>JAGSMT010000198.1:0-600000 GCA_029286875.1 Lamproptera curius
ATCTTATAAGGAAAAATCTTTCTACAAGCGGATTAACTCACTTATACTGCATGTAAAGATACATAATTATGTATATAATTATGCCGAACGTCGAATAAATCCACGTTTCGGATATTTCAATGAAAATCCGTAAAAGTGGAAGTGATATGTATAATCGCGTAAATAAAAGAAATAATTAAAATATTGAGTTTAGAAAAGTATACTAGAACTGTACTAACATATATATTTTTTAATTTTACTAAATGCTGGCTGTTTAGAGATTGGTCTATAATATTCAATATAGTTTAAGTGAGAACTGACTTATTTTTTTGATGGATCTCGTGCTCTGGGAATAAACCTAGTAGAACACTAACCGGTTTGGGGCCGTTGCCACAGGCCGTCTCCCATAAGTGACTTAATTACCGAGGGCCCCCAGAAGGGACCTAGGCGGGCTGTCACTTTTCCGGTCCCGTTGCATGATGAATCGAGGGCTGCCCAGGTGGGCCTACCTCGGCTCGATTCAGACGCTTTGCAATGATCTTTAATAGCTAGAGGCTCTATCTAAATTTACTACCACTCTTAAAGCGTTGGCGCTGCGAGAAGAAGTGGCACAAGAAACTCCAACGCTATATCTAATATGGTGTTAAGCTATAGTGTCATATAGCATAGTTGTAATTTCGACCTCACCGGTGGGGCCGATGTCATGACTGTGTGTATGTCCCACGAAAGTGTAGGGTGTGTCTGCTACTGCAAGTGTCGCTACCGCCTTAAGGGAATAAGGTTCCTTATTTAACAAGAAGGAAACCTTACCATCGCGTCGCCGGCGGCGGGCGAAATCATCTGCTGCCTGGTTGAACTCATCTAGATTAAACATATCTAGGTGACTTTAAAATATTGCGGCGTTATTGCCAGTGCTGCCATTGCTATGGCTAGCATGCTGGCTCTTTGAGGCGTGGCGGGCCGCTGAGCGCTCGGAGTCGGCTCCGGTTGCTGTTGCCACGCGGGGCGGAACCAAGCGTTTGAAGGACGGAGGGGTGAATGCGGTGGTGTTGGATGGGATGGTGGTCGCCTGGAAGGCTTCCCTGGATCGCAGGAAGTCTGCGTTTTGGCGCCTAGGCGGCCGAGGTAGTTGGCCGTGTGGCACCAATATCACACATTCGCGCTCCGGAAGACGCGCCGTCCAGTGGTCAAAGGGCTGCCTAGAAGATCCCATGCGCGAGATAACTTCGGCAATTAAAGAACTGAAATTCCAGTCCTAGGGTAAAATGTGTCCACCCACGCCAAACGCCCTTGGTATGGTGGCTAATCCTAGGCGCTCAAAGGAAGGAAAGCGCATTTATGATGTCGAGCAGCGTGTGGGATCGGTCGTCTTCGTTTGAGCGGCCACACTCTAACAGTTTGCCAGGGCAGTGTCACAACTGCCAAGTATTCGGTCACCTGCGTGGAACTGTTTCGCCCCTTGTTGCATCAAATGCCTCCGGATATCACGGTACCGCATCCTGTCCCAGACCCAAGGACAAAGAGTCCTCGCCACATTCAGAACCTCCCGCGTGCGTAAACTGCCGCACTCCCGGCTACAGGCAGGGAGGTGTGTCACAGCTTGTTCTGGAACTAGAAACAGAATAATTAAAACGTTCCAGGGGCCTAGTAAAGTTGTAAAAACAACATGTTCGGCCAAGAAACAAGATTAATTAACCTAGAAACAAGATATGCGCTAGCTGCAAGCGGCTAGCAACAGAATTGTGTTATGCAACGAGTTGCAAAACACAGCTGCGTACAAACCGACCGCTTGAGGTAGCGCAATAAATTCCACCGCGATGACGTCAGCGGTGCGACAAAAGGCTCTATGAGCGCAGGTGCACTCATAAAACTCAGATGACGCAGCGAGACGATTTCACGGCGGCGGACGATGAATACTGCGTGGCGAGCTTGAGACTTGCGGCGAACACGTGCGGTCGGGATCGCTGCTGGAGGCGCTCTGTTGTTGTTCACTGACTTATTATTTTGGATGTCTTTAAATAGTTCGGCGGTTGTGACGACCCCACCACCCACTAGTGCTGTTGTGCACCCCATATGCACAACAGCACTAGTGCAATCAGTCGACCAAATCATGGCGGTTAAACCATTACAAGCTTGTAGAGGCTTCTGCTGGTGGTAGGACTCTAGCTAGCGACCACCCTGCAACTAGAGTCGGCATCCAAACAGCTTTGTTGTGTTCCGGTCGTTGGGTTGGAACCTGGGGAACCACTCACTTCCTCCACCTCGGAAAGCTGACCCGCCAACCTGCGTAAAAACACAGGCACTCAAGTGTTGTCGCCGCCCCGGAGGGGAGAACCGATGTGGAGACTGCGGCTACACGCTGGGGGGGCCGGGGGCCCTTCCGTGCCCCGCGTTAGCTCCCCACATTACTCGAATATCTGCCGAGTACTACGCTCTCTTTTCCCCAAGGTTCATCGGCCTCCCGGTTTTATTCCCCTTTCATTTTAACATTTCCCCATGGCCCGAAATAAGAGGAAGAAAAACATGTTTATGGAGCCCTTTATCCACAAAGTTAAATTGGTTTCGGCAATTGGGTAATGCCGCCCTGCGCCATCCACCACCCAAACCGGCGGCCTGCGGCTACTTTCTTTTTAACGGAACACCAAATATCACCCGGACGACATCCTCCCTTAAATCCCTGGCTTTGCCCGACGCGCTTTTTGTCCGAAAAGCAAATATGCCTGTTAAATCCTGGGATGATGCCGCTTTCCTGCCTTCAGGGGTTTGAATTTTGGGATCTGTCCCGTCTTGTGGGTGCGCACAGATAATGTGGCCCTCCCGCGTCTCGCGTGCCGCTCAGATCCAAGCGGAGGCAAGCTCCCTTTTTCGAGTATCTCCAAGGGGCGACCCACTTCCGGTATCTGGCGGGGATCCGGGTGACTTTTACCTTTAATTTTGCATCAAAAAACAATAAGGTTTCTGCACACACGCGCAAAGAAAAGGTCTCCTTAATTAATCTAAAGGTATAAAATATTACAACATTAATAATAATGCCGCAATATCTGTAATAAAACGTAATCCATTTTAATAGTAGAATTTTTACAAGGGCCTTTTGGGCCCTTAAAATTATTTGTTATAGAGTGAAGAAAGTTAGATTAGGTTAGGTTGTTTTGAAAAGCAATATGCGTATACAAAAAAAAACATATTTTATTCAGAATTAAAAGCCCTTAAAAACAAACCAGGCCAGTTTGGATATTATAAAAAAAATGATCAATTAGGTTGATTTTTTCATGTTAAGATAAAAATATATTAGTAATCAAAACAAAAACGTAAAAATATTAATTTTAAGCAATTGCAGTTTTGTTAGCCTTCAAAAATCTCTCGAAAAAGTTCTCGACGTAGTTTTTACACTGTTCGAAGTGCTGTATATCAAAGCCCTAAAGCTTCTCCAACACTTATGCTTGCGAGTGGTTCAGTCATAGTCTGTTAACAAGTGTGCTCTGTCCTAAGTATACGTTCTTATCCTGGTAATGTCTGCATGTGGCTTTTCTGCACAATAATACAAGGTTTCAAATGAAAGAACAAAGTTATTAATTACTTATAACTTTGTAAATCCAAAATCTGATTATACAACACATTCCTACTACATATTTGAATATAAATTATTACTTAGTTTCCGTTCCTTGCATACAAGAAATTCATAAAGCATTGAAATTTGAACATTGTACAACATTATTATCAGTTAATATTTAACGATAATTTAAAGGCATTTAGAAGTTCATAGGATTAACCTTCTAAAAGTTTTATATAGCGTCATTTCTCGGTATTTTTCCAATTTAATAGCAGTCGATTCATCACAGATAACAAACAATATTTGATCATGCGAATGCACTCGAATTGGAAACTCGATCTAATATAAGAAAGAAAACACTGGTTATTTTGTGTGTAGTTGCAGATTGCAGTTTTAGGTTCTATTTCGTTATGTTGGTTTTAGTTTTATTAAAAAGGAATATAAAATGATATTTCTATTACGTTCTGTTTACAATTTTCGTTTTCTTTTCTAGTCGTCTATGGCAGTATTAAGATATAAAATGGCGTTTTTCTAAACATTTTTTTTATTTTAACAAGTATAAGCTTTGTATGTTGAATTATTCTGTTATGTTATATGAATTAATAAAAAATACCAGTATCTTATTACTAAGCTAATAACTATTAATTTTATTTTATTTAAAATCGTATGGTTAAATTTTGCCTTTAAACTTGGCATCTGGGCGAACATTTTGCAGCCGTAAATTTACAAATATTTGCTGAAAAGATCTAAATTTCACATAATCATAGTTCAGCGGTATTTTAAAGTACAGTTGCTCTTTTAAAGCAAGAAATTTCAGTCACCGTTTAATGGAAATGTTAAGCAATGCTATTTTTCTTCGAATTTTTCATTACTACTCGAACTTAGTCTATCAATTAGAATAAAGACATAAAATTTTTTATTAATACCTATTCTAATGTTCATTATAATTACTATGTTTTATTATTAATTTAATTACATCGCAATAAAATTCTGTTTTTAGCTTCAGCTGTTGTTTTAAAGTTTGTGTATGTTTTTTTCTTACTCCAAATGTGGTTTAGGAAAAGCTCATTTGGCTAAATGTTAAGTATTTGCGTGAAAAGTTAAATTGTATCAAATAAACACCCATATATGTATGTAAGTGTTTCCTTACATTTATCATATACTTCTAAACCATATTTGCATTTTTTGCAAAAACATAATATATTTACATATTTATTATGTAAACGGATTGTAGTTGTGTAATACTAATCAACACGGGCTAATAATTCAAGAGAATATTGAAATTAATTAAATTTTTTATTGTTTTCATATAACTAATATTTTCAAACAAAAATTTTAGTTTAAAAATACCAAATTTTGAACATAAAAATATGGTTGAGTTTTAAATCAACCAATTAGAGGTTCTTTTGAATAGGTTGATTTTTGAAATCATAAATCAGATATACAATTGTTTTCATCTATTTCATTAGGTTATAGCAGCTTTTTAATGTTGGTTAAAATCACAGTTGCGTTTTATTTACCGAATATATACTAATATTTAAAGTCTCCATGAATGCTGCCTTCCCATAAAATACTCTGAACTACTAGAGCCAACTAAGGCATATTACTATTATAATTCTTTGGGAGTTGGTCAAAATATTAAAAACCGATTACCCTGATAATTTTTTTGTTCAAACCGCTGGATTTCCGTCCTCGGCGGCGGTCCCTATTCCTCTTGGCGCAATTTAACTCCCAGAAAGGTTTTTGGTTTTGCGTAGGAAGCCTGGAATTGAAATAGTGCCTTTCTTTTAAATATGCTGTAAAAGTAATTATAAGCGTGGAAATTTTCAACTTTCTGAAAATTCGTGGCCCATTAATTATATCTAGTGGATCGATATGGATGGATATTTATTTATAGTGGCTTAAATACCCCAAATTTATTGAAAACATTTTGAAGTTTTCCTAACCCTGGTAGATTGCTACGAGGGTTGATACTACAGTTATGATGGTTTCTAGTTAGCATATTGTTCCGCGCATTTTATTAAGCCCAACCACAAATTGGTTCGCAAATCTTCTTTTCCCTTTTCTTACCTTACCTTCCTTTCACCTGCCCTCCTTTTTTCCTTTTCATTTTCCTTTTCCCGAGAAGAAAAGAAATAAAAGGTGAATACTTCCGTGATATGGTCAGTGGCCCTGCGCCTCACAGTCGGACAGTGCCCAGGAGTTCCTACGCAGTGCATCATATTTTAAATTTTGCCGCGAATGGCCAACGCTCCGTTTCTAAAAATTTTTACGTTTAATCCGCGAAACCCCCAAACCGCATCAACAGGAAACGCCTTCGCTGTCCCGCAATCCCAACGGGTGTTTACCTTTTTTTTATCGCCATTGTAACCACGCGCCCGCGCCCACCATAATGTCCTTGTGTTTGACGAACGGAATAAATAAATAACCTCTATAATTTGAAAGATTAAAAAAAAGAAATTTGTGAACGAAAAATTCAATCATCATTTTTATACATCTTGAAATCCAAATATTTATACGTAACTCTTAATGTTGGAAAAATAATAAAGCAGAGGTTTCTTTAGGAAAAAGCAATCGAAGCACAATTAGGTTTCTCAGCACCCTTGCATGCCCGCGGGCTACCCCAGGAATTTCAATCGATTGGTTTCGGCTCATTTTGTCTAGTAAAACGTTGCAATCTATTGAGATAATGGGATATTTCATGGAATGTCAGATTTCTTATACTTTCAATTGAGAGACATTTTGAATACATAAACTTTGGATATATTTATGCAAAATATTAATTAGTCGCTAAAATAAAACAAAATGTATATATATAAACTTTGAAATATTAATATAATATTTAAAGTATTATAATCTAACAAAAATATAGGTTTAATCTTTTTATTTATTTGTAAAAAATAGATAAGATCCCTATATAAAAGTTTTTGTGCTTTAAGTATTTTAAATACGGACAATTGGGGTCTAAAAAATTTTAATATGGTTTGATTGCGTTAATTTATTTTTGTTTTATAGTAAAGTAAAAGACTTAATTTAAAACATGACTGAGTAAAATTGATGACATATTTTTCATTATTTTACAATGTTTTTAAATTGCTATTTTTCAATGGTCAATCTCTTCATAACCAAAAACTTCTTAGAACGTTTTTTTTATATTTATGTCTAAATTATCTTAATTTGCTTTCTCCTTATATTATTGAAAATTTTTAAATCACATCATATCAAATCCACATGTATATTAAATTCCTTAGAAATTGAATAACGCTGCTGGAATTTTAAAAAGTAAAATTTGAAAGACTCGAAATGGACTTTGATTAAACTTGACTTTTGATAACTGTTTTAAAAAAGTTTTGTTACACGTCGAATTTTTGATATTTTCTCCTATATGTAGATTCGTAGTTATAAATAGTTTATTACGTATCTTATACTGGTTCCGCATTTTAAAATATTATGATTTTTTAAAGTATAAAAATGTATTCAATCAAAATCTTTAATACATTTACATTTTAAATCGCATCTTTGTCGGACTGCGAAATACTTAGAATAATGCTTTTTTCAAATAATCATCATCATCATCATCAGCCTTATGTTAGTCCAATGCTGGACATAAGGCCTCCTAAAACCTCCCAAACCCTTTTCCATTTAAGAGGTGTTTGGACCATTCCTAACACTTCATAATCGGGTTTGGTGGATGGTACGACTTTTTACATTCCCATCCAACCTTTGGATCATGTTACTTTCAGACAATTGGGCCGATCCGACCCAAATTGCCCTCAACCAACTAAAACAACAAATGAAAATTTTTGTTTCCACCCAAGATATTAACTCCGACCTCCGGTTTCTAAAGAACACGTCCCTTATCTCTAGGCTGGAGAAAGTTTTCCCAAAAATTAAGTGCAAATCAATCTTTCTTAGAATATTTTGAAATAGTTCTTTATTTAAAACCGTTTTTATGAAAGCGCATCTAAAAAGAAATAATTTTACTTTATATATTTTTAAAACAGTGTTTACAACCTTAAATGTTCAAAGTTTAATTAAGTCCAGGGGTGCGAATTTCCTTTTATTAGAATAACAAGCAATTAGAAAAAACGGCCAGTGATGTTCGGACTTTTAAAGAAAAGAAGAATTTGATTGTTTTAAACTTAGCGGGAAGGATGTAAGGAAATTTAAATTACAAATAGTTACAATAATATGTAATATAAAACTTTATTACAGATTATATTGTGATTTAACGGGCTGTAAATATAGTATGACGTAGAACTCAGACTTATCAAGTTGTCCAAGTGACCAAGGCCAAATCTTCAATATTCGTATTGTTTTGTGAAATTTTTTAGATTACTTCACAAAAGATTGTCAAAGGTATAAAAGTAATAACGATAATGACGTCTGGTTTATAGAGACATGTTACCACTATTTAATAAGTGTACGCTATGTATTGTTTAGTATTAGGTAAAAGTTTTTTAGTGGAATTTATTCCAAAATGTCTTTTCTCCGTACTGCAATCTAGCGCTGATCGTTTTCACGTATATTTATTTATGCTTTTTGCACAATCAAGCAATCGAAGGCAGGTTTAATGCCTTATGCATTTTTTAAAATGTAAATGTATTGGTGTGTTAATTTTTAAAATGTACGAAATTAAATATTATAGAGAGATATATTTTTAGCAATCTCAAAAGAAAAAGAAAACTTTTTCCAAACGAAAAAGTTAAAAAAAATGAGATAACTAATCGTCTCTTATACTAAAATACATTGAAATGGCTCATGACCCGACAAGGCCACGATTCTCGTACGGACGAGTCGATCCATAAACCACTCAACACCTAACACCTTTTAGGATGCAAACACCCATCACCCGAGGAGGTTTTTCGGTAGCGACCCAACCGCCTTTCCCGTTCTATATTTTTAGACCCGTCTTTATACACTTTGCCGGGAACCAAAGTCAATAATCGAAGACTTTCTCCAACTACCCAATTGGAAATAGTTTCCAACAATATTTATATTCAATTATTTTTTTCGTTCTTTGGAGGATTTGTTGTCATTAAATTAGAACTTTTTTACCAAAAAACTACTAACTTTTGATACTAAACCTTATTCTTTTAGCTAAGTTAGTAAGTTCAAAATAATGTTGTTATGTTAAGCTAATTTCGTATGTTTCCATTAAACTCTTTTAATATATATAATATATTCATGAGTTTCATTCATTCTAAGTCAAAATTAGTAGATATTGTTAATATTTTATATGTAGTTACATGTAGTAACTAGTGGTAGTATAAAATTTTGTAAGCAATTGGGAATAGTTTTGTGTGTGGTAAAAGATTATATGTTTTTTTTTTCATACTTCAGTCTAGCTTACCTCCTGGCGGGAAAAGCCAGGATGAGCCTAAAATTTTTAAATTGTTACATACTTCTTAAAGTTATAATTTTGTCCGTATAATTACGTTTATATTCTTCATAATTTCTGCAGCAAATATTTAAATTAATGTCGAATTTTTTTGTGTATTCAGAAGGGATTTTTTATTAATTATTTTTAACATTTTCATAAATCAGCCTATCCTGCGTCGTAAATGTTTCGTCTCGAATATTTTTAATATATCTAATGATGGTTCCAACCAGACCACTGTACCGTAATGCAACCTATTTTTGGTAAATGTTGGCGAACCTCTGCCCATTCCTCCGTTTTCTTTGCCCGGGCGTTCAATACTATGTTACTTAAATTACCTTATCCTTTTATTAAACAGCCATGAGGATATTTAACGTAAATTGACAAATAATTTAGTAAAATAATGCTATCGTTGTTTCTGTGGAAGATTACATTTAAATTTTAATTTTCAAAGGTCGTTGCTGACTTGAAAAGGGTATTTAATTGAGTTCTTGATTTATCTGAATGCAGACGAGATAAAGAATCGTTCCCAGTATTCAAAAGGTTTTAGATCATTATAAAACACCGCTGTTAATTAAGATAAGATTATCTGATATGTTTAAATAATGGGTTTTAAAATATATTAAATTATTAAGGTATACAAGAACAGGAATTGCTCCTTGATTAAGTGTTTGTACTTATAGTTTACCTTGCGTAAGTTCAACCCTGCAGGAAATAGTATTGAGGTTACATTGTTCTAAATTATTATGCTGTATTTAATGCAACGCTGACTGCCTGACTAATTCTTCCGCTCTAGGAACAAGGATGTAGCACAAAAGTGGCAACACTAAAATGGGACTAACCATGCTGTCACTATGTGACACATGTGACAGACAAGAAAATATTCTGGCTCCCCACAAACTGGAAGAGGCCTTGTTGCAGGACTACCCTTGAGATGAAAAGCTGAGCTTAGCCATTGCTACAATAAAAGGTGCGATCAGCACAGAAAAGGCAGGAATTGAGGGAGACCTGGACCTGGAGCATCTTAAAAGTTATTTCCATGGAACCGGATGGAAAGCGGCCGTCGTGAACCGTCGCCCATGGACATCGGCAATAACAGGAGGATATTACGTCACGTTTACTCCGGTAAATACCGGCTACGCTGCCTAAAAATCCAGAACTGGGTAATTAAAACTCTGGTTACAGCGAATAGGCACTGTGGTAGCACCGACCCAAACGGCCCCCGTAAAATGAACCAATAACATGATAACATATTTATTAAGTGAAACAGTCAATTTAGTGATGCACAAAAATTTTGCAATAGCAGATAAACCAAGTTTCTACTCTAAATTTCCTATTATGAATAAAAAAAACTGATTTCTTAAAATTAATAAGTCCCATTGGCCTGCCAAACTAGGAAAATTTATCATTGTAGGTAAAAAATAAATAGGCCGAGATAAATAGAATTTAAATAAAGATATAAATTTTATTGCTTGTGGCCCAGGAAAGCTATTTCCTACTTCCGATTAAGTGCACAAACAATAAGTGAAGATTAAAACAGCAACTGTCAGTCTTATTCAATTTATATTTAAATTTAAGCAATAATTTTCTTTTAAGAACACAAAGGAGCAAATAATTAAAAAAATATTTGCACTTGCATTTGACGATTTATGATCTCTCATTCAGAATCAGTCATTCATTCATAAAAAAACTATTTAATAAGTGTTTGTTAAACTGACCACTTAACCAACTATTTCAACTTCACTTTCAACAGTCCACAGAACTTTCTGACGAAATGGTACGTTAACTCCTTGTCTCTTTTTACGGCTTTCTTCTACAACCTTTTGTTCATGTACCAGTGTACCAGCAGTATGACGTAAGGCTTGTCAACCTTTATAATTATGTACCAAATCATTGATAAATATTTTTTATAATTAAAAAATTCAATCTTTATTACTATCGGTTAACCGGTGGTAGGTCCCCTGTTTACAAAGGAACCGTTGGATTTGAACCAAGTGCCAATTTTTTAAAATTTCGTTTTATTTGAAAAGGGCACCCCACCAGCCTTTGGGAAAGTTCCCCTTGCTAACCTGGGGCCTCCCTTTTTCCCTATCCTTAAGGGGTTTTGGACCACCATTTCCTAAATTTGGCCCAATGTGGGTTGGTGGGTCCCCAAATTAAGGGAAATATTGGTGTTTTAACAAAATACAATTATTTCATAATTCTTTTAAATTGTCAATACAATTTGTTAAGTTATTTGGTTTAGGCCCAATAATATTATTAGGGTTTTTAGACCCCTGGTTAATTGGGTTTGAAATTTTTAAATTAAAAATTGGTTTTTAAAAAAAATTTCCAAATTGGTTAATTCACCCCAAAAACTTAGCCTAATTTGCGTCTATTTCCAAGGCTTAGGTTAATTTTTGCCCTTTTAATCCAAGGGTTTGAATTTTTTAATTAAAGGCAAAATTATTTAAAAATATCTTTAATTCACGAGCTTTAAGTTTAAATATTTCGCACGAATTTTTGGTGCTTTCTTTATTTGTGCAAATTAATTAAATGTTGAATATTGGATTCATTGTGAATTTAAAATAATTTGTATTATTATGATATTAATTACGACTAGCATACACGCTTTTTTAGAAGTAAAGCCAATAGTACCATAGATCCAATGATGCCTTCAAACTTAAGATGTTGTATTTCGTTTACCACGAAATACAACACGGTCACGGATACTAGCTGCGGTGCAAATAAAAGTAAAAAAATCACTTAATGAGATCAAAACTTACTTTAAAATATGTTATGATGAACACATGATACGTCTTTAATTTAGAACTTAGTACTTTTAACAAGATTCTAGACATTAATTAGTGGCGTTAAAAAGTTTGTAGCACCATTGAAATTCTAAAATAAAAAGCAGAATAATAATGGAATTATCAAAAGATTAGTCATATTTTTGCGTCATTTGGTAAAATTAGATGAAAATGTCATAATTTAAATACGTAATTTCTGTACTATTTAGTAATAAATACTAAGATTATTTTTCCACTTTCGTAAATATGTTTCCTTTTTCAGTGTTGTTTGGTCTATTACGAATATCGTCATGTTATATTATCAATTAGCTAGATAAACTCCAATAAATACAAACGATAAATATAGGACGTAAAACAATTTAATGCTATGAAACGTTATTAAATAGGATGATAATATGGCAGCGTTCGAATAAATGACCTTCATTTATGCTTACAAAACTCAATTTTGGCTTTATCTCATAAACTATTTTAGTAATTTCATGAAATAACAGACTTAATTTATTTTAGTCGTTTGCATTGTAGCCCACTGCATCAAAGCAGAGGCACATTTCCGCTATACCCTTTCCTCCCTATTTTTAGCATCAAGTAGTTCGTTTGACTGTAACTAAAGAAAAATAACGGTAAGTTACATGCAGGCAGGATCTAAACTTTTTTTTTTGAACAGAATAAAACTTAAAGAAATTAATGACGATTATCAAATTTTCCATTTAATGAAGAATCAAACTGCCATTTGCACCATATAATTTACTTAGAAGTAAAATTCATAAAGAACTATTCTTCATGTTATTATTTGCACTGGTCATTGTTATCCTGAAAACATAATATTTATATACTGAAATGGATATATGAAAATATACAAAAAATAACGAATATACAGTTTTAACTGATACGCCTAATTACATTTCAGGATGTATGTTTGTTACTCATCAAGGCGGCGTATTCCAATCAGAAAGCTCAATCACGTCGAGCGAAATGCTACTGAATCTTAAACGCATCTATGCCAGATTTGCCATTATGCCTTTTTACTTTATAGATTTCTATTAATACTACTACTATACCCATTAAACCCACTTTTTACAGATTTTTTACGATTGTTATTTATATTTTATACATTACATGACGACATTCACAAAGAGGCCGGCGTGGACTAGAAAGCTGGTGGAATAGCCGAAGATGGGAAGCGTCGGCATGCATTAATAAGGACGCATGCCTTATTACATATCGGAAATTTATTGTGTTTATAAAAAGTGTGGTAATTCTCTTTTGCTACAAATGGTGGCCTTGAAGGTTTAAAATAATTTTGTATTGAATAAAATATCCACAAAAATATGGCAATAGTTAATATCTAACTGCTAAGAATAATGAAATTAAAAAGAATGGAGTATTGATTTCAATTTTAAAAAGTGTAACAATAGTATTCAATGTTTCTAAAGCGAAAGCTATGTAAAAAAATATTTAAATTATTATCCTAATTGCGAACATTTTATGGCATATCGATCTATAATAAATTTAGAGAGCCCGAAAAATGTGCTATGGGATTATACATAATAATATGTTGTATACAAAAGATAAATTAAATTGTAAATCTTTGGTAGCTCGGGAAAATTCATGTTCAACTGGAACCGTTTATTGCACTCGTTATGTTTGTGTTTATTTTTACGTTTTGGTATTTCCGTAACAAATTAGAATTAGATTAAAATTAAAGATTAAATTAGAAGAACGTTGCTAGAACCAAATATATTGAATTAAAAGTGAATACAGTACTTCGATTCTTATTTCGAAATGTAACAAAAATAAGGCAGCTTTTAGATAAGTCCTATAAAAGGTTTGTTTGGCATCATTTGCTGGCGTTTGGCCAATTTAATACCGGTCAATTCTTCAAAGACCACATACAAGTTTTGGTCATGCGAATACACTCGGAATGCTTTCATAATCTATTATTGAAAGGCCAAATGTATAAGCTTTTTATTCTCTCAGTCGGGTTCAAAGTAACATATGTTAATAATAATTGTGCATTTAACTTTTAATATCAATGAATAAAAAAAAACGCTCTTAAATAAACAACTAAATATTAAGTAGCAAGAAAAATATTTGCTTTCGTACTTATTAGTACGAAAGCACTGTAATTGGATTAAATGTACCGTTAGTATTAATTTTACCGTTTGAACGCATAAATTAATATGACTAAACAATCTCTTATTTACTAATTTGCTAACTGATCTAAACGCAAAAACGAAATTTTTATCGATCCATTCAAAATCAGACCGTATATGGTCATAAACTTATTTAATCGTATATGGTCGTAAATAATCAAATTACAAGGCTATAGACAATGTAAAAGTAAATATACTTTTACATTGTCTATAGCCTTGTACGCCTATGAACCGTCGTAGTAAATTTTAATTTCACCTCAATAAAACTGATCCATTTAACTATTAGGATTTTCAGTTATCACATCACCGCTAAAACAAAATGTTTATTGTGCGTAAAAAACTTATATGATAAGAAGATTTCACTTTAAAACTGATAGTCCCTACATAGATTGTTTTAATAGTTCGTACTTCGATATTTTACTGTAATAATTTGTGTCTTCTTTTTTAGAAGCTAATTCGATGATAACATGCCTTATTTTTGAATGAAAAACTGCTAAAGAAAAAACTTTAACAAAAAAATATGACTGACTTCAAACAGGAAAGAACCATTTAACGCAATACAACCGGGTAATAAAGTGCAATTGCCCTGCGATTTCTGTCCCTGCTTTTTAAATCTCTCATATCTTTGTAAAAACTTCATTTAATCAAAATATCGGGTATGAAATTTTTTATAGCATAAAACATTTTGTAGTAAAAATTATTCATATAATGGATAATACATAAATAATTTTTTACTACAATCTAAATAATTCTTTACTAATGAAAAAAATTATTCATATACTGAATAATTTTTTAAATGTATTTACTTTTTGTGACCTTACACTATATAGCCTTTTTTTAAATTATTCGTAGAATGAATTATCATAATCATCATATCAGCCTATGAAAGTCGACTGCTGGACATAGGTCTCCCCCATGAGCTACCAAGAAGTACGATCCTGCGCCACCTGCATCCACTGACTTCCCGCACACTTGTACAGGTCGTCACTCCATTTTGTGGGGGGTCGTCCCACACTGCGATGGCCAGTTCGCGGCTGCCATTCGAGATTCTTTATTTTCCATCGGTTATCAGCTCTACGAGTGAAATGGCCGGCCCATTGCCACTTTAGCTTGCTAACTTTGCGAGCTATGTCAGTGACCATCGATCTGCTGCGGATGTCTGTATTACGCACTCTATCACGCAGAGAAATTCCGAGCATAACCCGCTCCATAGCTCGCTGAGCGACTTGGCCAGCAGTGAAGGACCACGTCTCAGTTCCATAGGTTGGTGACCATAGTTTTTAGACATTGAGGGATATCGGACAAGAGGATTCGTCTAAGCTTCCCGAAAGCTGCCCATCAGAGTTGGATTCGTTGATTGACCTCTGCGTCGAAGTTGGAACTACTTGTCCCAGGTAAATATATTGGTCCCCCCGAACAGCTTCTCGCTTTGTCGTAGCGGTGGGGCTCAGTACCTGCGGCTTGGGTCAGCCGCGGGGAAGCTAAGAGGAACCTGGCCGGCCTGAGGTGTAAGGCCGGCCGTGGAGGAGGCTGCTCCAAGCGGGCTGAACAAGCCCGCTTTGGATGCGCCTTTGGAGGTGCGATGACGGGTTGCAGGAGGTAGACGTGCCGCCCTTCCTGTCCCTCGCAACCAGGGTGGAGTCGCGGGGGAAGAGGAATGTCGGTATTCCGTAGGCCGCTTTCCCTATCCTCCGCGACTCGGCGGGGCCGCACCGCTGATGCGGTGTGGAGGGGCCGTGGGAGGGGGGGACATTCGGCATGGTGTCGTCGATCTCTCCTCCTTCTGCGGCCGAAATGGAGCTAGCGGCGGAGCTTAACATCCGGGCCGCCGCTGGGGGCTGGGAGTATTGTCCCTGTGTGGGTTGGGAACTCCTGGCTCCCATGGCCCCTGAGTAACAGACTCGGGGGAGTCTGTTACCTAACTACAGGGGCCGAGACGAAGGGCGCGCTAGTTCCGACGCGCCCAGAGGGAGGCAGATGGCCGTAAGGCCGAGACGGGGCTGCTTCGGCGGCCAGCGCCGGTGGGGTTGCAGATGAGTGAAAACCGTTCCTGTGACCACACCCTAAAGGCGTCAGGAAGGAACAACGTGGTGGTTTTAGTCGGTGCGAGTCCGACATAACCCGTCTTTGCCCCCGCGAGGACGGGTATGCGTAGGCATTTCCCCACGGTAAAAAAAAAAAGGTAAATATATTGGTAGACAACTTCGAGCGCAGCGGCTCCAACAACCACCAGCGTAGGAATGACATGAGCGTTAGACATGACCTTTGTCTTGTCCATGTTCATCCTGAGGCCCACGTGTTGGGAAACACTCTTCAGGTCATTGAGCATAGCGTTGAGGTCCTCTAGCGACTCCGCCATTATGACTATGGCAAATCTAAGGTGGGTGATGCCTCGTCCTTTCCAATCCAAAAGTTTGAATGCGTCTTCTATGGCAGCAGTAAAGATCGATAACATCACAATGTCTTACACCCTTCTGCAATTGAATAGGCTTCGTACTACTGGATTGTAATCGGATGGAAATCGTTGCTTTACTGTACAAACACCTTATCACCTCGATATACCGATTGTTAACTTAAATTAATTAAATTTGCAATTAAGTCGCAAAAGGAAATGAAGAAGAAGAATTTATTTAATACATTTTTTACAATACCTATAACAACTATCCGGAATTGTTTTTAGTAAAGATTTTATCATTATTTATAAGTTCGTTAAGACACATTAATTTATGAACAAAAGTTTGAAAACGTAATGTTTTAAATAAAATATAAAACGTCATGTTTTATTTCACTATTTATTTAAAGTAAGAACTTCGCATTTAGTAAGTTTTTTCAGTTTCTTTGACTAAATTACTTATGTACATATCCAATTTCTTGAATTAAAAATATGAAAATAACAAGGATTTAGATCAGTTAATTTCCAAACAATCTTTAAGGTAAAATTTAATCGTCCTTTGCATTTTCAACAAAAAAAGGGTTGATCGCCCTTTATATTATTATTATTATTATAACATTTATTTCAGATTTAAAAATCCATAACATTTTCGTAATTATAACCTAAATTTGAAAACATTTTCCTTAATAATTCTAAATGAAAAATTAATACACACAAAGGATACCAAAAATTTCACATGATATAAACATAAAAAACTATTAAAGACAAGATAAGATAAATAAAAATTTGCAGTGGTAATGTCATAAATTTGTATGGAGTTGGATCGTCTATGTAAAAGAGGAGAGTCCCAGCGATCTGCAAATACAAGTAGGACGTTATTAGTGCTCCAGCGTAAACGTTCCATTGCAGAGGCTCACCGTTTTCTGTATATATTTGTACATATATGTAATATATTTGTTTTACCGAAGAAATTTCACTATTTAAAAAAAACATTATTTCTGTCTAAAGATAGTGTTTTGAAATTTACTTATGCCTTTTTTGCTAGGGGAAGTCCATGGACATCCGCTACTGTGCAATATATACAAAATAGCACAAAAATGGTGCAGTGATTTTTTGCGTGGACAAAAAAGAACAGTCATTGTATTTTGCTAGAATCTAATAGCTTCTAAGCCGCGAACAAGGCAAAGCGGAATAAGATGGGATAGCTACTTACATAATGGCTAACTGCAAAAGAAAACTAATGTACGTGTAGTTCAATATTCTTGATATTGAACTACACATACAACCTTCCTTTTTGATAAAAAATGCGGGAAGCAAAGAAGCAAAAGGGAGTGCCCGTTTCTTGTACTTTTGACAAGTGCCTCCTGCCTAAGTAAAAAGAAACACTTTAAAGAAGCAACCGTTGTAACAACATTAATAAGTCTACCATAGCCGGCTGTTCCTCCTCCTCTTTTGGTCTAGCGTGAGGGTACATTTAAACTGCATTTTGCCGACACCGAAAACATTCTAATATCTGACTTTATTCCCTAGGCCAGCCACGTCTCTCACTACAGCAAAGACGTAATAATTTTTCTAAAATAAAAATAAGTATAATGTTGCTCTTCTAAAACTATGTGGTAAGAAAGATAAATAATCGTATCGTCATAGTTCAGCCCCTGTGTATAACTGTGACTGTTTATTATGAAATCAGTTCTGTCATCAACTTTTTAACATAAAATAATACTGTAAAATCCACTTATTTACGGATTTTTCGCGTTACTTAAATCTATTTATTCCCGATGTTTCGGATTCTTTTCAGCATCCATGATCACGGGCGACTAAGTTGGTATATGTCTGTATCTCTGTATGTTTTTCGAATAACCTCCGGGCGGCGTATATTATTTGAAGTGTTCAGTCCGTACTGTTGTACATAATTATTTCTTTTATTTACGCGATTATACATATCAAATCCACTTATTTACGGATTTTTCGCGTTACTTAAATATATTTATTCCCGACGTTTCGGATTCTTTTCAGCATCCATGATCACGGGCAGACTAAGTTGGTATATGGTAAAACTGTAGATCTATGGGCGATCTCTGTTAAGGTGTTAAATTCTATTGTTGTTGTTATGTCACCTTGCCTGGCAGCTATTTTTAAAAATTGTGTTACATGTGGTAAATTTTCTGACCTAATAAAACACGGTAAAGTTATTCCGGTATTTAAATCAGGCAGTACTACGGAACCTGTACAATAACTTCAGACCTAGTTCTATACTGCCTGCGCTTGGTAAATTAAAAAAAAAAATTATGTTGAGCCAATTATTTATACATTTTAATTGTCATAATATACTCAATAACAAGAAATACGGTTTTGCACGGGGTCGTTCTACACGTGATGCAGGTGCCTATCTTATTAAAACTATATTTGAGGCTTTGTCTTCTGTGACTTCACCAAAGCATTTGACTCTGTACAGCATGAAACTTTGGTTAGTAAATTAAACCACTACGGTAACAAAAATGCCACACTCGACCTTCTGAATTCGTACTTGAGCCATCGAACTAATAGAGTTGACGTGAACGTCAAGAGATCTTCCGGGGCTCCGGTAGGTATGGGGGTCCCATCGATACCAGGGATCTATTTTCGGGCCTTTTCTTTTTATGGTATATAAATGACCTACCATACTCTGTTCAGAACAATAACAAGATTGTATTATTTGCTGATGGCACTTCATCAATATTTAGAATAAAACGACATAACTTGCAAAATAACGATGTAAATAATACTACTTTCTCGAAAGTAAGATTATGGTTTAGTGCAAATCACTTAATGTTAAACAAAAATAAAACAAAATTTATAAGGTTTATGACTGCTAATGTTCCTCAAGGTTTGATTTTGACTTTGATTTTGATTTCTTGAGAATCTATTGTGATCTTTCCAAGGCTTATGACCGTGTATACCATAACATATTGATCAATAAGTTAAAGTATAACGATGTACGTGGGTTGTCTTAATTTTCTATCTTCTTACCTGCGTAATAGAAACAATAAGTAACCGTAAAAGACACTCAGTCAACTGATTTCTCTGTGCGTATTGGTGTTCCTCGAGGATCAGTTTTGGGACCTATTCTGTTCCTGGTCAAAATATATAACTTGCCTTTTGCAGCGGAGAGGCCCTCTGAAGTTGTCCTTTTTGCAGATGTCATTTTTTCGTCCAAGGGTAAAAACAAGTGACCATAACGAGTTACCAAATGCGGCGATTGATATTTGATCTAACTAGTTTGCGTCACATAATTTAGTACTTAACAAATACCAATGTTTCAATGTTTATAAGTTACCGGATGGTTAAAATATTAAAATTCATGATGATGTCATCCTTTTTTTTCTTTACAGATGTTACCGATGAACCTATTAGAACATACCGGATGTGGGGGAGGGCCTTGCCACAGACGCGTCCCTCACCCGAGTGACTTAACTGCACCAAGGGCACCCAAATGGGGAGCCTCGGCTTGGGCCGTCACTTTCTGGTTCCCGTTAGTGTGATGTCGTCCCTTGCGAAAGCTGTCCTTCTTTTCGTGTATTTTCTCTTGATTCCAAGATGCAGTAGGAAGCCATATTGACAATTTTTTTAAGAAAGCAAGTACTGCAATCTTTACCATATGCAAGATTAGGCAACTGCAAAACTGTTTTGTTACGTGTACTTTCACAGTCTTTTGTGCTTTGGGTTATTGTTATGGGGATCTGCAGCTGCTTTGAGCGCAATATCATACTACAAAAACAAGCTGTTAGGGCAAACTACAATCTGGGTTTACGGGAACTTTACGTAATATTTTAAATTAAACTGAAATTCTAACTTTACCCTTGTTATACACATCAAATCCACTAATTTACGGTTTTTTCGCGTTACTTAAACATATACAAATATACATATATACCAACTTAGTCTGCCCATGATCATGGATGCTGAAAAGAATCCGAAACGTCGGGAATAAATATATTTAAGTAACGCGAAAAATCCGTAAATTAGTGGATTTGATATGTATAATAATCGCGTAAATAAAAGAAATAACTTGTTATACATTTTTGAAAATATTATGTACGCGCGTAAAAATATTCATATGTTTACTAAAAAGATATAAAGCCGCACTGAGGTCTAAGTTCGACCCCTACACTGCCCAAAACCAAAAAATCTTTCTTGTGTAATAGTATAAGAATGTACAATAAATTAAATAACGACCAATTGGATTTGGCCGTGAATGTTGAATGCTTTTGTGAAGTTAACAAGACAACGCTTATAGAAAAAGCCTACTATTCTGTTATAAAATATATTGATCAAGAATCGAGAAAGTAGTTTATATTCCGCACTAGCAAATCATCTTGTAATAAAAAAAATAAGTATTGGTCAAATTTTGTAAATGCTTTTATTTCAAAAAAAGACCGCAGAGTTTCTTGCTGGTTCTTTTATGGACGGCCTGTGGTAGTCAACCGGTAGTAAATTTGTGACCTTCGTAAGTGATCACTAGAGTCTAAATAAAATAAATAGTTTTTGCTTTGATACCAATCGTCGTGTGTTCGTGGTCATGTTTTGACCAGCCTAATGTATACGAAAAATTCTATTAAAGAAAAGATCATCGAATTGAAAATTTTGGTTAAAAGTTGACCGCATGAAGCGCACGGATTTTTTTGTTTATTCTTATGACTCAAAAAATATAAAAAATTCGCCACTCTTCTAAGAGCATTAAAAATACAAAGACTTTTTACATTTACATAATATTTTTAAAACAGAACTGTTTTAATTGATGATACCGAACTCTTCTAACGCATCACAAATAGTATTGGTTACTGACCATAGTGATATTACCAAAGTTAATTGGCTTCATTGTTAACAAAAAATCTAAACTATACAAGTACTAGTTCATCACCGTTAAATTAAAATATACATTCCAGAACATAAATACTTGTTTAAGTTAATCCAAATATGAAAAACATTCATTTTTATATTTGGTTTCTAATGTACTTTCAATTACTGTTTATCACACTCTTAATAAGAAATTAAATTAAATCAATGTTTAAAGTAGCACCCTCTTTGTATAACAAGACATATTTTCCACAACTATACTCTTCTAAAATTCCTATTTCCTCGTAATTGTGTCTAAAAAAAAATATTATTCCATAAATCATAACGACTTTATTAAAAATTTCATTTATTATATTTACAGAAATTCAATTAACGCTTAATTTTCTGGATTGTTGCATTTTAATAAGGGACGTTATTATAATTATGGACGACACGAAGATTACTCACATTTACCCTTTTTACTAAGTATATAAAAACTGTTTTTCAACTGACTCAGAAAATCATACATAACTTGTTTACATTAAAAACATTTTTTGCGTAGGTAAATAATTGAACAGTACAAAAAGTTATAACAACTATTTCCACTAGAATGTTTATTATATCCAAAGTGAAAATTAAAATTGGGGTCAACATAAAGTTACAATTTTAAAGTTGAAAAAAATATATTCCGAAAGCTATAGCCATCTTGCAATGAAAATAAAAATAAATTTTTAAAAATATATATATTTATATGTAGAACAATATCGCGTTTATTATTTACATGATACGGGCTTATATGCTAAATATACATAATGACAGTACATTTATAACAAAAACAATAAATGTGAAATGTCATAAATGAGGTAAATTTTGAAAATTATATTAACAACTAAGTATATAATTTGAAAAAAATAGAGCTACTAAAAACACGTTTGGTCAAAATTTTCATAAAATAAAATGATCATATTTTCAAATGGAATATGTTCTTTTCACATCAAATAGCAATGAATTTCATCTCTCTTTATAATTAGTGTAATAATACAAAATGTTTTATGAATGAAAAACTTATAATTTAAATCAAAGTAAAAAAAAATATTTTAAGGCAAGACGGCATTAAAAAGTACTAACAACATTTTAAGAGATTTTGCCTCAGAAGAGCAATAAAGACTAATTGCTTTTCGTTCATAGAGTAAGGAACAAGAGAATGCTTTTAAGATCCTTTTACGCAATTCAAATGCTTATTATTGCTTCCTACAATAGTTTTCAGCGTTTATATGAACAAAACAAACACTTGAGTTTTAAAACGTTGATTTAAATATTTAAAAATTATATTTATTTGCAAGCTTCATATTAAATAATAAACATTTATATTAAATTAATAATTTTATCATAAACATTGTATACAAAGTAAATAATTTAGTCAAAAATGAATTAAAAAACGTAAACATTCATATGATAAAAATTTGTTCAAAATTTTTTACTGTAGCATTATTTATTACATCAGTTATTTGCTTATTTGAACTTCTAGAATACAGTTTTTATTCTTTTTATATAACCAATACGAGGCAACGTAAATGTAACACTTGCGTTTAACATAGCCTAGTATAGCTTCTTTATGGCCATTTTTAAAGATATTACTTTTAATTTAGCAAATATTCAAAATTTTATTATATTGGATGTATTTTTAAAATAATATTATTAAAACCTTTCTTTATATTGTCTATTTTTGTCATGGAAAGTTCGCATTTATAATTAGATTTTTCGATTCTTATTTAATTTATATATATGATAGTCACGAAAACAAAAAAAAACGAATGATTTGGTTTTTTCTCTTCTGCCTTTTAAATAGTTAATGCTTGTTCTGTAGTATTTTTTGTGATTTCTTCTAATCTTATTAATATTGTTTCATAAATTTTATTGCTTTCATCTTATCTTTTCTTTCTTATTAAAAAGTAAACGTTTTATTTTAAGAAAGAAGTTAAGTAATTTCAAAACAATGTGTACTGAGAACACTTTAATCAACAATGTTTAATAACGATAGTTTTCGTACTTAATATTAAAAAGCTAAGTGAAAATATTTTTAATGTAATTTTATCCGAGCTATAACAAACGTCAAATTTGCCACCATTTCTAAATTTTGAGATGAACTCTTACGTACTCGAACTCGATCGTATTTCTTTTTCTTTTTTATATACTTTTTACAGAAATATTAAACTATTTAATCGTATTTTTGTAGGTCAAGCAGTTATTACTATGCCTGAAAACTTTCGTATTAATTGGAATAAATAAATAGTGTTGGTCACGTTTCAAAAGATGTTTTTTTTATTTTATTACATAATTATTTTTGCTAATAATTACTTCTAACTGATATTAATTACGACTTCCTCCGTAGCCTAATGCGTGTGCGAGTGCTTCAGAAAGTCGTGGGTTTGAAATCTGCGGGGATTCAACAAATGTTCATTGTTGTTTCCGAGTCGGTAAGGGCAATTTGGGCCGATTACCGCATCGTCTGTAAAGTAAGATGATTCATGCGTCAGATAGGCATATAAAAAGTCGGTCCATCTACCCCCGCATTGAAACAATGAGATACGGTCCAAAAGCCCCCTAAATGGAGAAGGCGTGCATTAGGGGAGACCTATGTCCAGCAGTGCACTAATACAGGCTCATGTTGATGATGCCTAGTTACTTTACATGAGTGCTTATATAATCAGAGTAGAAGTCGTTATAGGTCATCAGTGCCTAAAAACTATCTAATCGATTCATCAAAAGCAGTTTACTCTTTGAGTTGTGGTAGTCAGATGCCAAAGATTTTACGACATTTTGTTTTTTTATTTAATTTGGATAAATTAGTAGTTGAATTTTAAAATAACCTTAGAGACCTTGAATGCAAATTTTGAAACTCACAGAAAAAATTATAAAACTTTATCCTATAGCAAAATTATTAAAAATATATAAAAGACAATATTTGGATATCAGCAGTAATGAGTATAAGGGCAGTATAGGTATTAAGTGTTATTATATAACCCGCGAGGACAGAATACGTTATGGAGTTGATGTCTATGCTTAACTTTTGTTTAGTCTATCATATACATTATCAGTGATCAAGCGTTTACTTAATCCATACATTAGCAGATCATAAATTAACACATTTCGTAATATATGAATTGCATAAGTTATAAATTAAATTATATGCATACATTTCACGTCAGTAACGCTATAATATGTGGAGTTCCATACTTGTTATTGTATAATAACAAGCATAAAAGATTAGATAAAACGTTTGAAACAACACCCGCGGAACAAATGCCTTTTATGGCAGACTGTAGTAAAATTAAACGCACTCACGGATGAGTGCATTTTTTTTACTACAGTTTGCGCACATATTTGTTGAGTTAAAAATCTACGAGCAATCACTAAATGGTTATAAAGGAGCTAACCCAAAAAAGACGTCAATTAACAAGAAAGTTAATGTTACTTAAATAAGTCTAAATAACAAATAAACTATATAAATAAATTTAAAACTATAAAACTGGTTCCATAAAATTCCTATACTTAGAAGCGAAATGATATCGAACGATTTCATGTTAAATAAAAACGTCGTAATGCATTTAATTTAATAATTGTCGATCTATATTCTTTATTTAATAATACGTACTAATATAAGACATTAATAATTACTTTACTAGTCAATTGAACCAAGATTATATTATGGAAACTTTTCTGAATGATTGTTTCACTTTTTAATCTTTAGATTAACCTTTTGTTGCTCCGCTCCTAGTGTTCCGATTTTTTAAATATTTTTTAAATGATTGATAATAGCTGCCATTCCATATTTTTTTAAATTAGTTTAAACACATATTTAAAAAAAAAGGCACCAAAAATCACAACCTCGTGTGATTAAATTACAAATGCTGCCAAAACCGTAAAAGATAGACATAAACTATGTACTAAGTAACTATAGTTCTTAACCTGGTCTATAATAAAGTCTTCGAGCGCATATATCTTTTAAGAATAACGCACAATAATCACTTTTTTTTACAATTAGGCACTTTCAAAGCTTATTTAAAATAATATAGTGTAAATTGACATAAAAGTAAATACATAAAAAAATATTGACATTTATCATGTCATACATGACATTTTGATTAGAGATGTGAAATACGGGGCAGAAATCACGGGGTAATTTCACTATTTGGGTAACAAACTTGTATTGTGAGAAATGGTAATGTACTGTTTAAAGTCGCTCATATTTTTTTTGTTAAAAATTTTCATTACACCACAAGACAAGTCGTCACCTTAAATGATATCCCAATACAGTATAACGAAATTCGCGTAGGTCCGCGCAACTTTTTTTTAAGTAATACGATTATGAAAAAAACACAAGCGTGGTAACAGTTGTGCGTATATTAGCTTTTTATATAACTTCAACACACAGTTAACGTGCTCAAGTATAAAAGATAAATAACTGACGTTAAGTGATTTTATTTTATAATTTTTTTGGAGTTCAAAGTAGTTTTAGTTATGATATGCTTACAGTTCAAATGTTCATGCATATTTTGCTCCGCGTTTTAATTTCAAGCATTCCTTTCGTTCAAACAAAAAAAAATCTGGTCTACGGTGGATTAAAAATTAAATAATATTTTTTAGTATACACAAAATTGATTTACGAATTCAGCCTTTTGTTTAATTGATAATTGATTTTGTATTTTAATTTCATATAAAAATTATTCGTAGTAATGAATAGTTATAGGCTTTAGGACTCCAAGGCATGTGTTGGACACTGTTTTCGTATACTGTATAATCTATTATCGGTATGATTCATCAAAGCTTCTTAAAAATCGCAAAATCATGGCTGCAAATATATACCGCGAAAAAAATAGGACAGTGAAGCTTTCACTTCTGTAATGTAATTTGATTAATCGATATTATATACCCAGCAATAACATACTGGTAAACAAAAAGGTTTCAAGCTGCAAAAAATAGGATTGGAAGCTCTCCCTTATCCGCCTTTCTTTGTACCTACTGTCAATGATTATTAATTTGGACTTCTGTCTTGTTCTGTCGTAAATCAGTACTGTCTTCTGGTTTGAGGAATACCGTAGCCTGGGTACACGTATCATAATATTTCATGCCACATCGCTGCTTTTCTTAATAAACAGGGTGTATTACTTACTACTAGGGGAACCTTCTGTTCCTCTCATCGCTCTAACCAATAATCCTTTACAATTTTTTATAAAATGTAAATACAATTTTTTTTTAAATGTAGGTTTTTATTAACCTTTTAACAGACTAACAAAACTATTAATAGCAAAACAATTATTTTTGGATCTTTTAATTAGTTTTAAATTAAATTAAGACGCTGCTTTAGTGCACTGTATTGATTACTTGCTGATTTATGAATAGTCATTATATTACTACATTTCTCAACTTTTGAGAATATTAATATTAAATCCTGGCAAGGTGAACATGTTTTGAAAAGATAACTAAATCCAAATTGACTGACGCCGCAGATTTAATGTTTGCCTTATAAATACGGCCTTTTATATTTTAAATATAATTAGGTATAGAAAGAATATGAAAAATCAACATATTAATGCATTGTCCGTTATAAATAAAAAAATGCCTTGTTTAATGATTTACTGCAAATCTGGTATCTATTGTTATTCCCAGAAACACGGTTGACTTAACGACGTCTATCTATTCCTCATCTATAAACACTTCACATTTACTCGGTCTTACATTTGGAGTCATAAATTTGATACATTTAATGAAACATTTTAACGTAACTGTCTTATTAATAACAAACAGTACGGTTTCACTAAGGGTCGCTCCACGATTGATAATGGCGTTATGCTCATTAAGAGCACCTTTGAGGCTTGGACGCGTCGCAGGATGCCTTAGGCATTTTGCGATCTCAAAAAGATTTTGATTGCGTACACGAAACTCTGGTCAGAAATTACGTCACTATGGTGTAAAAACGCTGCACTCAATCTTCTGTCTTCGTACTTGAGCCACCGAACTCAGAGGTTGACGTGAATGGTAAAAGATCTCCTGGGGCCCGGTAAATATGGGTGTCCCACAAGGGTCTATTTTGGGCCTTCTTCTTCTCATCTATCTAAATGATTTACCATATGTTATTAATAAAAATGGGTGCGTGTACTTATGTACGCGCGTGAGAAGTTACTTTGGCATCATTAAAATAGTTTTAATTGCATGCAAATAATTAATTACAATAAAATAATAAAAGGATTGGAAAAGGATAATCAACAAAGTTCAGTTTAAATTTGAAAGTATTTTAATTTATATCAATAAATAATACATACGGATAGTTAACCTCAATTATATTGGAGCACTTGAAAAAGTATATAAGCACATTTTTTCACTAATATTCACAAATAGTAAAGAATATCAATCAAAAATAATTAAGATAATTAAAGATGATGATTTACAGAACTAATCATAAATAATTCGATTAAATTTATGGATTCACGCTTGATATATTGTATATAACTGTAGTTCGCGCCATCTGTTGCTTACAAATGTAATTCCTAAAGATGTTTATTGACACGGTACTATAAATCAGAAGCTTTGATTATGGTGACTAGATGGCGCTTATCAAAACGTATTACATAGATAAATCACAATGTTGATATATTAAATGAATAAAAAATATTACCATAGATGAATAAACTTCATTACAAAATTTATATATTTATACAATAATATATTTAATATAAATTTAAATAATATAATAACATATTATTAATAATATATATATATATATATATACCAAAACGAACCTTAATCCTAACTCATAGAGCACATTATGCAACAACTATCGCAAATAAAACGACAACCCATTATCACTACTAAAAATCAACCTTATCACTATGTAATAAGGTCCATTTCACCGTTTTCATTATAAACTGTTAATTTTGTGTCACAGGTGCCGCATCTTAAAATTTCACTTCATCATTTTTTCATAACGCGCCTAAAGAAGTATAACTTCAAAAAGCGAGATATTATTATTTGCTAAAGATATTTCCTTAATTTTAAAGTTAAACGACACTCATCAATAAAATGACGATGTAAATAATACTTCATCTAGAGCGGCGCACTGGTTTAGTTTCAATAATTTGCTACTAAACCAGAAGAAGACAAAATGTATCAGATTTATGACTCTTAATGTAAGACCGAGTAAATGTGAAGTGTTTATAGATGAGGAAGAGATAGACGTCGTTAAGTCAACCGTGTTTCTGGGAATAACAATAGATACCTAGATTGCAGTGGGGCCCTCATATTAAGAGACTGTCGAATAAACTCAGCTCTGCAGTATATGCTGTCAAGAAAATCAGACAATTAACTGACGTGGAGATGGCTCGGTTAGGTTTACTTTATATTTCCACAGTGTAATGTCTTATGGCATTCTACTGTGGGGAAGTGCAGCGGATACTAATACGATCTTTGTCCTCCAAAAACGAGCTATTCGAGCGGTTTATAACCTGGGCCCAAGGAATCCCTGAGAAAATTGTTCCCAGAGATTAGAATATTAACCGTTACTTCTCAATACATGTTAGGAAACCTATTGTTTTGCAAAAAAAAGAAATGATTTTCGCAGACATTGTGATGCATATAACATTAATACTAGAAACAAACATAATTTAATTCTTCCAGCAACTAGACTGCGAAAAATAAGTAAATCTTTTATGGGACAATGTATACGCTTTTACAACAAAATCCCAGTAAACGTTCAGAATTAAACTGTTAATAAATTTAAAAAGTAGTAAAGGAACGTTTATGTGTTAAAGGTTATTATAACATAAATGAATTTATAAATGATAACACAGCCTGGTAATGGAATGCTCGCTCCAGGCTTTTTCAAGTATAATATACGTATGATAGAACTGTAAGTAGCTCATAAGAAAAAACATTTCCTAGAAATCTTAGGGCCGTCATTAAACATATGTCACCTTAATGCTTAAAGTATCCCTAGTCATTTCACTGAATTGAGTGAAGGGTTTTCTGATTCAAACTGCATGCCATCTTGATTTCAGAGAGTTGGCTTAAACCAATTTGCCTTTCACTTTACTCCTTCCCGGTTTTATTCTCATACGGAATGACCGCATAGGTAAAGGGGAGGGCGTCGCAATATAAGTTAGATCCAATCTTTCCTACAAAATTTTAGCTTCATCTTCCCAAATTACACAGCCTTAGCGGAGTACCTCTTCCTTAAGATCACACTTAAAGGTGCAAAATTAGTTTTAGCCGTTGATTGCTGTCCCCCAAATGCAGACTATTTCACTGACTTTGAGTTAGTTTTAGAATGTTTGGGTTCACAGTATGCACATTTTGTTATCATGGGAGATTTCAATACTAATCTCCTTTTACCTAAATCGCCACTAGCCCTTAACTCATTCATATTGTCGAGTCGAGTTTTTTACATGTTTTACCACTTCAAGCCACACATCATAATCTCTCCGATAAAGATACTTGGCTCGACCTGATCCGTTTTTAGTTTCCTGTCATCGCCAACATTCATCCGCTGGTTTTTCTCTCCATGTCTTAATTTTCCTTTCTTTTGTCCTAAAACCTCCTTAATCAAAACCCAAAAATGAATGTTGAGAAACTGCAAAAGGATGCTGGTGAGGTAGAATGGGGAACTGTAAACGAAAAGCAAAATATCAACAGTAAGATTGACACTTTAAACACTTTAATCAACAATCTGTACGACATCCATGCTCTTATCAGAATACTGAAATTAAGACGTCCACCTGCGCCCTGGTTTACCGAAAGCACAATATAATTCTGGAAGTTTCTTGGAACTCTGGGTGTCGGTAAGTCGCGAACGTCAGACCTTATTAATTCTATTAGTTTGGATGATTTAAATCACCATTTATCTACCACTAATGCTTTAGACCACCAGACGACATATAACACTATTTCCTATTTAAATGGGTTTACGCGGCTTTACATTGAAGCGTTTGAATTTTCTCCAGTTACTTTCGATGATATCAAAAAAGGTATCCTTTCTATAAAATCAGATGCAGTTGGATGTGACAAAATAGGCCGAAGAATGATTGTTCCTATCCTAGATTTCTTTCTCCCAACGCTTGCCCACATTTTAATTTTTCTTCACGATCAGGATCATTTCCATGTTCCTGGCGTAATGCCCTTGTTCGTCCTCTTCCGAAATGCTCTAACCCTGTGCTTCTCACAAATTATCGACCTATCTCTATTTGGCCCTCTAAGGTACTAGAGTTTAGTGTTGATAAACAAGTTTCTGGCTTCATATTCAGTAACAAACTGATTAATCCATTACAATCGTGATTTAGGCCCGGACAAAGTACCACTATTTCCCTTCTTAAAGTGACTGGTGATATAAAGGCTGGCATGGATAACACCATGGTCACAGTTCTGGTGCTTATTGATTTTACTAATGCCTTCAACACCGTCAGTCACGACATTCTCCTTGCAGTCCTCCCTCATTTTTGAATTTCAGAGGAAGTAATGGAACGGTTTTTTTCTTATCCTCGAGGGCGCCAGCAATCAGTTATTGTCGATGAATTATCTTCATGCTGGCTGACCCTTAAGTCTTGTCTCAAGGCGGTGCCTTTCCCACTTTGTTTTCCATATTTATTAACTTTATCACTTTCGATCTTCAATGTGCGTATCATCTCACGCCGATAACCTGCAGTTGTATGCTCGGAATCTACTAAAACAGACGTAGAAGTTGACAAAATTGATAACGACTTGTCTTCAATAAAAAAATGGTGATAAATTTGGTTTGGTAGTCAATCCATCGAAGTTTGCCAACAAAAATCAGCGTCTCGAAATTTGAATAAGTGGATCACTGCGCTTTCTGCTTAATTTATGACAGAGATCAAATTCCGTTTAGTCTTAACGTTAAAATCTAGGGTCTCCAGATGAATAGAACACTAAATTGGAATAGCCAAATACAAGTGGATGGAAAAGCTAGGGTATCCAGCGATGCTTTACAGATTTAGAAGATTTGCCCATTCAGACGAAATTGACCTTGAGCAGGCCTGATTTTCCCTATTATCGACTATAGTGATGTGCTTTCGACCTGGAATGTAGATCACCTCAATAAGCTTGATCGACTTCTAAACAAATGCATTCCTTTTCGCTAGTCTGTCTTAAATTATTCTTTTTTTTTATTGCCAACGCAGGCAGACAACGGTCGGGCCACCTGATGGAAAATATTCACCGACGCCCATTGGCAATACTTGTGGTATTACCAATGCGCTGCCAACCGTGAGACATAAGGTGTTAAGTCTTGTTTACCAGTAAAGCGCAAAGGAGCCTAGTGTTTTCACTACTGCTTTTGCGGACAAAAAGCACCGCTTGGTTCATTCACCCATACGGTCCCATGTAAAAAGGGGACCTACCACATAAGTTTTATAATCATAAGTCAGTTATAATACACACATTTATATATATATGCATCTTCCTAACATCTGTTGTCAAAATAAATTTGGTATAATTTATTTCGCATTTAGTTTATAACTATTGTTAATATAGTACTACATTAAATATTTTATTTTTGTCACTATTTCTATTATATGATCACTATAGGCAATATTTTAGACATGGTTTATTTTTATGTTTAACAAACGACTGTATTTTTCAGTTCCTATCTATTTCATACTACTATGGAGAAAATAGTATCGTGAATATTTAAGCTTTCTCTAATATTGAATTGAAACCCACAGTGGGCTTACTCACATGATTGCAATTTCTGTATGATCTGAGATGATTTGACCGATCATAAGTTAGATAAATGTCAAATAGGTGCATAAAATAGGTGTATTAACGATACAAAGATATATTTGATAAAAACTGGAATGGAATGAATTATTATTAATTTCTCGGTCCTCGTGTTATGTCATGTCTATGTCGATTCACAAATTATTTGTGTATATCTTATAATGTTACGCATCATGCCATCCGTACCTTTTCTGCCATTCGAATTAACCAATATATCGAATAATAACATACAAAATACGTAATCGCAATGTTAATAAATTTGGTTTATTAATGATATAAAATATATTATAATAGTCAGAGATCTAATAATTAGTTGTTTGCAATCCTTACTTTACTGACCCCGACTCAAGAATACCTAAAATAACTATATGATATAAATATTTAATGAATGAATAAAGTATATTAACGATGTAAATCAGAGTATTTGCATGGTCGCAAATTTAAAATTCGAAACTTATTAAAACATTGTTCAGGGATCATGGAGAGAAAGGCTTTTATTATAGTGCCTGTACTGTTATATTTTTTTTATGAACAAAACTAAAGTACTTCTTTAAGTGTTTTATGAATTTAAAATAGGTGCTTTACGATAATATAGATATTTGAGAAAAAAAATTATGGCACCATAAATTACAACCCCACCCACCAACCCGCATTGGTACCAGCGTGGTGGGATAGGGTCCAAAAACCCCCTAATGCACGCCTTGCATTAGGCCAATTGAGTCCTATGTTGCAGCGGACTAACACCGGCTGATGATGATGATGATGAAATAACATCATCGTGCGATTAAATTGCAAACGTTTCCGGAACCGTAAAAGGTAGACCCTTAAGCTATGTTCTACGTAATTGTATTTCTTAAAATGGTTTATATTTATATTTAAGTTCGTGAGCGCATATGTCTATGACTTAGGAATAACCCACAATGACCATTTTAATGTACAATTGCTATGAGGCATATTTAAAGCTCATTTAAGGTAATAGAGTGATGGTTCACAAAAGTTAATGTATGTACAAAATTCTTCATTGTATGTGCATAAAACGCGTCATTCACGACATTTCAGTTGTACAAATAAATGCAATAAAAATTGATTTAATGATCTTATCTGATCTGGTCTTAGACGGTATTTTATTGCATAAATACCTGCAAAATAAACTTAGACTTCACGAGAGTGGGCAGAAATGGCGGAGCACTTTTTTCCATAAAGTTTACTATTTTGTTTAGTTTTCTGATTATTATTGTAACTTGCTCTTAAGTGCCAGATAAAAATAATGTTTATAAAATACTACATCTCCATTTGACGTACAAAAATATCCTGACAGTAAATGTTTATCTACTTATGTTACTGTTATGATCCATAATTAAAAATATTTATCAGAAAGTTTACGGTTACGAAGTTAGCTGATTAAGTACAATATAGATCTTATCGATTTTTAACTAACCCCTTTCCCCGCCGTTATTAACGCCTTCAATAACTTTTCTGTATGTGAAGCTTCACAGGCTGTTAAGGCTAGCTAGCCTTAGTTAAATGCGCATATTACTAGAAATGTTTGTGGTGGTTTATGAAAAATATATTTAATAGTGTTTAATAGTAGAAGTAAAAATAACAACGGCAATTAAGAAAGTTACTAAATTGTAAAGCTACTAAAAGTTGTGCAGTAAAGGTGGTTGTTACAAACAGCTTTCGGTTAGCCAACAAAGCTTTTGATCGTGCTCTTTTAAGTAAAGTGGTAAAATTTTACGGTAAGTACATATTAATTTTCTTCATGTACGAATCTGAAAATGTTATCACAGTGAATTATAATTTCAATTATAAAATTTATGAAGCTTTGTTAACAAAACGCTGTTGTTCAAAACGTGGAAGGTTTAAGTCATATGTCTGTTCCAAATTATTATTAAAACATTTTTTGGCAATATGTGAATTATACGGAAAATTTTCCCATCAAATTACTATAACACGCTTATTTCAACTGAACGAAGATTTCGTTCAGTTTTATTGAATGAAATAAATACGTAACGTAATACTAAATCTTCTCAGTAGGATCAACTCAATTCTCTCAATTTGAATTAAATTCCAAGAAGACACAAGATTGCTTGTTAAAGACTCCCTACCAAATTGATTAAATTGATGTCGTTGACATATCGAACGACATACGATTTCGCACAATCTGAGCCGAGAAATTCTTCTTATTTTTGAACACTTTGTGGTTAGTAAATTGAGACTTTATTTATTTGGGTAATTGTATTAATAAGAACTTAAAATAACGTAAATAATAAATGTAAAGCAAACAAATAATGGCAATTTTATGAATCATTTTATATATATTTAATGTTTTCGTGATCATTAACATCTCGTTTTATCATTAACGTTTTCTTTTTTGACCTCAACCAAAGAAACAAAGGCAGGAAGGAAAAAGAGATATCACTCAAATGAATTCGCAAATTATGCAACTAAACGTAAAAGTGACGCACATCGTGAAAGTTTCTGACTTACATCCGCTGCATGAGAAATTTTGCAAGAAAAAGTAGAGCTTCGTACGTGATTTAACAGTTTAGGTAAAATTCTTTAGATAAGTAAACTTAAATAAACAAATAAATTTTCTTTTGTTTGCGCGAATACTATACATTATTGAATAAAAGGACTTTTTACGGATTTTATCGCGTTTATTTTACATATTTAAATTCCCGACGTTTCAAAAACTATCCAGCGGCCGTGGTAACGGTGGTGAGGAGATGCGTCTTATTGCACCCTTGTAATAGTTTTATAAAGGGCTGGCAACAAGACCAGACATTCGACGATGCCATTAAATAGTATTTAGTTTTTATCTTTTTTTTGTTTTAGGTTGCAATTAATTTTCTATAAATCGGCTACTGTATAATTGTTATATCGCCATGTTGATGAAAAGATTGCTGTTCTTTTTACAAATAAACTTAACTCGTATATATATAAACTTGTTAAGTTAAAACACCCAGCTTAAGGAAAAGGTTCTAGAATTGTGACTCCAACGTTACAAATTGCACGATACATTTTTATGACAAATAAATGCCTTATGAATATGTATGAATTGCCCTATTATCAGACCGTAGCGTAAATTCCTGGAAACATATCCGTGGTATGCGTTATTTGAGCTTTTTGAAACACACGTTAAGTTCTTAGCGCGTAAATAAAAATCATGTTTTGCAAACATGTTTCAATGTGATTTTACCAGAAAATTTTGGTCAATTAATACCTAGGAATTTGTTTCCTCTACCTCTTCAATTTTTTGTCCATTATATTAATTTTTAATTGTTTTTTCTGAAACTTATACTGAATTGGAAAATTTTATTTTCTTTTATATTATTACACAGATAAATGTTTTCACTGTAAATAGTGCATAATGCTTTGTAACTTTTTATTTCCGTTTGTATGTCTTTAAGGTTGTAAATTGACAACTACGAGATGTCGTCAACAAATAAATAACACTTTTGTTTTATTGCACAAGGGAGATCATTTATATAGTCAGGAACAGAAGTGGTCCCGTACAAAAAGAAGAAGAAGGTACAGTACCTTGCGGAATTCCACTATGGTTGGTTCTGATGTCAGATCTATACTTTTTAATTATCATATTTGTTTCGGGTCCCGGGATTTCTACGCATTGTTCACGATTGGTAACAAAACTTTGAATCCACGATAGAGCTGGGCCTCTTATACCGTAATTTTCTAGTTTTTTAAATAATAAGGTAACAAAATAAAAAGCTTTGCTTAAATCTAAAAATATGGCGCATACAGCCTTTCTCTTATCTATAGAACTTAATATTACATTTGTCAATGAAAACACTGTCGCCATTGCTAATTTGTTTATTTGAAATGCATTTTGTTCTTTATGAGTATGTTGTGTTTATCAAAATGGTCATATATTCTGGAATACATAATTTTTTCAAATATTTTTGAGAAGACTAGGATTAGAGCTATAGGTCGATAATTCGTCATTTCAGTTTTGCAGCCTACTTTATACAGTGGCTTTACAATAGCTCTTTTAAGGGACTCCAGGAAATTTTCCGCTTGAAAAGGACAGATTTACTGAGAATGCTACGACTGGCGATAGCTCGTGTGAACACTGATTATGTATCTCTGTTGAAATATCGTCATAACCTTCAGATTTAGTATTTCTTAAATTATTAATAACTTTTCTTACTTCCTATTTATCTGTGGGCCGAAGGAAAATACTTGTCATATTTTTTTTCTCTTTAACTCTTTAATATCGTAATCAGTACCTACTTTAGTCACATTGATAAAATATTCATTGAATCACTTGCGATTTGCATTTTGTCAGTTATTATATCATTCGTATAATTTATATTGGTAATATCATTTTTAAAATAGTTATAACTGTCCTGTTTCTTTTTAGTAATTGTCCAGGTGGCTTTGCACTTATTTTTACTTTTTAATATAATTTTATTATTAGTAATTTTCTCTATAAATACTTTGTTTTGCCAGAAAGAAGTCCATAATTGTTTTCTTGTACTAAGTTAAGTTCCAAATGTCTTTGTGTTTTCTTGAACGTTTGAACGAATTTTTGAGACAAAAATAAAAGTGGTTCCCTCTTAGGAGTTGCCTTTTTGTGTTTCTGCCTCATGATGTTCAATATTTTATTTCTGTTTTTAAAATTCACCAAATTTGAGTTATAACCTAACAAGCTATGGTAAAATTAATTTTATAGCACGTTTCAGATAGTGTATTTTTGTGGTATGCACTATTTGTAATAAAATAGCAATTTTGAAGTTTTTACACACTATTTCAATGCTATTATTTAATAAGTTTTGATTCAAATATCTATTATTTAAAATATTTATTACAAAAATGTCATTGTGTTGATATTTTTAGGACTATTGAGAGTTCAGTTAGCACTTTAGTAGGATTACTGTCACTTTGTCCATCACAAAGAACTAATTTGTCTTCAAAGTGCAGTTCCAAATTTTCACAATATTTAAGGATTTCTTCTGTGTCAGCCCCTGGTTTTAAAATTCCGAATGTTTTATAGTTTTCATAGCTTGTATTTCTCTTTGCGTTATTTATTTCCGTAGCTAAGCCTAAACATTGTTCAGATCCTAATATGTTTATTTGTTTTCTTATACTTTCAGTCATGTTTTCTTGAAGTATTTTATTTTATTGTGAAGGTATAATTTTCCATCTATTTTTGTTTATGGAGTTTTCTTGAAGTATTTTTTGTGCAGGTTTAATTTTTTTTATCTACTTTAGTATTATTTGGTGTGATTCTGAAAGAGTCATTTAAAGTTTCATGTGTGTTGTTGCTGTGGTTATCCGTGGTCTCATTACTTGTACTTATAACATCGTTGGATTTACAATTTCGCAATAAGTTATTTATCTTTACGTCTTGCTCTATTATTTTCTTTTCTAATGACCTTTTTTCTAAAATTTATTTTTCGATTTCTAATTGAGGGCTGCTTAATTTAATGCTTAAATCATTATTTATTTCTTTAAGTTCATTTATGTCGTCATAGTCTCTTGTTGATATGTCAGGAAGACTGCGTCTTAAATTGGAATCAGTTGAAAGCAGAGAGAGTTCGTTTAGATAAGCGCAGCCAGTTAACATTTGTTTTGTAGCTTTACATTGCTTTTGAGTATTGCGTAAAGTAACGTTGGCGTTTTTATTTGGATTTTCCTGAACTTGTACTTTGGCAAATAATGTCAGACGATTTTTTCGTAGTTATCGGCGTACTTGTAAGATTTTTAGCCTAAAATGTTGTAGTGGCCTTCGTTTGTAAGCATTTATTGCATTTTCAATTATTTTTAGTTTCCTCTGACATAAGATGATATTGTTTGTCAGTCAAAATATTACATGGGACGTCATATACTTTTTTACATAGTTTGCAACTTATAAACTTCTTTGCAGGTGGACTTTTGCGGATTATTCTTTTTCTTCGTACATTTGTTACTTTGATGTGTTTTTAGTTTATAAATATTATGCTTTTGAGAGATAAGCTTTATGAGTAAAAAGCGTAGAAGGAACAAACATAATAAATCCGATCAAGAACAAATAAAGAACTAAACAAAAATCTTCTAATCGATGGGATTTGAACCGGGGTCTAAATCTGTAGTCCAGTGCCAATGATGTTTGATTGTTCACGCTACCGAGTCTATGACGATGGTGTTAGAAAAATCGTCTATTTAGAGTTTTTGGAGTTTTGAGAACTATTAAAATCGTTTCGAGATACCTTCTCCAATGTAATGAGATGTGAGTTTGATACTTTACATAATGATATTCTACTGGAAACATTCACATTTTCTTAGGGATCTAATGTTCACTAGTCGTTTTTTATGTCCGGTTTGCACAGTTTTTGTTTATAGCAATACTTTGATTACGCAACAAGATTTTAAGGGTAAAACTTAGTTAACTTTTACGCTGTTAATGTCAACAAATTGAAAATAACAATGTTAGCAAATATTTATCTACAATTGGCACATTGATCACGTTCCTTTAACAATTCATTCACTGATATTTTATATTTATAAATTTGTACAGAGCTTGTGTTTACTATGACAGCGACGCATCTATCTCATTCATAATTACTTTGCTAAAAGTATTAAGGAAGTAATTACGAAATAAACTTGCCCTTTGATTTTTACTACCTTTTTGTGTTATTTTATACTCGATTTTCAAATCCTATTTAAACTCTACTATCTTTTGTTTTTGTAAGCAAGATTTGTTATAAAACAAATAAATATTCAATCACAATGAGGTTCATAAATTAATTCACCTCTTTTTGTGCACTTTTCTATAAACAGTCACAATCAGTCATTAAACTATCAGTTTCATATATTACTGTAATTACCTAAATATAGAAGTAACGAACAGTTTCATTTTTTAAAATATATTATTGAGTCCAAAACAAAAGGGATGTAAATAAAATATTGCCTGAAACCGGAGTGTAAAACACTAGTGTTTTACGTTAAACTAGACTTAGCATCCCATGTCTCGCGGTAGGCAGCTCGTTGGTGATACCACTTGTATCGCCAATGTCAATGGCTGTCGGTGAGAAGTTTCCATCAGGAGGCCCTATTGCTCGTCTGCCTGCGTAGTAAATAAATAAAAAAAATTTAGCCTAAAGTTTGTCCATGCACGGAAAACACTAAATGCGCATTAAGCTTTTTTTTTATTTCAAAGACTATGTCATATTTACAACATTTTTTTTTGGTAATTTTTCATGTTAGCGTTCAAAACTTTACTTTAAAAACTTATTTTAGAAAAAAAATGGTTTTTATAGTGTATGTTGGAATGTTTTATTACTACGTACAATATTTATTTCTTTAACTGCAAGAAACCTACATAGTTATTTGTGTTCTGTGAAAGGAAAGTAAGCTTTATGGAAACAAAACTCCATTGAATACAGTTTGGTTACCCAACCACCCTCCCGTCGCTGCTTGACCGTATACCTAATTAATATTATGTAATCGGTAGTGATTCATTGAGAACGTAACAAAAATTATTGAGCCGAGTGATTATTTATTAAAAGAACCTCAAAAATACATAATTTATTTACAATTTAGGTAATGAATTTATTACTTTTTTCACGATATAAATTTAATTTTGTTTCAAATGTAATAGGATATTTAGGGACAAAAACACATGGCTGATGAAGAATTCTTAAGAAGCTTGCGGTTTGTGACCTCATTTTATAACCACGAACCATTTAATAGAATTGACATATTATCGTTAATGATAAACAAGTGAAATTTTAACAAAAAAATAAGACCGACTTCAAACAGTATAAAACCATATTGCGCAATATAAGCGGGTGAAAATGTACCGTCGGCAAAGTACCCCGCGATTGCAAAAAAAAAATTGGACCAAATGACAGCTAATATCTATAATTTTAAAGAATTACAAGACTCTACAAACAGAGCAACAAGTAACATTTATAAAAAAAATTTGCTCCAAATTGAGTACCTTCTTTCGTAAAACTGTCAAAAATAATAATCTAGTGAATTCTCGAATTAACACTGTTTATAAAAAAAAGTGCCTCCGTAGCCTACTGGTGGACTTCTGCGGGACTCAACAAATTTTCATGGTTGTTTCCTAATTGGTTAGGAAATATGGTCATCCCAATTGTCTGGAAAGAAAATTATCCATGCTTCGGATGGGCATGTAAAAGTCGGTCCAACCTTGGACCAGCGTGGTGGGATATGGTCCAAAACCCTTAATGGGAGGCGTGCATTAGTGACAATGTCCAGCATTGGACTTACACAGGTTGATGATGATGATGATTATAAAAAAAATCTTACATGATATATATGTATTTGCGACTGACTGATGTTCTTTTGGTAAATAGGGGTATGATTTACCGGAATCGTTATTATCAGATTTTGTACCTTTATAGTACAGAATCTGATATGAACATTTGTGTAAAATTAAGCCGGAAACTTAGTTTTATATTGTTAAATGTTAAAGTATTGAGTATATTTTAAATTCTTGAAATCTAACAACAGAGTAATTGTTATAGCATAAAGTGTGACAGATCGTGTTTTAAGGTCATAGATCATGTTTAGAGAAAGTAGTTATTGAATACACGAGGTTCTAAACCGTGCAAAGTATTTTGTTATGAACTACTAATGATATGAAACGTTGTATCATACACAATATAGACAATATTGTTCCTTTTTAACATTTATTTACTTTTAAAATTGTTAGTATTCATAATATATTAGATAATAAGCATACATTATCCTTTATTTTTGACGTCCAAATTTATTATTAACATGAAATTCTGTAATGTCATTGCAAAGTTTGAGAAGCTATTTTTGTCTACTTGTTTTATCTGAATACAGACAAGATAAAGAATCGTTCACAATGTCTTTAGAGTTATAGATAATTTTCAAAGATATTTAAATACCGCTCTTAATCTTCAAAGTTTTGAATCTTATATAATTCGTATAGTCATTTTATTTGATATTAAATTTTTTTTTAATATCTTTTTTAACCTGTTGAAAATATATTAATCAAAAATTCTTTTTGTTTTACAATCCTTTAGTCTAATAATACATTACCCCCATTGGCCTAGTTTTAGATGATTGTTTAATTTTCTTTGTGAAAATCCAGGGATTATATGGTAACCAAACGATATAATAAAAAATTTAAAATTAATATTGCAAAGTGTTACAAAAAATAGTTTTTCGTTGCTGCTAAAAATCAAAATTTCCTTTAGACATATTTTATTTTTAAACCTACCATAATTTGTGCTCTTAATTGCGGCGAAAGATATGGTAAACGAAAACATAATTTTCAAAACTTTAACTTTAAAAATCAACAGGTATAATATCTATAAAACTCCAAACCGATCGATCATTGGCGATCGGCTTTGAAGAATCGACGAAAACCCCGATAAAATGACAATACCTTTCTTGGTCGTTACGTCGTATTACAAATTTTCCCGGTTTTATTCACCACCAGGATAGGCCATGCCCGGTGTTTTTCGACACAGGGGAGTAAAACTTTTGGACCAACGGACCTTCCCGGGAAAAACCAAATATCTGGCGGGATTTCGATCAACTTTTAAAAAGCATATTCGGACGTTGGAAGAAAAATCAAAAAATTGAACCTCCGCCCGTGGAACCAAACAACGAACTTTCAGCGATTTAACAAGAAATAAATTAATTGTAAAATTGTTCCGCCCCCTGCGGTGCAGCAAATTCAACCCGATAAACGCTTGCTATGGGAAACCGTTTCCTCGATCCGGACGAAAGGGGTCCGGACCCGCCAAAGGGTTCATCCAACTTACACCCACATGGGATAGCCAAACGCCCTGTATTCGCCCTCCTTACATCATTCCACCAGACCTAGAAACCCCGTTCCCGGGGCGGCTTTCATCGCCCCGCAATCATTAATACATTCGTAACCGTCGGCGTCCGGTCTGTATAAATAATAATAAAATAAATTCCCCGGCCACCTGGTTCGCGGGCGGTGGCCTGCGAACTCTGTGTTAGATAAGTTTACTAAAGATCTTTAACGCAAACATGAAGAAAAAACCGCAGGCAGTTCATTAACTAAAACTCAAGAAAGTTTAAACTGTTTATAAATTTGAAGATTGACAGCCATATTGAAAGAAAAAACAAAAAACCAATATTTAATTTAAAAAATTATCCATACAGTTATTTTTTGTGAATAGAAACCCAAAAACTTTTTCTAAAAACTTTCTTTCTTCTATCTTTTAATATTAAAATAAATCATTTAACTTTCCACCCACCATAAATCCCCCGCTAACCTTTAAAATTAAATAAGTTGGAATTTTGACCGTTGGTTTCTATTTCATACTCCTATTTAATAATAGGGTCCTATATCTCACATTTCGGTTTAGATTTTGGTAACAGAATTGGTCAACTTACAACAGTATACGATAAAACAAAATTATTATAATTATTTTTGATATTTCTAGAGGCAGGTCCTTTTTAACGGGGGTGGTACCCAGTCCTTTTCCCACCCATTGGGTGAAACACACCGTGTTCCGCTTTTAAAGGCACCTTAGCTAGCGCCATTGGCTGGGTGGAGGACGCATCCTTTCTCGAGGCGCTTTGGACTTGTTTAACCATGTTTGCGTCGGTAACCACTTTCCACGATGGCCTGATTTTCTCCCTTCGTGAGAATAAAAAATCTCAATGAATTTGGTTATGAAATTTTTGAACTCGTTTTTTGTTTGAATTTTTTTATCCAAAATGAAAAATTAACGGTGGTTACAAATGTACGTATCTTTTTGTTTAAATAAAACAAAATACAATTATCTCCAAGTAATGATGTTAAGGAAATTTAGTGTAAACGTTTATACATTTATCAAGTAACAGGCACAATTCAAAGATAACCCAAGAACCGAAAATTCACGGGGATTTAATAATTAAATAAAATTTATAAAATAAAATAAAATGCGTTTGTTTCATTATATATTTTTAAGATCTTATATTTATATATATTTGTGGTACTTTAACGAAAATAAAAAAAGTTGAAATTTTGGTAAAACAAGTAGAGAATATGTCGCCCATAAAGACATTAAAAAAAGACTCATTAAAAAAGTAGTGCCTAGGATATCGTGCTTTAAAATTAAAGACGTCTGTCATTAAAATTTTAGACCTGAAGTCCTTTAAACATGAAGCCGGACATTAAATTAATTTAAATTCATGTTATCCTGAAAATATTAAACGAGCAAAAACACGGAGAAAAAAAGTAAAAAGGTTTTTGGTTCTACCCTTAATTTTAATTACTTATTGATTATAAGTTTATTTGTCGCGGGATATTAAAAAATAAATTATTAAAATTTTTTAAAATAATAAGGAAAGTGGGATTCTAAAATATATATGAATATTTGTTATCGTTCGTTAAAAAAATGAAAACTGTTATTTAAAGTCTTTTTCAAACACCTTTTTTTTCGATTAAAAAACATAAAGCAAAGGCATGAAACGTTAAAGGAAGTTAAAATTGTTGTCAAAGAGAAGTCATAAAGGTTACCAAAAAGTTTTTTGTTTCCTATTTTGGGAGTTTAAAGTTTCCAAACGTTAATATACGATTTTGTAATAGTAAAAGAAATGATGTGCTAAACGCTTATCTAATAATTTTCTTTAATAAAATGTTTCTTTTAAAACCCAAAATGGTATCCAAATTCCTTAACAATTAAAAATTTTTTCTTTCAACATAACTCATCTAAGGGTTCGTTTTTTACATTGCAATAATATTTTAAAAGTGGCTAAAATTAAAACTTAAATTAATCGTCATCGTGATTTTCTTTGAACTGTTGAGAAACTAAACAAACAATTTTACTTTAAAATTCAAATGCTGCTTTTTGCATCAATAGAGGGATTTGTTATCTTACTGCGTCTTATAAATATATAGATCCTGCAATCTTTATAAAAAACCTCTCATTTGGCTTAAATTTAATATAGTTAGAAGGTTAAATATACATTAAAGTATTCATTTTGTTAAAAGTTATGATATACAAGTTTGAAATCAGTAAAATTTTAGTTGATGCATAGGTTCCACCATAAATTAAAACCGGTTTTTTAAAATAATCCAAAATTTTCTTGATGTATCTAAAAAAAAACCACACAATAAAATTGGTTGTTGGGTCAAACAAACAAAGTTTAATTTATTATATTTTTAGCAAAATAGAACAAATTGGGTTATCATGGATAAAGTTTTAATTGGAGGACGTGGTTTGGGAGAAACGGTCATGAGTCTGGGGACAATTGAAAACAAAATGTCGGGGCCTTCTTCTGTCCATTCACAAAGATGTCTTTTTGTGCTTTGCTGATGAACGGGGTACGTGCATTCCTAGTCTTAATTGCAGATGATACGGTATACGTTTTGGGAGCTTTTCGTTTCAAAACCAAGGACGAATAGGAAATACTGGATATCACATGCTTTTTTAAACCTAAGCCAATTTGCCAAGTGAGAAGACAGCTGCCTTGCTATGGCAGTAAAACAAAAAAACAAAAAAAAAATGACTTTTTTAAATCAAATACCGATGGATATTAAACAGGTTAAAAACACAAGTAACTGAATACGTGTTGCGTTCGGTGAAATTGTTAAAATAAATACGTTGGGAAAACTGAATTTCTTATATCGGATGAAGGGAAACATTTTAAATTTTGAATTCTATTAAAACCAAATTTGTTTTTAAACGCTCCCTCCGTTATTAAATTATGGGGTGGATTCAAAAAAATTATTCAAACTCGAAAGGAAAAAATCCCACCGTTTTGCCGGGAAAAATCAAACAACGACTTCAAAGAGAATATTTGGAACCAGTTTTTGGTTTTCCAAGTTTTTTTTTCTTTTATCTCACCTTTAATAAAATTTTAAAAATTTAAATTTTTTTGATTTTGAGTTAAAATAAACTTCCAATATTAAAATTGCAGTCATGTTAACAATTGGCTACTATCATTTCAATTAGGGACAAAAATCACAAACCAACAAACCAAATCTAAATTGACTGGAATTTTTTCTAAAAGATAACCGATATAACTAGCAACTTAGACACTTTTTTTGGAAATGAAATGTAAGATTTTTGATAATTTTACCACCAGACGGTTGGGGTAAATTTCTTCAAGTTTTTGTTTTGACACGATTTTTTATCGTTATTTTTTCTCAATTATTTTTTTAAAGATAACAAAGCTAGTTTTAGCGTTTCTTTAAACAAAATAATAAGTATATTTAAATGTTTAAAAAATATTATTAAACGTCAGAAATTTTACATCTTCTCAACAATAATTAATTTTTAAAGTAAAAGCTTCGGTCCAAAGAAATAAGGCCATTCGTGTATTCATGGTGGGCCATTTTGTAGCTTTAAAAACCCTTGCCCTAGTAGTAGGCGCGGTTCAAAGCTTTGGGGGGGTTAATCTGCTGGGACCAACAAATTTACCCGTTTAATTGGGGCAATTTGGGTTTATCCCCGCACTGAACCACCGTGGTGGGAACGATCCCAAAAAAATTTGGGGGAAACATATCCGGGGTGGTGGATTAAAAAACCAAAGGGTAAATGGTTTGAGAAAAAAATTAAAAAAATAACTTTAAATTTAATCCTCTTTAAAATTTATATTTTTTATTTTTTGTTTATTTTTCCCAATTTTCACCTTATTTTATTTAAACATCCAAGTTTATTTTAAAAATTTTTGATTTGATTTCAAAAATGTGCATTTATCAATTGCCTAAAATGTGAAAATGCCAGCAGCGGATAAACTTGACGAACTTGTTAGGGTTTCTTTTAAAAAAGTTCTTAATGAAATTGGGCAGCATTGTTTAAATTTTCTTATTTCCATACCCACTTTTGGTTTTACATTCTTTTGGGAAAGAGGGTGGTGGGTTTTGCGTAAAAAACAAAAATTTGTATACGACAGCAAAAACTTGATCTGGCTTTACCACAAAAAGACAAAAATCCACAAAATGTCTTTCTACCAAGAAAAGTTTACCCATTTTTTAAAAAATATCATAAGCTACAACTTCCTTAATTAGCAATTTTAAAATTCCGTTTCAAGTTTGCTTTATTGCCAAAAAATAAAAAAACTTTTTGATAGTATAAAACTTTTCTGTAAAAACATTTGATGTGCCTAACCTCACCAACAAACTAATTTTAAAATTTATTTATTATTTACGCCCGAAATTGCGAAAAGTTTATTTTACTGGTTGGAAAAAAGGTAAATTCCAGGCTAATGTTAAAATTTCATAAGGGAATCTATTTTAATTTTTTTGATATTTATTATAGGTTTTAAATAATATTTTTCATATTAATGGAAAAAAACATTCATTCATTTTCACTTAATTTTTTTTTATTATTTATTTATAATTTATTAAATTATTTTTTTTTATATTTTAATTATTTATTTATTTACTCTTCTTAACCCTTTTTATTTTATTAATTTCTTTTCTAAATTATTACATATTTTTTTATTTTTATTCATTTTCTTTCATTATTCATTCATTCAATCTTCATTCATTCTTTCTTTTCATTCATTCATTCATTTATTCATTCATTCATTCTTCGTTCATGTTTCATTATTTTTTTTTTCCTTATATATCATTTATTTATTTATCTACTTATTTTTTATTAATATATTGTTGATTTTTTATTAACTCATTTATTTGTTTAAGTATTTATTCATTTTTTTTATTTTATTTTTATTAATTTATTTGTTAATTTGTTTATTTGTTTATTAATTTACTTATTTACTTATTTATATATTTATTTTTCAACTTGAACTGCCTCTCAGCAGCCTAGTGGTATGGGCGTTGCTTTAGAAACCGGAGGTCGTGGGTTCGAATCTGCGGGGACACAACAAATTTTCATTGTTGTTCCTAGTTGGTTAGGACATTTGGGCCGATCACCCAGTTGTCCAAAAAGTAAGATGATCCATGCGTCGGATGGGTATGTAAAAAGTCAGTCACCCACCAACCGCATTGGACCAGCGTGGTGTGATACGAGTCCAAACCCCAATGGAAAGTGGTGTATTAGGGAGGCCTATGTCCAGCAGTGGACTATCAAAGGCTGATGATGATGATGATATATTAATTTATTTATTTATTCATTTACTTATTTACTTCTTTATTTTTATTTATTTATTTATTTATAATTTATTAAATTTTTATTAATTTGTTTATATATTTTCTTATTTGTTTATTTATTTATATACTTATTTACTTCTTTATTTTTTTCAATATTAACTTATTTATTTATTTACTCATTAACTTATTAACTTATTTTTTTTATTTATTTGCTTTTTCTATATTAACTCGTAACTTATTTTTTATTTATACATTTATTTATTTATTAGTTTAATAAATTATATTTAACAATTTAGTTCATAGTTATTTTTACTTCTTTTTTTTTATATATTTTCCTTATTGTTTGTTTTTACTCTTCTTATTTATTTTTTTTTTTTACTTTTTTTTATTTATATATTTATTTTATTTATTTATTTATTTTATATTTTATAATTTATTAAAACTATATATTAATTTTTTATATATTTAATTATTTTTTTATTTATCAATCTTATTAACCAATTATATTTTATGTGAATTGGGTGAAAAAAGTAAATCAAATTCGGGGTGGATATTAAGACTCTTATAGTGTCATGGGTAAATAATTTTAATTTTTTAAAATTAATTTGGAATATTATGGACAAAATATTTTTGCCGTTTTTAAAGCTCTAAGCAAAAGAATAACATTAAATAAACTACGTATAATTTAATCTCTTTTTTTTTATTGCTCTTATTTGTTATTTATTTAAAAGTAGAGTTCAAAAATTTTTTAAATTTACCAAAAAAGTTGGCCTTGGTTTGTTATTCCAGATTGAAGAACCATTTCCCCTTTAATTAAATTGGGAAACACAATAAAAACCGTTTTGATAACTCAGCCAGGATAAAACAATTAAAATTTATTTAAATTAGTCCAAAGACTTTATTTTTGAAAAGGGCCTAAAGAAGACTTTTATAATTCCCAGTAACGGTTCCCGGTTATGGAATGAAGAATCCCATCTTTATTAAATAAAATTGGGAATCCATTTTAGTCTAATTATCAAATTAGAATTATAAATTTTTGTATTATTAATTTAAAGTTTTTTTTTATAAATTATTGGAATTTTATATAATAATTTGGAAAAAAGTTTTCCAACCTTTGTAAATGATATTTTTCGTAAGGGGTTCCTTCTATATTTAAATTAACAAAGTAAAATCCCGAAATTGTTTTCTTTTTAATTGTAAATTATCAATTGCGGAAAAATCTCAATGATAAATTTTTTGGTTTGTTTAATTTTGAAAAATATTTATAATCCCTCCTTCAAATTGTTCTTTTATATTATGCTGACCTCCAAAATCATTTCCATTAAGACGGCCAGTTCATATTTTTGATCAGCCAACAAAGCGGGTGATAATTTGGTGCACAAGTGTACCGTAATTTGTCCCTTTGGGACAAAACAAACTTTTCAATCCTATCCATTCATGGATCGTCTTACTTCAAAGGTTATTGGTAGTTCAACCCATTGGCTCAACCAACAAAACCAAATTGAAAATTAGGTCCCTAAAATTTGAATCCGACCTCCCTGTTTCCTAAACGCAAATTCATTGGCTTAGATAAAATATAAGCTTTGAAATCTTTCCCACCAACCACTATAGTCCTTTTTATTTTTTTCCAATTCCTAAGGTAAAATTTATTCTTTTAAGTTTTAACAACCTAAATAGAAATTTTACATTTTTTTTCCCTGTTTGTTTATTAAAGAAATAAATTTGTACTTAATGGTTGGAAAATTAAAACCTTTCTAATTTTAACATCAAATTCCAAAAAAAAACTCATGAACATTTGCTTTGATTTTCCGCCTTAACCCTTCCTTACCAGCAAAAAATTTTATTTTAATATAAATTATAGGTTCATAACCAAATAAATTTTAATTTCTAAAGGCGTTAAACTGTACAAAATAGAGAGGCAAAGATTTGAGCAAATTCTTATCTTAATAGGTTCTTTGGACTGAAATTTTTTTGATTTTAATTCAATTTTATTATTTAGGTTTAATTCAATTCCAGAAAATACTCGACCGGCCTATCAGTATTCCGAATCCAAATCATGTTGATGTTTTTTAAATAAAGGAATGCTTACTGTTTTTTTTTCCTTAAAATTATTTATTGAAATGGGTTCTTCTTTATTATTTTTGGCCTTTTTAATTGTTATTAATTGGTTTTTAAATATTATTTGTTCTTATCATCCATCCACGGATTGTCCCTTGGCGGGCCTCCTCCCTTGGGGTTTTGGGGCCAAATTCCCAATGGGTCCAATCGGGTTATTGGTTTGACCGACTTTTGCCTTATCCAAGCATGATTCATCTTAATTTTTAAAACTTGGGTATTGGCCCCAAATTGTCCCAACCAACTAAGTTAACAATAAAATTTTTTTGGAGGTCCCCCAAGGTTTAAACCCGACCGGTTTCTAGGTACCCGCCCACCATTGGGCACGGGAGGGGTTTTATTTAAACATAAGGGAAAAAGATATAACTTGTGTTTCAATTAATTGGTATAAAAATCCGCCCAACAATGAATCACATCTTCCAGCCTTTGTTGGTCCCTGCTGGGCATGGCCTCCCCTAAACACCTATCCATTGGGGGTTTTGGACCGTATCCACCTGGTCCAAATGCCCGGGTTGGTGGGTGGAAAATTTTGCCCATCCGGCAGGATCTTCTTTACTTTTCGGACAATTGGGTGATCATTAGGTTGCCCTAACCAACCAAAAACAATGAAATTTTTTTGGGCCAAGTTCAAACCCGACCTCCGGTTTCCGGCACCCCATACCGACTCAACTGGGCAGGCCCAATAATTTTGTCATTTTAGAACCCTTTCGTGTGTTTCAATTGTTTTATTATAGGTTGCTTTGGTCATCTGTATATAATATATTTATTTAAGTAATTATTTTTATAGTCTTAAAGTTCTGTAACTTGTTTTATCTTTTGAAATGTTCTTAAATTAGTTCCAAAAATAATTTTTTTATCTGTCAGATAATTCTTCATTTAAGGGTTAATTTGAAACAATGTTTTACTTTTAGTTCCTATATTTTGAAAAGTGCAATAAAACTTACGACGGGGCCAACTTACCCCACGCTCCGAAAAGGCCATTCAAGGTTCTTATCTTCTGCTGGTCTCATTTCCTATCCAAACCTCCTTGGCTCTCTATTTTGGTCCTAAAAGGTTCTTTAAAGATTAAAGGGTGATATAGTCTGGAAATTAAGAATTGCCTTATAAATGTCACCTTTTGTAATAGAACACACCCCTGTTGTTTACATAACGATTGGTCCTTATCTTTACCTATTTTTAAGGGCAAGTTTATTTTTTTTAAAATAATAATAATAAAGGGACGTAAAATTTGGGCCAAAAATATTTAGGCCCTATCCAATTCTTTAAAAATTAACATTATTTATCTTAAAGGTGTTTAACTTCGAATGATTGCGGTTAAATGAACTTATCCGGTAATAATTTAAGTGGTGCCTCCAAAACAAGTTACAGGAAGGATTAAGATCTTCAATAAAAGAAATTAACAAAATCTTTAATTTAATTTTGAGATCATAATCAATTTTACTACAATGATATTAAATTTCCCAAATATACAAATGTTCATCCTTTCGTTTTTAATTAAACTTAAATTTAACAAAAAAGCACAATGAGTTTTTGGTAAACCCAACCTGAAAGCAAAAAAACTTTCCAAAATTTATGGTTCCTCCCAGGGGGAATCACCAACAATTGCCCCAACTTATTAATTGCGTTTTGACTTTCCTTTCTTCGGCGTTATTGAATTAGATAATTTAAGCCATTGCTTTCCTAAAATTTTTTTTGTTAAATAACTCTAAAATTTAAGTTTTTCAACATTTTCCCCCTCAATAAATTATTTAAGGTTTTGGCTATAAATATAAAGAATAATAAATCGTTTTTTACAATATTCAATAAAAAATCTTTAAAAAGTCAGTAAGTATTCTATAAAAAGTCAGATAATGTCATAACGATAAGGTTAAAAAAAAATTTTATGTTTTTACTTTTACTTTAACCCTATCCATTTATCTTTTCTGTCATAAACTTTTGCAATCCTCAATTGCCAAGGGTTGAGATCCAAGTTTCCATCAAAATTAAATTCCCTATGAAAAAAACTCTTCTGAGGATCGGAATTTAAAGATAATATAAATGTAATACCATTAATTGAACCCCTTGGAATAAGTTATCACTTTGACAAACCTTTTAATCTTAAGTATTTTGTATTTGTATTGACATTTCAGATAACGATTGACTTTTAGGTTGTATATCCTTATAAATAATTTAAAAAACCCAAACCATAAAACAACCTAATTTTTCATTTGATCCTCAAACGATTGTTTCAAAAGAAAGGCTCGTCCCAAAATATTTGTCCCATGTTAATCCTGAAAAGTCTAGACCGGTTTGAAGTCCACAAATTTAATGTTTCCGTATGATATTAAAGGGTTAATTATACTTAACAGATAAGGGTTCAAATAACTAAAAAATATAGTTAATGGATCCCAAACATTTCAAACTTTTTAATTTCTCAAAGTTATTTAAAATAATTAATAATAATATCGAAAATAAAATAAAGATCTCCCACAACAAAAATGAAAAAGAAATTTAAAAGGCAACCTTATAAAAGAATTGGGCTAAAATCTTTAAACTTTAAAACTTGGTTTTTATGTGTTATATAACACCCATTCACGTCCCTGGGTTTCTTTTACTCCAAAAATTTTAAATTATTCATTAAGGAAAAATAATCCTTGTTAGTTTCTCAGAAACAAAATTAACATTTTTTTTAAACCAAAAAATTTTTCACTTTGATAAAATCACAAGGATATGATTTTTAAGAAATGAATAACTCTTATTTTTTTTTAATTTTAAATTAAATTAAATTTCAAATAAAAAATAAGTTGTTTTCAAGTTATTTAATTATAAAACTTTAAAAAAGTTTGTTTAATTTAAATTTCGAAGCTTTTATTAAAATGTTTATGTTGGTTTGGAAAGTTTCTTAAAATCAAAAAATGTCCGTTTTAAATTTTTAAAACCAAATTTTAACATGTTTGTTTATTCCTTTTGGGTTGATTATACCACTTAAAAGGAAATAAAATTGCTCAAATTTTTATTCCTTATTTTTAAACTTTATTTTGGTCCTAATTTGTTTGAAACTCCTTTGAAATTGTTAATATTTAAATTGGAAACTTGATTCAAAAGTGTTTTTATAAACCCCAACCTTTCTGACACAACTTTTTAGTTAATATTAATAAAATAAAAAGCAAAAATTTTACCAAATTTCGAAAAGAAATCACTTCAAAAGGACTTTTTAAAATTGAGATAATTTGTGCCTCCTTTAATAAAATTAAGGTGCTTGATTGAAAGTTCACCTTTTAAACCACCAAGACACAAACAGAAAAAATAACCACCAAATTGGACCTTTCAAATTTAATTAAAACCAATTTTATTATTTTTTTTTTTATTAAAAAAGAATTTTTGAAGTTTTATTTTTAAAAGGGAAAATTTGTCCCATAGCTTTGGTAAACCAATTTATAGTTTTTGAAATTATATATTTTAATTTTCAGGATAACCTTGGAAGTTTAAATTCATTTTAATTCAATAGCCGGGTTTGGTATTCCATTTCTGGGGACCATTTCCTCCTCCCAGGCATCCCTAATAACCCTATTATTGGGGTTTTGGAACCGTACCCACCACGCTGGTCCAAATCTGGTTGGTGGGTGGACCGACTTTTATGCCCATCCGACGCATGGAATCTTCCTTTTAAAATTGGGTGATCCAGGCCCTTTGCCCAAACCAACTTAAAACAACAATGCAAATTTTTTGAATTCCTCCCAGGATTCAAACCCACAACCTCCGGTTTTCGTCATACAACATTAAAAAGCACCCCCATAAACCTGCACAGGGGTTCCTTTGTGGTTTTTGTTGTTTAACTTAAATTTTTTAGTGCTAGCAATAAATTATAAATACATAAATCTGAAATGTAGTTTATTATTAAGTTACAATGTTAATTTATAACTTATTTTTACTTCTAACAAAAACTTGACAGTTTATATAAACAAAATACTTAAAACTTCGAATTTCATGTTATTTTAAAGAAAGTTTGTTAAATTTAATTCCTTGACTACCAAAGAAATAAATAATTAACGAACTCGAAACACATGGCTTTTGATAAACCATTCATTCATTTCCTTTTTGCTTCTTTAATTAAGATCCCAATTATTAACGTGTTAACTTTTTGTTGCTTTTAATTAGGTTGACATTAATTTTTCGTATCAATATTTGTGAACAATATCTTTAAAAAAATAAGGATACCATAGTTATAATAAGTTGGATTTTTATTTCAAGCACCTATTCCAATCACGGGGGCTTTTTTAATATGGTTTCGTTAATTTTATAATTTAATTAAATAGTTCTTAAAGATTGTTTTAAATTTTATTTTTCAAACCTGTTTCATTTCGGATATCATTTAAGTCCCAAAATCCTGCGTAAATAATCTCTTTATATAGCCTATAAATAAAACTTAAGGCCCTAATTACTGTAACATAATTTTAAACGTAAAAATCAAATCATCATTCATTTTTGAAATAAAATTATCAGGGAGTTACTATAGTAGTAGTAGTTCTTTTCTTTTTTTTCCACCAATTTTGTTGGTTTAAACGCCTTAGTTTTATGGATCCCGATCTTTATATAATGACTGACAAGTCGTTTTATGAATTCAAAGAAAACAAATTATTTTCGAATAATTTTTTATACCCAAAATTTTAATATTTTTTTTTGATTAGAAGTTTCCAAAAAATTGGTGGCTTTTATTCCAAATTTATTTTGTAAGCAATCTCAAATTTAACCTATATTTATTAAATGCTTAAGTCATCTCGTAAGATGGTTGCGGTAAAGGCCTCGGATAAAACAAGTTTAGATTTTCCAAAACATTTTCCCCCTTTGTCCTGGGGTGGCTGGCCCGGGAGGTTCGGGCGTGCGGTAAAACGACTTAAAACTCAGCTATGAATGCCGCTCTGGAAAGGGACGAAGGGCAGGTGGGCTGATGGGCGTTCTGTTCCTTTCTTTTCCCTTGGCCAAAAATGAAACTGTAAGAAAAGAAATTGTCAATTGGTAGGATGGTTTTTTTATTTTTCCACAACTCGGGCTGCTCCCGGAAATTGGTGTGGATGAGCCTACAAGGGAGGTGGTTGCCATAGTTCCACCGGTTTCTTTCCTGGTTGAAATTGGGATAGCAGTGGAGCCTCATGCCCCGCCACAATTATGGGAAAATCTGATGTTCCTTTACTATGGCCTCCTGAATAACAGGTTAAGGAAAGATAAACCAATCATTAAGAGACCGAGACACATTGCATAATAGTGATAACAATATTATTAATGCTTTGCGTAATTTAGAAACTTAATTAAATCTTTAGTTACGTTTATACTATCCGTTAATTATGTTAATACTTTATAAATAGAATTTTTGGAAGGAGCACTTTGTATGCGGTATCCTGTTTCTGGGTATTAAGTATTTAGTAGGAAATTGTACCAATAGTTTAACGTGTATACTTCTAACCTATGCATGTTTTTAAAAATGTTATTGTATAAGACGTATGTGTTTAAAAAAATATACAAAAAACTTTTTATGAAAATGTGCAAAATTCCATATATATATATATATTCCATATATGCTAACTTGTTTATTATCAATATCTAACCGCTGTGCATGGATACATGTTGAAAAATTAAAAATATTGTTATTGCAGATGAGAATAGCCGTGGAATAAATGACTTAATTTTATTTTATGGTTACTTTTATTAGAATGTGTTGTACTTGTTTGTAAAGCTTTACAAAAATCATTAATATGTCAAAAAATTTTATTTTATGTCATTTTATTTTTCCTCATTTTAAGTATTTATATTTTATTTTGTCTCGTTTTAGTTACAACCTTGCAATAAAAAAAAAATAAAGCCAATTATTTAATATTTAAAACATTACCTTTTTCAAAATGAAAATTGTTTATGTGGTGGGACGTCGCACCGCAAAGTGTTGTTGTGTCTATGATCAGCCCTTAGACTTATGCGCTAATGTCTCACTGCCCGCTTGATTTTATAACTTAGATGATCGAATTCAAAGTTCATATGGAATAATTGCAATTTTTAAAATTGCAATTGTCATCGTTTGATGACAAATGACTGAAATTTCCGAGACAAAATTCCATCTTGTGCTTTGGTTAATTCACTGCATAGCATGATACAAAACAAAGTCGCTTTGTCACTGTCTGTCTCTCCATATATAAGCTAGTTAAATAATTCAAAGCTAGAAGAATAAAAGTTATATATTACTCTAATGTTTAAAAAGGTGAACAAAAAATTTCGCTCCGGTATATATTTGTCACTTAAGAAAAACCCATTATAATATTTTTATTATTATACGGTATAATTATGGCTTTAGGGAGTGATTTTAAGGAACACATAATTAATCCTTACCCAATTAGGTTGTTTTATATATTTAACATATTGTTCATTTAATACAGATCAAAATGGTCCTTTACAGGTATGTTTACAGGCATGGAATTTGTATTTAGAATCAGCATATCACCCGCGCGAAGCCGAGGCAAGTCGCTAGTTTGTATGTTAGAAAGAATATTAAAATAAAAATCTCATACAAATGTTTTATTATCAGTTTATTAGCTCCTTATTTAACACATTCACTGTTTACAAAATAAAAAAAAGTAATAGCTTGGTGCCAAATCTTTTATGGTGAAGTTTTATTTAATACCTAGGTATGTTTGAAAATATACATAAATTATTAATGTTATTATAATTATTTCAATAAAAAAACACATTTTTCGGATCCGAGTGGTTGGCAAACAGCACGCTTGGTGCCGACTACTCGGATCCGAGCGCTAGGGATGGCAAAGGTTTTGTTCACTAATATTTACTAATATTGTAAATATTTGTTTAACGAACGCATTTCTGTGTACTAATATGTTACAAGATTTTGGCAAAACCATGTTTTCATAAAATTCCAGTATATTGAGTAAAATATTTAGGGCAACTAATCAAAACCAGCTTTTATCTTGGTTTTGTTTAAGATTTTATAACATCTCTATACACCTCACATAGACAGCGGAAGGTGAGTTATTTGGTGAGTTGTGTGGTGAGCGGTCAGGTAAGTGTACATCATTGTCATCATCTGGTAAATTACTTGAGTACTACTTCAGACATCTGTTCCGGCAAAGCAGAAGGCGAGGCGTCATGACGCTCTGAAGACAAGTCTGGAGTGATTGCATCAGATCTCAGAAGAGATATGGTAGGTATAAAATGATTATCCGTGAATAGGCTCTCCGGTATATCAGGAAGAAGATCTCCACAGTCTTACAAAATAGATGGCGATATTGCACGAAGGTCAATTTCGTAATTAAACTCGAAACTACCATTTCCGTCGAGTTCTAGTTGGCGAGGCGCTAGCTTTGATGTTGAGGAACTAGAAGGTAAGTTTGAAGACTGAGCAGATGTAACACATGGTTGGTTGGTTTGGTTTGGTTTGGCTTAGTTTATTCACTATGGTGGGGCCCCACCATAGTGAATAAACCACATACATCTCTATTCATAGATTTCAATCGCTTACATTGAATAATAGTGCTGTGGTTTGGCTCACTTAAACCTCGCTTTGATGCTAATGACCATGAAGGTTGAGCTGGTGTATCATCAGCACGTGGTCCACGCTGGTCTTCTTGGGACTGGACGTCGTCTTCGTTTTCAGTCTTACATCAAAAATACTTAAATTACTGCTCGCTGCAGATCCTTCTGAACTATAAGAAAACTCCTCACGAGCTCCTTGCGAATACACATCTTCATTACTATATTCTACAGAACCTTCAGAGTCAAGATTATCACTATTTCGACGCTTATTTTTTGGTACGAGAGTAAAGAACAAAATTTTACTTTTGGACGCCCATGCCTTATTCGCCATTTAGGCAGGAAAATGCCGCCGTATGATCGTGTATACAAATCACTACAACACTGTAAAAATGATACCAATACTCGTTTTCGTAAATTGACTATTTTGCCAGAGTGGTCGCACAAGCACCGTGGGCTAGCTTCAAACGCCGGTGGCTTACTGGCTACTACAAGGCTTTACAGGAGACCGTTTGGGTGGGTACCACCGCGGTGCCTATTTCTGCCGCGAAGCAGTAGTGTAAAAACACTGCTGTGTTCCGGTTTGAAGGGCACCGTAGCCAGCGTATTTACTAGGTAAAAGAGACTTAACACCCTATGTCTCACGGTAGGCAGCGCGTTGGCGATACCACTGGCATTGCCAATGTCTATGGGCGTCGGTGACCACTTCCCATCAGGTGGCCCGACTGTTCGTCTACCTGCGTATACTATAAAAAAAATGTTATATAGCACTGTATAGATAAATTTAACACTAGTAATTTTTTAGCGCAGATATAGAGCGCATCGCTTAAGCTACCCTTTTAAAAATTTATCGCGATCGGATTAAAATTTAAATCGTTCGAGTACTCTGTTCCACTATCTGATGTTTCTATCTACATACTCGTATTGGTCCTTTAACGTGTGAGCGAGTGATTTAGTATACTGTTACACAAATTTTTAAGTTGTGGTACCATTTTTTAACAATACAAATCTACATATTACAGTAAGAGTTTATATATCTCAAATATTAAGAATATAATTATTCTGTTGTTTTTATAACGTAGTATATTAATTTGGTAAAGAAATATGTCTGAAGAGAAACAAATATATACAAATTAAAGTCCAAAATAGAATACAAAAAAAATATGTTATTCGCCTCTCATTTTTTCTTATAAAATTATTAACAATTTTTAACGTGTCAATTATAAAAAGAAAAAAATTACGATTAGTGCAGTAAGCAGTGACATATCGCTCAATCATTTTAAATGGTCCGTGCACATATTTTGCATACGGATTTGATTTTTATAGAAAATATTTAATCTTTTTCTTCTAACTAAATAAAATAACTTTCTTTAAATGAAACATTAAGCTATTGTAATCTTATAGCGTTGAAACCTACAATAATGAAAATTTAAAAAAATCCGAAAAATATATATTAAAATAATACTTTAAATCTTAAAATTATTATCAAACTTTCCAGATTAAAATATCAGAAGTAAATAAAAATCAACTTGCTTTATTTTTCTATTGGACTTACTCAACATATTTGTTATGTGCTTACTGCTACATTTAAATCCATATTAATTAACTTTTCTTTAAGTGGCATTATTTTAAGGTTCATTTAAAATTATGGTTTCTATTTTTTATTAGTTTATTACAGTGACAAAATAAGCAAAACTGTTACCGGATGGTAAGTGACACGCTTTGCCTATAAAAAATGCAGTAGATGACAATACACGTCTGCTCGCTAACCTTACACATATTACAGCTCATCAACATATTAGTATACATATAATTATTCTTGTACACACCATAGTGTTTTCACACTACTGCTTTGCGTGCTATTGCACTGCTTTGCGGTAGAAAAAGACACTGCCTCCGACGACCCCTAGCAAAAAAGGAACTACTACCTCTAACTTTTTTTATATTCATTGAGGACTAATTTTGATCATCCTAAAGTTTTCGGAATATAATAATAAATGCAACCTGACTTCCACGACCAAAAAGTGCTTCATTTATCATTGACTAGATTTAATTGAATTGAAATTCTAAACATTTGTAACGATAGCTAAAAAATAACTTGACCATAAATGGTTGGCATTAATTGGCAGTAAATAAAAAAAGCAACGACAACATAGAGCCCCACTAATAAAACAATATTGTCACCACCGTTCCTGCTGCTTTTTCTTGTAGCCATTTTGTAAATTTAACGTTGTCGCCTTCTTATACTTTTCTCCTATATCTCTATATTTCCTCGCATCCCCGTTTTAGAACAGTCTTTTATCGTATTGCTGTGTCTGTTGCCGAACCAAATAATTAGCATAAACATCGATTATCCAGAGTTCCCGGCACCTTCTCACCGAGTGCCCGATATTCGGGCAGGAGAGGCAGAGCCTGGCACTGGAGATAGGGCAAGAAGTAAATTTAGTAAATTTGCCTACAAATAGTTTAGCAAACACTACACACGCCTTCACTAAATTTAGCAACAAATTGTAAGTATGCATAAATAAAATAGCACTTAAGTTAATATTAGACATATATCATAAGAATATATGTATTTAATATTAGTAATATAAATAGAAGTAAGGTTAATGTGTTGTAATAAGAAATATAAATGTAAATGTAATGTAATTATAAGTTAAAGTAAGAAACCTATAGAAGCATAAGGAAAATAGTGTAAGAAAGTACAATAAGATAGATGTAAATTAGAAAGTAAGAATAGTAAGAATAGAAATATGTAAAGTTGTCCTAGGACTGAGTTAAGTGTAAGAAGTGCAAAAACTTAAAATCATGAAGGAAGAAATGAGTGTAAGATATGAATATTATATAGATATGAATATTAAATGTAAATAAGTGTAGTAGCAAGACAAGTACAAAAGAACATGTACAGCATGACTAAAAGAGCAAATAGTACAAAGAACATGTATCAACAACTAAAGAAGCTACCCAGGTCCCTGATCCACCACGTCAGGGAAAATATGATAAAAAAAAAAAAAAATACATCTTTGGATTGACCGGCTTGAATGCTGCAGTTTCTTTTGTTATTCTTGCAGAATAAAAGAAGAGACCGAGGATTTCTTAGAGAACTTTACTTATTATATTATAACATATTGTTGAAAAGATAAAGAAAAACACTCGGAAGCTGGCTTTTTTTATGGCATCACGCAGCAGACGAGCATTCGGCCACCTGATGGGAGGTGGTCACTCGACACCCAGACATTACCTGCAATACCAGTGGTATCGCCAACGCTGCCTACCGTGAGACATAGGTGTTAAGTCTCGTTTACATTTACGGCTTTGTATTAAAAGCACTATTATCGATAATACTTTTTATTTCAGGCAGTATAATGACGTGTGAAATATCGAATGCCGGCTACCTAGCTTATCTTACCTTAAAATGAATTTACTCCTCACATAATTCTGTGATAAATTAAGGCGCGTCGGGATACACCGCCCACTAGTGTTGTGCAGTCGTCGGGATGCCTTAACCACTAATGCAATCAGTCGACCGAATAATGGCGCTCAAACCGTCACAAGCCGTTAGAGGCTTCAGCTGGTCGATAGGACTCTGTCCAGCTGGCTAGCGACCACCCTCCAACTAAGTCAGGCCGCCAAACGCTTTGCTGTGTTCCGGTTGTTGGGTTGGAGAGCCAGTTATCTCCCGTCCTACCTTTCCTTCCAGGTGGACTGCGAACATAAAGATCTCAGTCAGCACTACAGGGCGTGATAGGTTGGCACGAGGCCAGGGAGACCCGGTGAAACGGTCATACACGGCCGCCAGTCGGTCGTGGGGACCTAAACCCGGAAACCGCTCGCTTCCTCCACCTCGGGAAGCTGTCCTGCCAACCAGCGTAAAAAACCCCTGCCACTCATGTGGTCGCTGCCCCAAGTATCAGATGCTTCCATGACTCGCTACAAAAATGAGCCGTTCGATCGTCGCGATCAATCTCACGGACAGGCTGGAACCTCTAAGCATACGGGAGATGTTGGCTCTCTCTGTGTGTTCACCGCCTGTTCAACGGAAAGGTGCTTAGCGGAGCTGTTCGATGATACCTACCTCCCCATTCTATTATCGTCGTATTCCGTCACCGGACTAGGAGTTCATCCTCCACCTGGAAACCGTGCCATCAAATACGTTCGTTTCCAGAGAACATTCATGCCACGCATAGTGCCGTGGCATGAATGTTCTCTTATAATTCTTTTATATACGGTATCTTGTAACACCGCTTATAATTATTTTTGGATACAAAGGTTAAATGGTTGCATCGACAAATCGATCAACGCTCAATTTCTCAAACACTGAGAAGGGAATCTTAGCTTATTTTCGCAATGCTCGTTATATTCAATAGAGGTAAAATGATATTTCTCAGGTACCAAGTATCGTAAAGCTTAAGTCATCCCTGTTCAGTTACAAATAAACTTATTTACCTATGTACTGTATTATATTATACAAGTAAAGTTCAACAAAAAATTCAACAAATCAATGAAAAACGTCATGTAATACTAATAAATAATCAGAAACAAAAATTATAAAAGAAATTCAAAACAAAAAATACTAAAAATATCTTAGTTTACTGAAACTTATACAAACTCTTTTGTTGATAGCGTGACACAACTTCACCCCAACTTATGGATATAAAAAGCTAACGTATACAATATATTTTAACTTCACTCTAAATATTAATTAGCAACAAAATCTGAGCGCGAAGGGTTTAACAATCTCTTGAATAACTGAATCGTCTAGTGGCAATCGTAAATCATCTGTAATTACAATATTCCTTGCTCAAAAAAGGCGTCATGAACATTGTTATAAATAAGCAAGAATTTAAATTTTTATGTCTGGTTAAGCAAAGAAAAATATTAATAAAGTTGTATTACGTTTATCACATCATCAGCCTTTGTTAGTCCACTGCTGGACATAGGCCTCTCCTAATACACCCCTATCCATTAGGGGGATTGGACCGTGTTACGTTCCATAACATTTATTAATTTTTAGAAACCTTGTGAATTATTGGTTATTTTAGAATGCCCTTTGAGTTATAAATAATTATAATTATAATTATACATAAAAACCGCAATTTGTAAGCAAATACAATTTTTAATATAATCTTTAGTGTAATGATTTTGATTTTAATGCTTTTGTTATTTATTTATTTTGGTTTAGTATCACACTTTAACATATTTTGTAAAAATATATATATTAAATTAAAAAGGAATGAACGGTTTCAATAGCATGAACCACTATCCAAGCTCTCTGTTAAGAGCAATAAAGATTAAAAAAAAGAGAGTTTGAAGGAGAGCTTGAGTTCGAATATGATGTTTGTAGCAACAAAAGAACAGCGAACGCTTGTCGGTACAGTCCGTTGAGCTACTACAAAGAAAAAGGAATGTCTGTAATCAATAGACAAACTATTCTTAGACGTTCGTGGAATAAATTTATAACTTCCTTGTATATATGTTGTTGTAAATTAAATAAAAATGAGAAAAAACCAAAACATTGTAATATTTTAGTACCTAAACACTATAAAGAATATTCTGTATTGATTTATGTGCATGAAATAAATAATATAACTGATACGTTAGTTTTTTTTTTTAATTACATTGTACAAAACTAGGTACTTTTTGTATTTTAATGTTAAAAGTACTCAATAGAAATAAACATTAATTTATTAATTAGTAAAGTAGAAATTAAAGTTTAACTTTTGTAATCATTTGTTCTTTTTTGTAAGCATTTACATTTTCAAAATTCACTTATATTGCAAATGATGGATTATTCTCAAAATAGATATCTCATAATAATGTCTCATGGAAATCTTAAAATGTCTAACTACTAAGAGTTGCTTAACTTAATAACCATTCGGCTATAAGAATCTGTACGAAAATAAAATAAGTCGCATTCAAATAAGATTGTTATATTCAGTTCGAACTTTAAGTAATAATAATTTATATGGAACCTTTCTTAAACTTTTAATCAATCGCTGAATAGAAACTTTGTTCTTATGGTTGAATTTCTAAATTTCTACATGTCCATAACCTCTGGTGTATTTGCTATTCGTGTTTAGTTAATAAATGTCTATTACCAAATTACCAAAAAAAAAAAGAACAATCAAGACTTGAAAGATTTTATTTAACAAATATTTATGCAATCTAAAAATTCTCATTTAAGTATTGTAAAAAATTTTCAAAACATTGTTGCACACGTTTTTGTATAAGTAATAGTCAGTTAGGCGATGTAATAAAAAGTTAGCTATCAAATAATAAACGGTAAATCAATTTAATTCAAACCAAATCTGAGATACAAGTTTGCTTATGTTCCCTTAGAGACTTGGTGGAATTGTTAACGTCAACATATCGACGAACGTTCAATTTCTCAAACAATGTGAACGAAAACATAAGCTCACTTCCATAGTACGTACGTATTCAACGGAATTTCTATGTACGATAATAACTAGTTCACTACAAGCATCGCTTTATTGCTCTATCTATATAATAAACTGCTAATAGACCCAAGTATCCTTTTTTTAATTTTAAATCCGTATCATTATTATGTATTGATAAAGGAAAATTTTATTAAAAACAAATAAATAGCCTCACGATAACCATTAAACTTAAATTATAATATCAAGTAAATAACACAATCATGTGTAATTTTAAGGTTTTGAAAACATGCCCGTAATCATCCTGAACATCGAGGACTACTCACGCGATGATTAAGTCATATGTAATTACATCTAAACTCCAAATTCCAAATTCCGATTTTGGTTAGTGCAAAAATCATTGACTAGATGTAATAAAATAATTAAAATACATTTTGTTTCCACCCTTACAAAATTTTTCTCAAAAACTGAATTTCTGGCGGTCCTTATCTAAAACAAAGAAATCAAGAACTCTAATTGGGTTTTCATAACTTGCTTCAATATAAAAGTTACTATATTCCCTATCATAATGTTCGTAATGTAGACATAAAGAGGTAGTATAAGACAAAAAAGATGGAACTATTGATAGATTGTATTGGAATGAAATTTTCTATTTTTAACTAACTCTCTGTCAGCAAGAAATATTTCGAAACTTCTGGAATCACAAAATTGTCGCGTGGTAGTAATAAATCACTTGAGATTGCAAAATTCCCTGCGGGAGAAAAGCTTAGTTGTCAAAGTAATAAATAAGCAGCATTTAAAAGTAAATTTCAATTGCTTCCTACAAATTATAATTGTAGTAGCTAATAAACTGTAAATAATATGATACATATAGTATAGGCGTGGGCTTAAGAAACCGAGGTCGTGGGTTCGAATCCTGCGGGGACAAATTTTCAGTGTTTTTTCCTAGTTGGTTAGGGCAATTTGGGCAATAGTATATGGTTAAACGAAATATAGAGAGATATTATCATGATAATAAAGTGCGATATTAAATATTATAAAATACTTTTTACTAAATATATGATACGTTAAATAAAAAGTTTATAACAGTTTTTTTTCTCTGTAATATGTTATGACAACAGCTGAACTCGGCTTCAATAGGTGGAGGTTACGCGATCACGTTCCATCTCGCCTAAGCAAACTATGCATGACTCGACGGAGAAGGGGGGTTTGCCGGTAGGTTTGACAAACACACGCTTTGTGTAGTGAGTTTTGTTCTACAGACATGTTTGATTATAAACCATAATGTTGCTTACATTACTATTCACATATAAAAGCGCATAAAAACTCTTTACAATGTCTACCTGAAAATATTCAGGTAATATAATAGGTAGGGTTCGTTTCCACATCGTTTTTAATTACATGTGTTTTTTCTATAACTTTTCTCTAATTAATTTCGGGCGCCGCTTAATTTCAGTGACTTTCAAGGAGCTTTTCTGGGTCACGTAAATTTTATGTGGTGTGCATTTTTTTATAGCCTACGCAGGCAGACCAACAGTCGGGCCACCTGATGGAAAGTGGCCACCAACGCCCTTAGACATTAGCAATACTGGTTTCACCAACGCGCTGCCTACCGTGAGACATAGGATGTTAAGTCTCATTTACCCAGTAAATACACTGGCTACAGCGCCCTTCAATCCGGAACACAGTAGTGTTTTCGCACTACTGCTTTGCAGTAGAAATAGGCACCGCGGTGGTACCCGACCAGACGGCCCCCTAAAAAGGGGACCTACCACCTATAGACCTTTGACACCGCTGAGATGTTTCCGTTTATTTTGCATATACTGCATACGTATTTGCTAACTCTTTTGCCTCCAGAAAAGCCTGGCTCCTATGAGATGTGTCCCCAGGTGGTGGATCAGGGCAACCCCGTAAAAAAGTGGTTACGTGGTAGGAACTAAATAATATCTCCCGTAAATAGTAAATATAAAAGTATAATATAATAGCTCCCGCGGGCCAACAGACCGAAGAAGGTCAATCCGTATGAAACCACGTAGGCTACCAGAGGCCTTAGTTAACCCCTAAAAAGTTTAGTTCTGCTGACACGGACGCAAATATCGCATCATCATTGTCGTGATTGGAGTGCTGTAGGCTAATCGCCTGCGCGCTCTTAAAATACACTCAAAGTCAAAGTCAAATATCTTTATTCAATATGGAAGCATTACACTTTCTTATTGATTGTCAAATAATCTACCACCGGTTCGGAAATGGAAGCCTCTGACCTGAGAAGAACTTTTTTTTTCCTTTTTTTTCAATAAATTTTACATAATACCTTACATTTTACTACTCTGAAATAGCTTGGAGCGAACAGTTCATTACCAGGTTGTGTTATCCATCAAGTAGTCATTACAACAATAATATCCTTTAACACACAATCGTTCCTTTGCAACTTTTTTAAAATTATTTACAGATAAAAGCTGAAGCTTTTCCGGGATTTTATTGTAGAAGAGTATACATTGTCCCATGAAAGATTTTATTGTTGTTCAGAGCCTAGTTTTCGGAAGAACATAATTATGCTTATTCCTAGTATTTATATTATGTGTGTCACAATGTAACAAAATTACTTTTATGTTTATGATCAGACATAATATTTTCAAATATGTATTGAGAAAAAACAGTCATTACATTGATTTCTGTAAACATTTTTCTCAGCGATTCTTTGTGGCCCAGGTTATAAACTACTCGAATCGCTCTCTTTTGAATTATGAAAATAGTATTAATATCAGCCGCGTTTCCCCACAGTAGAATACCATAAGACATTATACTGTGAAAATAACTAAAATATACTAAACGGGCTGTCTCAACATCGGTTAGTTGTCTAATTTTTTTGACTGCATAAGCCGCTGAGCCAAGTTTACTCGCCGGTCTATCCGGTCGGTTACGTCCTTTTATTCTAAATATTAAAGAAGTATCATCAGCAAATAATACAATCTCGTTATTGTTCTCAACCTGCTGTGGTAGGTCATAAATCATAATATACCAGAGAAAAGGTCCCTGTGGGACCCCATTCCTACCTGCACCCCGGGAGATCCCTTGCCGTTCACGTCAACTATTTGAGTTCGATGGCTCAAGTACGAAGTCAGAAGGTCGAGTGTGGCATTTTTGATACCATAGTGGCTTAATTTCCTAGCCAAAGTATCACGTTGTACACAGTCAAATGCTTTGGTTAAGTCACAGAAGACACCAAAAGCATCGTGTGACCCTTTCCATGCCTCAAATATAGTCTTAACAAGATGGGAACCTGCGTCGGTTGTAGAACGACCCCGTGTAAAACCATACTGTTTGTTATTAAGCATATTATGTGAATTAAAATGTATTAGTAATTGGTTAAGAATTATTTTCTCTAAAATTTTACTAAGCGCAGGCAGCACTAATTATGAAACCTTCAAGTGTTAGTTTTTCTCTCATTAGTGATTTTCAAAAGTAAAATTAAAAGGAATCTATGGTTACATCAGCCAGTTCGAAACTGGTGGATAAAAGATTATTTTTGAACACAAATATCTGAAAGGATTACTTAAGGTATCTTTGCAATTTTTTTAAGGTTAATAGATAAATGTGATATGATCATATGTCGAAATATCGTGCACAAATCAAATGGCTGCCTATTCGTCAAAGACGATTGCTTAGGGCTCTTACTACTCTCTTTACTATTCTTAATTCTCCTTTTTCTCCGGCTTATTTGTCGTCACATTTTCAATATCTCTGTGATACCAGTCTTAACGATCTTCGTTCGACAAAAAAAAAGTCCATTCTTTTGTCTCGCTCATCGAAATGAATTCATTCACAAATCTTCTAATATCCAATCTGTTCTCATATTTTTGAAAGAGGCGTCAGCTGATAATTCTCCTTGAAATTCGAAAGTAAGTATTTTATGATATTCATACATTATATACATATATTTCATTATATATATATATAATACATACCTATATGTATTATGTATGTTTTTTTTTTTTAGTTATACCATAGATAAGTAATATATACCTATATATGTTAAGAAATCCGTAATTTTACATTAATTCTTGTTCTACTTCACGTGTAGTTCATCTGCTTGTTTTATTTTTACTTGTGCACCTACTCTTAATTTTAGTACCCTCCCTAAGGTTGGCTGTCAGAAAATGCCTTATGGCATTAAGCCCATACAAATTTAGTCCTGTAAACTATGAAATCAAGTAGGGTATTAGACAACCAATAACCAAGTGTCCTCTTGTATATTTTATCTTGAAATATTTTTAATTACACCTGTTAATGTATTTTACATATACTTATTCTTTATTGTAGACCAATTTAAGGATTGGAATTGTGTAGAACATTACTTTAGTCTATCTTTGAGGTTGTGTTTTTAGTTTAGTTCGCAATTAAATCGTTCGAGGTTGTGTTTTAGTCGACTCAATATTTTTACTTTTTAAATGTCTATTAAACTATATAACAACAAATATTTAAAACAATGGTACATCATTACAGCTCTACCTACTATTTAAATAAAGGATGATAAAAATCAGAGTTCAAGGAGCAGAAAAACTAGGTAACGTATAAAAAAATATAGGGAATTTTGGAAAGTTGAGTAAAAACCAATCACGACAAAGGTATATAGTATTGAATACATAGAAGAAAAAATTAAAAATAGGATAACATTTCCGAATAGTTAATTATTAAGCTATATGCTTTATAAATATATTTATTATGCTTTGTGATATTAACTAATAATAATCTTGGTTGCTATATTATTATATTCCATATTTACCTTGATTTAAAATATCTTAATACATTTGAATAAATGAATAAATACATTTATACAATATTTTTATACAATTTTTCAAAATTTTTATTTTTAAACTAAAAGGTTTAAATAAAATCATGACATTTAAAAAGAAAGAACACAATGTATTATAAACTATTTGTTATAAATAAAACTCTGTAATATTTTTTTCCTTTTCTAACAGAAACTAGCTAACTAACATAATGTCCAACTGAATTTGGCACGTGATGCATATTCACGATTTAGCTTTTCAACTTGATAGACAATTGAAATTTAGGGAATGCGGAGTAATTTATATGGACTGATTGCTACTTTGACACCGTTACTGATACTTCAAAACTGTTATCCAACAATAACGTTACTGTATTTTAAACTGTTTATTTAGACTTTTAGTAACAGTACTTAAAATGAACTGATTCTTGCATACGTTAGTAATTGACATAACATGCTGATGTGTGAACTACTCTTCTGCGAGTAGCACTACACCTTAATTTTCACCTTTTGTGCACCTTTTTTTTATTTATTTATTTATAAGATGTATCATTACTTGCATTCGAGTTATTAACCTATAAGGTAAATTACTTATCATTGATTTGAGACATTAACCAATTTATTCTTAGGATGGTTTTATTTCCTTTTGAGAATTTTTTATCACAGTATAATTGCTTCCCTTAAACTAACTAAAAATGCCATGCAAGGGGCAGAAATTATTTTATGTCTTTGATTTCTTAATTTGTGTTCATTGACTCTTGTAAGATAACATTACAAAAACAATTGGATTTTTACTATTGACAATTTAATATACATATAATAACCCGTAGAATGAGCAGGTAGATCAGTATAAATTTACATGTCCAAATTAAACAATAAGTAACCTGAGGAGCGATATTTATGTCGATATCAAAAGTGTTATAAGAAGTGGTAATTAATTCATTGTAATAACAGAATATGTATGCATTACCAATTATTTATTTAACCGTTTAAAGTACCGTATAAAAATCTAAAATTAACTTTAAAACAGTTGGATTTAAATTGTCAATTTTATACTTTTGGGTCGAGAATTGGTTGAGACCTGCGTATTATAAATTTAAAATCAAGAGCGTATGTTTTTTTAAATACATATATTACCATTCTCCCCTGTGGTAAGTTTTTAATTGATAGGTATAAGGGTCATTTGTCATATTTTCTTTTAATTTTGTGATAAGTAGTTTAATAGATATTTTAGAAATGCAGAAAATTGCTGCATCAAAAATCGCAACCTCGTGTGACTAAATTGCAAACGCTGGGTCAACCATAAGAGATAGACTTAAACTATGTTCTACATGATAATATTTTCTGGAATTTTCTAAATAAATTCCCACGCATTTCATATTTTTAAAATAATATGATTGACTGCCTTGCCTTTAAGTGATGGGCTGTGTTTAGAAACCAGAGTCGTGGGTTCCGAATCGCGGAACAACAAATTTTCATTGTTGTTTCCTAGTTGGTTAGGCAATTTGGGCCATCGCATTGTCTGAAAAGTAAGATGATCCAAACGTCGGATGGGCATGTAAAATAGTCGTCCACCGCAACCGCATTGGACCAGGCGTGGTGGATACGGTCAAACCTAATGGATAGTGTAAAGGGACCTATGTCCAGCAGTGGACCAACAAAGGCTGATTATGTGGTTATGTAAGAATAATATAGACCATAAACATTGGTGAACAGAAAATCTAGTCTGCCCGTGGTCAGGGAAGTTGGAAAAAGGCCGAAACGTCGGGAATATATAAAAAGAACTAACGCAAAAAACCAGTAAAAAGTGGATTGTTTCGAAAAGCATTTAAAGAAGACGCAAAAAATCTATTTTTAAAAGTAAGGGCGGTTCAACTCTTTTTGTAAATTTTAATCTTCCTGCATTTCAAAGGTCAAGTATATTTAAATGTGTTTATATATTAATTATTGTCTCTCCATAAATTCAATACTTATCCATTAATTCAATCCATGGAATTCATCCATGGAAGCTCACTAAATTATAATACTGTTACATATTTTTTATAATAAACTTAATAAATCTCTTTCAATTTCAGTAGTATGCTACTAAGGGGATAACAATATGTACATATCACATATCAACATTTTAAATAAAATTTTCGTTTAACTGGCATTTTTGTTAACCTTAACATGTGCTAATTTCGTTATATAATACACTAATAATGTAGTAATATGTCATGAATAATCAAAAAAAAATAATGAAAAATTTTTAAAAGTTAAACTTGATGACTAATATATGCTATTATTAGATACTATAATAAGATTTATAAATAAAAAAATATCTACGGCAATAGAAAATTTACCTAACAATCACAAAATAAATTTCTAAAACAAACGTCCAATTTGAAAACTTAAGCTCTTTCATTCCCCCTCGAGGAATGTTCCCGTGCAGTATCAATAGTTATGTGGTCGGATGATCCTAGGAAAGCAGTTTCTTGTTATTATTATTGCAATCATTATATAATTACACCCTACAGTGTACATACCTACACGGACTAACCTGAAATCGAAACAGATAATAAGACTTACTTTTATTTAGTTGTAAATAAATGTTAACTAGATAGACACACCCAGTCATGAGAAAAACACTTCATCATAGAATATTTATCCCATAGAGGGAATCTAACCCAAACCCTTTGTCCTAACAGTCAGGGTCACTAACCACTATACCAAGCGGGCGTCAAAAAATATAAAGTAAAACACTGTATTGATATAGTGGTTTATTTTTCAGGTATTCAGTACTTTACGTTCTGTATCATTAAAAATTTAAGTATTTAAATGTTATTTTGCTATCAAAACTGACTAATTGGTTATAAATTATAGTAATATATAAATATTAATAAAAATATTTGTTTTAAATTTATCAAAAAAACGCAATGAGCCAATAAATGCAAAAGTAACCAAAACGAAAAAAGCAAGTTGTCTTAAATACATACATTTACGCTATATGTATAAAGGTAAGGTAAAAAAGCTTGGACGTAATAATGCATTACTCTGATTATTGCTACTAAAATTCTGTGTGACCTTAATATTTTAATTTCACTTATTAGTCTTATATTGAAAAAAAATATTATTTCTAACTATGTGCCTATAGCGCTTTAAATGTACGAGTTTAAGATGTATATAATATGTTTATATATAAATATAATAAAAAACAGCTTTTTCATCACGGCACAATTTCAAAAAAAAATATAGTATGTTCTTCCGTCTCTTTCCGACTCGCTTACATTGACGAAATAAATTATAAAACTTTTCTGCAAAATAGCGAGGCCTGATAAATCTCATTCTTACCTTTTGTATGGAAATTAGATACGAATATCGTTGGGTTCGAGTTCGGTTGGGTTCGAGTTCGGTTTTTCATATTTTATTTATAAAATGTTAATCTACCTTTAGTGTTCCTAGTACTGTTTAAATTAACATATAGTGATGTTTTAACAAAGAATTTTGTTTTTTTGACCGGACTCTTAAGCTGCGTTTCACACATTTTGTAAAAGGCGTCTTAACCCTGCAATGCAATATATGTTAATGATGAACGTCGTTAGATATATCTCATGCTTCTGTTGTTATTAGTGTGTGTTATTATTAGTAATATTAAATATTTAACCCCTTCAAATTAGAAAACAATTTTAAACAGGCGCACATAAGATCGATGTTGATTGGATTTTCGACAAAAATTAGCAGGTTTTATTCAAACAAAATGCTGTTATTCATGTAGTAAAAAATAAAATAGAAATATTTTTCAATAAATTACTACCACGCTAAAAGCGTTGTAAAATACAAATGTTTTATACGTGCCCTTGAGGGTGTTTGCACAGAAGAGAGTTCACAATACGACACAGTCGGGATAAGCACGTATACTTATCATAGAGTACACTTGTAACCAGACAGCAACGCACACGGAAATCACGCCGCAACTATAAGTGGTGGAGAAACTATAAAGGCTTTCAAAATTATACGTGTGACTTCAGCTGTCCTTTTTGCTTTATTTTATATAAGCGTTGGTACTTTTGGTTTTTTTTATTTTTAAATGTATCTAATAATAAAAGTTAGTACGAGAATGATCTCTTATAAAGATATAAGATACAATCTTTTTATATTATATCTTTCATAGTTTGTATTTTTTTAGAAAATCTATTAAAAATATTATCTTCGTTGTACTAAAAATTGACCCAAGACGTTATATATGTGTCATTTATTGATTTACATTTATTGATATCAATACCAGCGCTCATTTGATCTTGGGCATCGGTACATCATTATCGGGTATTTATTTTGGTACAAATTTATGGACACATTAGTTTTCTTTGTAACTTATTTTCTTTAAAAAAACATTCTGGGATTAATCTTAATTTATGAATCAAACTACGTTACTCAAAATCCCTTGAAAGACATCTATTTTCTAAAATATCCGGTGCATACATAACATCAAAAAAATTGCTTGTAGCATGCAAGTTAACGTTATTTAAAGTTTAAAATTTAAATAATTAATACGTGGTTTTCGCATTTGTCACCTTATTTTTTTATAATAAATCGGGTTTGAGCTTAGGACCTTCAGATCACAAAATAGTTTTTTACAGTAATTTAATGTATCTTTGAATGGGTGAATAAACAAATTAGGTAATTGGTACAATAAATAATTATATTCCCGTTCAAGACGCTGACTGCAATATGACCGACTTGAAACAGTACAGAACCATTTCACGCAATACCACGTAACAAAGTGAAATTGCCCCGTGATTTAAGACACCACATTTTAAATCCCTCATATCTTTTAAGATATCAATTTTATTTCACCCCATTTAGATACCATTCCTAGTGTCCTCAATTCCGCTAAAGACGTGAATCTCGCTGCTCTGGTGTTCACGAGACAAGTCCAAAGTGTCGTCGAGGCCTCCTCTAGGCAAGTCCCGGTGGAGGATATCCCGCTGGGCCTTGCAAAACAACATCAAGGATCTCTTGCGACGCAAGAGAGCTGCGATTCGCGCACACGATTGGTATTCAACCGAATGGAACCGAAGGCAGCTACGCGCGCTTGAACATCAGTCCAAGCCGTGCATAGCTGAAATCAGGAACGACCGGTGGGATAACGATCTTAGCAACCTGCATCCTTCCCATGTGGCTTTCTTCCGCATTCCTAAAAGCCTCAAAAGCGGTCGCAGCCATCCACCAATGCCGCTACTTATATAACCCGACAAGCCTACAGCGTTTCTCGATGAGGACAAAGCCGAATGTCTGGCTGACAGTCTCGAGGCTCAATGCTCACCCAGCTCACAACCGGTGAGCGCCGCTCATCTCCGCAAGGTAGAGAGCGAGGTTGACCGGTTGACACACCTACCACCACGCGACGTACTCTCACCTGTAACGGAAAGCGAAGTCAAGTCGATTGTCAAAAGCTAGACCACGGAAAGCCCAGGCACCGATGGTATATCAAACCGCCTTCATTGATTTTTCCCACTCACCTTATCAACCTCCTTGTCCTAATCTATAATACTCTTTCCAGAAATTTTCCAAACACTTGAAGGATGTTGAATTATAGGCTTCCTCAAACAAACCTCTAACCAACCAACCTTCCTATCGTGCCATTGCCCCTCAAAAGGCTTTGGGAAATTTATGAAAGATTAAGGTTTGGACCTGCTATTAGACTTTTATGCGGTCAAAGGCTTCCAATCCAGTCCGATCGGCTTTCGAAACTTGCCACACAAATCAGAGTGCACCGCATCACGGAGTACATAAATCCGCATGTTATGGAGCCACACAGGCTTTTCCTCGACTGGCGAAAACGTTCGACAAAAGTAGGCACAGCTTGCACAATTGTAAACTGGCGTACCAGACCGTCTTGTACCATCATACGAGACTTCTCTGAAAAGAACCTTCAGATACGGGATCGAAGTCAAACTACACCCTACTAGCCGGAGTTCCTCAAGGCTCTGTATTCGGTCCTGTCCCTTTACGTTGTAACCAACGATATCCCACCTAATTATAAAGTAACACCACCTTGTTTGCAGACGATACGCATTAACTCTATCAGCCCTGTCCTTTTTAATTCAAGACCCTCTCCAAACCGTGCCAAGAACTTCCGGTGAATGGTTTCGGGTTAGAGATGAAATCAACCCATCCAAAGTGGGCAGTTCGTTTACACAGAATGCGACGTCCCCTGATCCACTCTTGACTACCCATTCCTTGGGTAGATAAAATCAAATACCTCGGTAACCTCGACAAAGCTCCAGCTTCAGCCCCCATCACGCAGGTCAAAACCAGAGCGGCCTCGCCTGGGTCGCCTGTTCCTAAAATCCCAAGAGCAAAGCTATCTCTGGCAACAGGTGTTGCTCTACAAAACAGTATCCGTCCTATCCGCACATCAGCGTGTTTGCTCTCTTCCCCTTACCACTCCAAACCCAAAGCCGCAAAAAGGTTCATACCAGGTCCACGGGCGTGACTGGTGCGTGCGCAACCTTGACCTGCGCTGGGCTGGAATTGTCCTCATCATCAAGTTTTAAAACAAGCATCAATCAGATATTTCAACTCGGCTGAAACATCCTAATGAACGGTACGAAGCGCCACCGCTTCCACGCCACGGCAATATACATGTCGTTGTCTTTTTACCGTGGGGAGGATGCCGCCCTTCCGTCCCTCACCACCAAGGTGAGTCGCGGGGAAGAGGTATTGTTATCGGTGAGGCAGGCCTCCTTTCCTCCGCGACTGGGGCCACCCGCTGATGCGGTTGGAGGCCTAGAGAAGGACATTCGGCAGGTGTCAATGGCTCTCATCCTTCTGCGTCAAATAAGGTAGCGGCGAGCGAACATCTGGACCGGCCGCTGGGGGCTACAGTTCCTTGCGTGGTCGAACTCCGGCTCCCATGGCCCTCGAGTAACAGACTAGGGGTCTCTCTATCTAACTGCAGGGCCGAGACGAAGGCACTAGTTCCCGCCCAGAGGGAGCGAGCCTAGGCCGAGATGGGGCTGTGCAGCCAGCGCTGGGTTGCAGATGGTGGAAGCCGTTCCTGTGACCCCACCTAAAGGCGTCGGAAGGAACAACGTGGTGGTTTTGTCGGTGCATTCCGACATTAACCGTCTTGCCCTCGCGAGGACAGGTATGCAGGCCCACGGTAAAAAAAAAACTGGGCAAAGCGACTAATCAGGCCGGGTTCGGCCCTCCTGGGCACCCTCATTGGATCAGACCGGTTAAACAAGTGGCAGCCCAGCGATTCCCTAGGGACCCTCAGGCTAACAACAGAAAGAAGGTGAAGCCGCACGCCCAAAGTTGCATAGCCCCTCGACACCGCCGGGTTGTAATGGTTAGCTCCACCAACGAAAGTGATCAAATAAACGATTAATAAATACTCTACTCCACATTCTATGCTACGCAACACTACGCTTCAACCACAACCAGAGTTCCTTTCTCTTCCCTCAAGCCTCAACATTGAATCACCTATAAAGTGGTGACCCCTTGAACAACAGCAACCTATTCAAAATGGAAAAAGAACATTCAAGAAAAATACGAAAAAAACACCTTGCCACTAATCTAACTACGTCAACACTGTTCAGGCATTCCGGCCGATCAAGCTGTTCCTTCCGTCACTCCTTTCATTACGATGCAAACATCGACCAATGTCTACGACGCCCGCAACGCTTGGCTCAACCGCAAAACGCCGCAACCGGCACAACGCATGCACGGCACTCGCTCGGTTCAACACAACCTCAGCACTCTGAACTAGAGTTACGCTACCAGGCACAACGTCAGCACGCTGCAACCAGCCGCTTATGCTGACGCCGGCCACCTCACACGCTGCAACTAACAGCAAACGCACGCCGGCACAAGTCACGCCGCAACTACTGCAAACGCTCAAACCAGGAACAACACAGCACGCGTAACTAGCCGCAACCGTCGCCCGGCACCCTCATTCTGACGGCAGACCACGACACGTCAGGTAAAACGAGTACGCTGCAACTGGCCCACACGCTGCCGCCAGTACGACCTTTAACCACGACATCTCGTGAAGAAATTCTCCAGCACTACATCACCACAACACGAGGCATATCACACAAAACATTTTCGAATGACAAAGTCAGTAACAGTTTGAGCCATCGTCATCCAAGAACAACGGTGCCGGTCGTTTCCTTGTGGGGACTACCTGTGGCCACTTAAATCAATCGAGCATCATCCTCCATAACACTTCGTCATTCCCGGATTCGATATAAGGACAAGTCGCCCAACGCCTTTTCAGGACTCATGAGTGTTTCTCCCGCCATGTCTTCTCTTTTCTCATTCATCGTCTGTCAACTAGATCCATATGCTGCTATCTTTTCTATCATTCATCTGTAATTTTACTTGTATAACACCCACCAATTGTACAACTCAGATCGTGTATAGTTAGCCAATTTTATTTAATAAATACTCTACTCTACTCTATTCCACATTCTACGCTACGCAACACTACGCTTCAACAACAACCGGAGTTCCATTCTCTTCCCTCAAGCCTCAACAGCAATCCCCTATAAACTTTTATTTAAACTTACACCATTTTCTATAAATGTGCTTTACACATGCCTCACATCACATCACATCATCAGCCTGTGATAGCCCACTGGTGGATATAGGCCTCTCCTAATACACACATATCCATAAGGGGGTTTTTGTGGACCGTATCCCACCACGCAAGTCCAATGTGGGTTGGTGGGTGGACCGAAATTAACATGCCCATCCGACGCATAGATAATCTTACTTTTTAGACAATTTGGTGACCAGCTCAGATTGCACTAACCAAGTGGAAACAACAATGAACCCACGACCTCCGGTTTCTAAAGGCTATGGAGGCAGTTAATCTTATCTCGTTTCGTATTCGTATCGTTTCTTTTACGGTTTTGGCAGCGTTTGTAATTTAATCGCACGAGGTTGTGATTTTTGGTGCAGTATTTTTTTTTTCTCAATTATATTTAAAAATTATCAAAATATAAACTATCATTTAAAAAAGGAATGAACAAAATTGGAGCACTAGGAGCATCGGAGTAACGAGGTAACATATTAAATATTAAAAAAAAGCATACGCTCCGAGTTGAGTACATCCGTCTTTAAGGCAGTCGGTCAAAAATGTACGTGTTAAACGTTACAGGCTTTAATAACTTTATATATAGAATTGCAAGATATCTTGAAATTCATTCAGTCTCAATTTATATCACAGTCATAAACTAATTTTGTAACATCGCACACCTCAATCGCATTAAATATTCTCAATATAGTAGTGCCTATCAAGTTAACGAGCTAACGAATGCATCATTACTCACGAAGCATAAAGGGATTGCGGATAGTAGGTAAATCTGTAAATACAAGGCTTAATTTATTTAAAAGGAAACATAAATTTAGAGGTATAATATTAAAATATTAATATAATTGCTACTTAAGTCCAAGAGAACCTTTTTACACTTAAGAAGTGGTAATAAAATTTTAAACAAATAAACAAGTTTACCTATATAGTATATTAACTCTTGTTACGTTTAGATGGATCAGGCAATTTACCTAATTTATTGTTAAAGTCTTTGAATGCAATCGCATAAGTACAGTTTTATGTATACTAAATACATAAAACTGTATTAAGTTATTAAAATAAAAAAAAAATTAAATATCAAATCTTATTTCACGTCTAACCTAGCACACATGCAAATCTATATCATGACCGTCCTTTATTTTAGTTCAAATGTAATCCGGAATTTTGGTTCCATGTCGAGGTAGTGTAGTTTGGTGTAATGTAGAAAATGGTAACGTGCAGGCGCTATTAGCTATGTATAATAGCAAATAATTTAAATTACTTCAATAGAGTCACGAAACCGTTCTAGTCCTATTAATGTTTTTCTTAATTATAACATACGCAATATTAAAAAATAGTTAGCTTCCTATGAATGTGGCTACTATTTAGCAGATATTAGCCTTTATATTGAAGCCCCATTCATGTGCTTGTGCGAATGTTCCCCACACTATTGGCAGCCTAGCTCACTGAAATGTTTGGTCACCAGGAAAATAATCAATAATTTTACTTCTTGTTATAATTTAATAGCTTTGCTAATACTAACTTTACTCTTTAAACATAAATACGTTGTTTCAGGCTGATCAGATCTAAGATAAAAAAGTGAGGGATGTTAATGTAACATCTCATTTCCAAAAATAACAATTATAAGATAGGTGTTGTTTTTGCTGTTTTGCTGTTGCACGTGGCTGCTCTGCCTCCGTACCCTAGTGGTATAGGCGTGTGCCTTGAAACTGGAGGTCGTGGGTTCGATCCTGCAGGACTCAACAAATTTTCATTGTTGTTTCCTATTTGGTTAGGCAATTGGGCTGATCACAATTGTATAAAAAAAGATGATGATGCTTCCAATGGGCATGTAAAATTCGGTCCACCTACCAACCCGTATTGGACCAGCGTGGTGGATAGGTCCAAAATCCCCTAATGGATGGAGGTGTATTAGGGGAGGCCTATGTCCAGCAGTGGACTATCACAGGCTGATGATGTGTGTGTGTGTGTACGTGGCAAAGAAATCATTTTATCTTATTTATTTTAAAGCCTGCAATCTTGACAGCTCTTTTCCACTCGTTTTGATTTCAAAGGAAAGTAATTAGCTAGTTGCGCGCTGTTAAGCAAAGCCCTATCGAGCACGGTCACGATCTTTGGCACGTTTTTAGTGCTGCAAAAGCGTATTTAATTAGTTTCTTGTCAGTGGTATTTACCATGTAATTGAATGTTACAGTTAATTTTGACTTTCCACTACGTTTGATGATGATCAATAGAAATTCTATCATCATTTTGTTATAGTATTACTCAGTGGCTTTCATGTAATCTTTCTAGTTAAATAAAGATTCTTTCTTTATTATTTTAAGACATTATAGTCAAAGTTAAAATTAAAAAAAAAATCATATAGATTTTGTGGTTATTTCAAGTGATGACGATAAAAATAATATAAAGCTGTAATGTCAAACAGGAGCAAAAAATGTTAAAGGAAATTAACACAGTAATTTGCAAATGAAAATCAGATGGGCACCGTAACCAAAATAAATCAATTGTTAAATTAAAACCTAATTCAATAAAATTGAAATTTCCAGCCTGCGCTTTTACCTTCACTGCCTGCGTCTTCCTCATGACATCTGCCCCATTCTAAAAAATACGGACTGTTTCTAGCCAAAATACGTTTTCTGCATACTTGTCACTATGGTAAGTCTACAGTATATCCTATAACATTATACCCATTAAGATATTCTGATATATACGTTTTATTATTCCTAAGTTTAATTAAAACCTAAAAGTTATTTTTGGTTAAAAGAGTTACTAAGCATACTCACAAACTTTCGCATTTATAATATAAGTAGGATTACTCCTCAATTTTAAAATTTCGCCTCGAGTGATTCGATCAAATTTAACCCAGCTTTCATCTTTGCAAATAAGTGCAGCGTTGTTATTAAGAGCCTTATTTGGTAAGTAATTCAAAGTGTACTTATAAAAGAACCTAAGGTGTCCAACTAACAATTTCACTTCATAGCTTTATATTATTTATTTATTTTGAATCAAAATGTAAAAGTAACTACAATTATGTGTCTCTTGTTTTGGATACTCCAAAAAAATAATGCTTAAAAATACATTAACACAATAGAACAACAGCAACGAAAATCGCCTAATCAGGAATACCACACTTATTTTAAATAATACAGAACTATCCGTACATACTGTCAACCGTGGTAACAATATTGTGCTATAATCTTATTTAATTTATTACACTAGACTGTAAATAAATTAAAAATAATCAAATAATTAAATGTTTTGATTCCAAATACTTTAAAACTTTCCAACGTTTCGACAATCATGTCATTATGCCTCCGACATATATTTTCCTTAATAGTTAATGACTTACAAACTTATTCAATCTCTATATTTCAGTTTAAATTAACATTATTAACCTATCGAATAAAAAGGAATCATAAATTATGATTAATAAGAGAGGAAAATTGAGAAATAAATGAATATAAATGAAAATCAGATAGCTTATAACTAAATTAAGGTCAATTGTTCAATTTATAACCTAATTAAATAAGTTATTTTTCTTTTACGCCCATTGTCTATCACCATAAATCCATCTAATTATACGGACTGTTTCTACAATATAGTTTTCTACATCTATTCCTGGAAGTTACGAGTTTTTCCAAACATACCATTATGATATGTACATATAGTTCGTATATATCTAAGTATATTAACCTATAACATTATATCTGGCTTAAAGTTTTGATATAAAACTTTCAGCAGTTTTATAAATGTTATATCTCGTTTCTCAATTTTAAACATTCTAGTATTCGATCAAATTAAGCACTTAGTACATATTTGCAAATAGGTGCACTTTTATTAAACTATGAACATCGTAATTAAATTATATGAAGAACTAAGGTGCAAAAATACGCTCAAGTTTATTTGTTATTTATTTTGAATCAAATATGTAATAACACAATATGTCTTTGATACTAAAGAATAATGCTTTAATAATAATTGACACTAGAAAACAAAAATCTTAGTAACAGAATACCAACTTATTTACAATATACGAATATCTCAGTACAACATGTAACAATTTGTCTATACAATCTATAACCTTTGTTTCATAACTGTCAAATCAATAAACATCAAATAATTAAATTTTGTCAGATACTATCTAAAACTTTACGTCCAATCAGTCATAACCACGAATAATTTTACTAAAGTTAATAACTACAAACTTGCTTCATCCTATATTTCGTTTAATTAACAACTTAGACGCTTATCAATTAAAAGAATCAAAATATATTCATAAGAGAAAATCTCGGAAAAAGATTAAATGAACAAATTAGCATTTAGTACAATATTTTCATTTTTAGAAGCCTGTAAATAAATGTATTTTTTTAATAACGATTATTATAGTCAAACATAATTAGATTCAATATATGTATATTATTCAAGTTTCGATTATCATATCATGATGAAGGAATTAACTTGTATTATTTATCTGTATTATGCAAATAAGTATTATCTTTTAATGTTTTGAAGAAAACTAGAGTTTTATAAAGTTTATCATTCAGTTTTCAATTTAATGTTTACAAACGACCACAATTTCAAAGTTTTAACTGAACTAAATTTCATGAATAAATAGTAGTTAATAAGTGAAAGCGTAATTATTTGTTTTTAATGTGAAAATATTTAAAATTCATAAAGTTTACTTTAGTATTAAATATACTTGTAGCAGAATCAACATCAGTTAAAATATCCGCTACTCATTGGTTTATTACAGAATTTATGTTTCTAAAAATCCTAAAAATACATTATTTGATATAAATCTAAACCTACAATTTACGTATTACAGAAAAACTGCTTCCTATTGTTAAACTTATCAGACTAGCGCTTTTAAAGCCATAATTCACTAGTATCAACTCCGGTAATTGTATGGAATTGAGTTTCATATGTACAATTTAGAATTTAGCAGTTGTTTGTTTTTTTTAATACGCTTTCTTATCTCAAACATATTAGAAATGAGATATTTACATTTCATTAAATTGAAATAACTTTTTATGATTTCTGTTTCAAAAAGATCTTTAAATTTTTAAGAAATTATAATTTTCATTATTTCAATAAATTTAAAATAATCTAAAGTTTACTATTATTATATTACTTATCGTAATTAAATTGCTAATTTGTATTTTAATTACATTGAAAATCTAAAGTTTACCTAGTAATATATTTCATGAATCACGATGAGTTAAATGGACCGTATCATTTGCTTTAAATTTATGTTACGTAAAAAAATCTAAAAATACTTTATTAAAAATCTACCTAAAATTATCGGTGATTATCAGAGAGTTCTAAGGTTAAACTTATAACCATTTTCAAAGCCTAATTCTGTTCAATGCCTTCGTAAATTGTAGGTTTGTTCTGCAGTAATCGTTAGAATTAATTCTTTTTATTTGATCCGGCTTTCTTACCTAATTTTATAATATGAGGATAATTTAATTCATTCAAGATTACAACCTTTAACTTTCAGTATCTTCTAGATTCAATATATCGATAAATTTAAAACTATGTCGTCTGTAGTATCAACAGTTCAATAGCATAAATTTGAATTTGATTTGAATTGAATTGAATAATTTAAATTTAGCCTAATATTTTTTTCAGTACATATATGCTAAATACATAAATTTGTAACAAATATGTAACGTTTTATAAATAGGTTGCGTTGGGACAAGTTTACAATAAAAATTACATAGTGTTTTTCATGCCTAAAGCCATTCATGCCTAATGCTAATGCCTCTTTAAAATTTAAGGCTGCCTCTGCAGTAATCTAGATTCAGTTTCAGAGCTCGACATATACCTAAGAAGAATAAAATATTTAGACCCAGATTGCCAACCATTTAATCATTTGGTTTTCTACGTTTGAATGCATATTAATATATTGGTCGTCAGTATCAAAAGGTCTCATAGTGTTCGTTGTGTCCAATAAACCACCATTCTTCGGCATACAGGATATGCGTAAATTCTCTCATAAAATTTTCATATTATTTTCGTGACGTCTTTAGACCCACACTGGACTGAATGCTCTGAAAATAAGAAAGTACGTTTCACACATACAGTTTTATTGGATTATTTACCTCATTACCATCTTTATTAAGTCAGATCGTTTTCTCTAACCGTTTTTGAATTAGCTAAGTTAAATATAGAACCAGATATAAAAGTTGTGGCACTACCATTCTTCCTTAAACGGATAGATTAAATCTCATCTATTATAATTTTCTAATATTTTCATAAGAAACATCAGATCTATTTTCGCTCTGATTATCAATAAAATATATAATATAGTGATACATTATTTCACACTCATAAATCTTTAGTTTTAAGATTTGACCGTTTTGTATTCGTTTAAGTTATAAATTTTAAAAGACCTATAACAATCTTTAATCGTTCGATTAAGATTAAAACCTTTTAAATTAAAATGATTACAATAACAAAATACAATCTTTTGACGGATTATCAATATGCTAGAACTCATGTGACATTTTACACAACTAAATCTGTAACGATGTTTTCTAACATTCAGGCCAGTGTGTTGGTTGTCCGTTGACAAATTAACTAAAATGCAGATAACTTAATTTTCTTTTGAAGGAAAATCGATTAACAAAGTTACTAAACAACATAATATATTTGATGTTACTACAAATGCTAAGACTACGTGAAAGCAACTAAATCAGATAGATGTTGTTTTCATGTTGGGACCAAAAATAATAATAAAAGGTTTATTGCATAAGGTCAGGATAAATGTAATAAAATAATTTAATTAAAAAAGTTCATAAGATATGGAAAGCCACACAGTAATTACGCTTTGTTATAGAAAAAATATTAAGTTTAGATAAGGAAGAAAATTGTAATAGAAAAAATTTAACAGTTATTAACATTTTTATAACATTACTTATGGAACATTGTTTTAAATTTAGAACAACATGAAATTAGGAACCGGTCTAAACTCAATTTAATTCATACAAATTATACTGCAATCCCCAATTTTCAACTGCCTATCAAATTGACAAGTTGGGTAATGAATATGCATCTTGGTCTACTCAGAGTTGCACATACTATTGCAGTTTCTGTCAAAAACATTGAAATGCCAAAGTTTTCTATAAAAACAAATAATAGTAGGGTAGTAGTATGTGTTTTTAACATTTAAATAAACGTTTTTATTCAAATAGATTTCAGACTTTTCTGTTTGTTCTGGCTAATGCCTGGAAAAATCCTGTCAAAACTCAGACCAGCTAGGTGCGAATTTATCAGGTAAGATAGTTTTTGTTAGAAAATAGGAATAAAATGTTTTTTTTTTCAGTTGCAACTTGGTAAGGCTAGTTATCCATTTAATAATTTTCGAACTCGCAAAACACACCAAAAATTTCTTAATATCTTGTATGTATTGGGATTAAAAATAAATAAAAGGAGCATCTAAATAATAATATATCCAATGAAAAAAGACGTAATAGTCTAAGCGTATTATGCAATGCTCTATTTCGATAGACTTTTACTTTCAAATCGTATGGTAGTAGAGTTAATTTTGCGCGCATAGTCTGGTAACAAGTGTCCTTTGCCTTGAGTATTCCGAAGACGTCTATTTGTGGCGCATAAACACACTTGCATTTCAAGGAAAATGTAGCAAAATATAACAACATTGTTTAGTTTGGTTAGTTTTGTATGAATAACAATTACTGAATGTCTTTTATTATCTTTAAATAGACTCGTTAATTCACTGCTTATATAAATATATTTTTAAGACATTTATAAAGGCCTTAAAACTTTAAGCATATATATTCTCATCAGTCAATATTATTACACTGCAGTGACATTTCACACTTTATATATATCATTCAGTGACATTTTATAGTATATAAAATGTCACTGAAGTAACTATTGATCGTCGTTATAATATAAATGCTGTGCAATAATAAACTTTGAATTAAAAATGAAACATTCAGCACAATGAACGCGTAGCAAATGCAAAATATTGTTGGTTTTTGCAATGGGAAGAACAATTAAACGCACTCACGGATGAGTGCATTCCTTTTTTTGTACAGCAGTCTGCGCACATATTCGTTGCTTTATGGCAATGTAAAAACAATTTTAAAATAGTTGTAAACAATCAAGAGAGCTGTAATCAAAAAACATACATAGTTAAAATTATTTTATATTTTCCTTGACTTAATATGTACTTACATTTCTTGTATTCATTACTTTATTTACTGGACTTCATTACTTTATTTATATGTACTGGACTATAACGACAAGCCAGCGCACGTCACTATCGACGCCATCCGCGCTGCCATAGTTGCCCGTTGCGGCTCAAAGAAGTCGAAACGTAAAATCGTCAAATCCGCGTATTCTCGCGCCGCGACCCCTACCGTTACGTCTGCGTCGGAGCACTTGGAAGATTCCAACACCTGACAGAAGACTCCCCCGAGGATTTTACTCCAACTCAATCGTCCGAATCTGAAATGGATGTCAAGACTGAGGTCGAGGCCAAGGAGGCCTACGACAGTGACGCAGGAGGATTTCTTCAAGTCGAATCGCGTAAGAAGCTCAAAAATAGGCCCACCCCGGCATCCTCGCCGTCACCAGACCCGCCCGCCAAAGCACCGAAATCATCGGCCGACGACCTTTCAGCAGCTTTCCTTGGCCTCAGAGCCAAACTTAGCCGCTTCACGGCCATCATCTAGCGCTGCATCACAGCCCATCGCCTCTCAGCAAACCACCTCCGCCGCTTCACGGCCTCAAACAAGCGCTGCCTCATAGCCAACCCTCGCCGCCGCTTCACGGCCAAGTACAAGTGCTGCCTCACAGCCATCAACTTCAGCCGCCTCATGGCAACCACCAACTGTCTCGCCAAGAGACAAAAAGCCGCCGCCACTATACATCCGATCCAAGGAGAAGTGGTCAGAACTAAGGTTGGCACAATCTAACAAGTACAAGTTTATAGCCATTGATTCCCTACAAGGGATTAAATTGCAACTTGAGACGGTGGAAGCATACCGAAACGTAACGTCGTATCTGCAAAAGAACGACTTCTATTATCATACTTACGTGCTCCCGGAAGAGCGCGTACTTCGGACGGTCGTCAAAGAACTGCCGAATGAGAAGGCCACTCAGGACATCTAAGACTTCATCAAAGCGCAGGGTATACCGATATACTCGACAACTAGATTACATAATCAAAAAACAAGAAAGCCTTACATGTGGACCTTCTGACCTTAGAGCGCTCCCCAGAGGGCAAAAAGGTACACGATCTTAGACATATCTGCATTATCACTCGCATCACGTTCGAAGTACCTTGCTCGAACGGACTCCCCGCGCAGTGTCACAACTGCCAAAGGCACTCGGCCTGTAACTGTCACGCTAGACCTCGCTGCGTCAAATCTCTCGACGACCATGGCACCCCTGAACGTTGGCGTCCTAAGGATAAATACAACCTGCTCACCTTTGAGCCGCCGGCATGCGTCAACTGCCAAAACCCAGGCCACACGGCAAATTACCTAGGGTGCCCCAAAGCACCCAAACGTAAGGCGCCTCCACCTCCATCCGTACCCAGGCGCCTCCAGGTGCCATCCCTCGCATCCATTCCGCCACTCCGACCTGCTCCGGCATGGCAACTGCCGTCTAGCGCTCCGCGCTGGGAACAGCCTAGAAAAACTTGCTGAAAAGATCGCCTTTGCCGAGCTCGATCGTCTTACCGCGGACTTCGACGCTGCAATCAGAAACTTCGGAGCCCGCCTTGCTATACTTCGCAAGTATAGGCAATTATTCGACCTTATTACGGGACATAATGGATAATACACCCATTAATGTTATGAACGGCCCGGGCCGTCTAAAGCCACGGGCAGTAAATATAGTCTTTTTTAACGCAAACGGCCTCGCGAATAATAAAAAGGTCGAAATTTCAAATTTCCTACGGAAAAACGACACAGACATTCTACTAGTGCAGGAGATATTCTTGAAACCAGGTAAAGGTGATCCTACAATCCCTAACTATAACATCATAAGAAATGACAGGACCGGTGCTTCGCACGGCGGCACTCTCATTTAATATAAAAAGTCACTGCACTGCGTAGCAATCGACACGTCATCGACGCTTAAGCATGTATAAGCCTCGATCTGTAGGCTAGCCATGACAGGACACGCGCCTATTACAATAGCTTCGGTATACATCACATCACATCATCAGCCTTTTGATAGTCCACTGCTGGACATAGGCCTCCCCTAATACACCCCTATCCATTAGGGGGTTAGGACCTATCCCACCACGCTGGTCCGATGCGGGTTGGTGGGTGGACCGACTTTTACATGCCCATCCGACGCATGGATCATCTTACTTTTCAGACAAGTTGGGTGATCGGCCCGAATTGCCTAGCCAACTAGGAAACAACAATGAAAATTAGTTGAGTCCCGCAGAGTTCAGAACCCGACCTCCGGTTTCTAAGCCTGAGCCTATACCACTAGGCTACGGAGGCGATATACATATCGTGTAATATTACATCAAAACTCGTGAAATCCGACTTCGAGAAACTATTTTCATTAGGAGGCGCCGTCATTTTGGCCGGCGACTTCAATAAGCACACCCGATGGAATAGTAATAGTAACAACTCGCGAGGTTTGTTACTAGATGTACTAGAGGTCATCAGCGACCTCACTTCAGATCATCGACCTGTCATCCTCAAGGTAGGACCTCCAGACTCATCCAACATCACCAGTAAAATCATCCTTGACTGGCGCAAGCTAAAGTCCCAGCTAGACTGCACTAGCTCACCTCACCTTGACTCCATTCCTAAAGTCCTAAATAGCGCTAATGACACGAATCTCACTGCTCATGCGCTCACAAGACATGTCCAAAGTGTCGTCAGAGGCTTCCTCGATGTAAGTTCCGGAGGAGGAGAACCCCCGCTGGGCATTGTCAAACGACATCAAGGACCTCTTGCGACGCAAGAGGGCGGCGATCCGTGCCTACGATTGGTACCTGAGTGAGCGTAACCGAAGATAGCGACGCGCCCTTGAACATTAGTCTAAGACGCGCATTAGCTGAATTCAGAAACGATCGGTGGGATAACGATCTAAGCAATATGCATCCCTCCCATCTCGCCTTCTGGCGAATCCCCAAAAGCCTGAAAGGCGGTGTTGGACTTCCTCCAATGCCGCCTCTCACCAATCCCCATGCTCCTCTAGCGTTTCTCGTTGAGGAAAAAGCCGAATGCCAAGCCGACAGTCTCTAGGCTCAATGCACGCCAAGCACTCAACCGGTTGACACCGCTCACCTCCGAAAGGTGGAGAGCGAGTTCGACGATTGATCCAAATCCCTCCGCGCGACATAACTTCACCGGTAACGGAAAGCGAAGTCAAGTCAATTATCAAAAATCTTAAACCATGGAAAGCCCCGGGCACCGATGGAATTTCAAACCGCATAATAAAAATGTTACCGATTCACCTAACTAGCCTCCTCGTCCTCATATATAACGCAGCTCTTTCCAAGGGTATTGTTCCAAACACTTGGAAGGACGCTGAAGTTATAGGGTTCTTAAACGCGGTAAACCACCTTTCCAACCTACTTCCTACCGTCCCATTAGCCTCCTCAAAGGCTTTGGGAAAATATGTATCCTTATCCTAGCCGCTTACTCGACTTTATGGCTCGAGAGGGCTACCTGTTCAGTGCAATTCGGCTTTCAGGCCAAACACTATGCATAATCAGATCATCGTGTCACGGAACAATCCGAACAAAATGATACAGAACCTAATAACGAAGCGCTTTTTCTCGACGTGGCGAAGGCGTTCGATAAAGTGTGCACTGAAGGGCTTATACAAGTTATATAAGCTCGGCGTGCCCGACATCTCGTACTCATCATACGAGACTTTCTCCGAATGGAACGTTCCGATACCGCGTAGAGGGCACTAATTCCGCAACCACCGGTCTTACCCGACGTACCTCAAGGCTCCGTATTGGGTCCTGTATTATTCACCCTATACACCAACGACATCCCTTCCTTCAAAGTGGTAAACACCGCCTTATTTGCAGATATACCTGCATTTACGTATTCGGTCGATGTCCTTTCCTGATATCCGAAAGACTCCAATCCGCGGCCAAGACCTAAGGGGATTGGTTTCGGAACTGAAGGTTTGAAATCAACCCATCCAAAAACGCGGCCTTTCAGTTTTCTCGAAAACGAAGGCCGTGGCTTCCTTCAAACACTTCCTCCTTATAATTCCTCCTTGATTGCCCCATTCCTTGGGTCAATCAGTCCAAATACTTCGGGGTAATCCTAGATCACAACCTATCCTTCGGCCCGCACGCGGGTCAAAAACAGAGCGGCCTTCGTCCTCGGTCGCCTGTTTTCCTTTGTAAATCCTAATAACAAGCTATCACTGCGTAATAAGGTGTTTGCTTTTTAAAACAGTAATCCGTCCCATAATGACCTATTCAGTCCCGTCTTTTGCACACGCTACTATATTGATGATACTATTGATAAACTCAAGTCCTGCAAAAACAGATTCATGCGCAGGAGCTACGAGTGCCGTACTATCTGCGCAACCGCGGCCTGCCATAGATCTGGAATGCCCACCATCGCGAATATCTTGAACAAGCTTCAATCAGACACTTTGACTGGAGCTTCGCAACATCCCAACGAATTGGTACGGAGCGCCGCCGCTTACGATACCAAGCATTGCCTCTACTAAAACATAAAAATTCAGGTGAGCGCGCCATGTTTTAATTGGACTACGGACGATGAGACGACCATCATCAAGCACTGAAACACTGAGACAGAACGAACACCGCCCTCGCCGTCGTGGCGAGCCCGAGCCGACGTCCCCTTCAGGGTCCCTCGGAGCTGATCCACAGAATAGAGGTGAAGTCTGTGCACACTTAAAGTTGCACAGCCCCTCGAACCCGCCGGGTTGTAGCAGTTAACTCCAGTAACGTGAGTTCATCCAAAAAAAAAAAAATACTGTCAGCGCCAAACCAAAGCGCTGTTTTTTATTGCATACGCCGGCAGACGAGCCGTCGGGGCCATCTGATGGAAAATGGTCACACCGACGCCATAGACATTGGCAATACAAGTATTACGTTTAGCAAGTAAGTACGCTGGCTACGGTGCCCTTCAAACCGGAACTCAGTAGTGTTTGCCCACTACTGCTTTGCGGTAGAAATAAACACGCAGTGTCTTCACCCCATGGTCCCCTGTAAAAAGGGGATCTACCACCGGTCAACGCAGTAAAGGAAGAACTTTTCAAGTAACATATTTAAGGAAAAGTTTATTCTGGTAGGTAGGTATTACTTCATTTCGTTTTCAATAATATATGATTAATTTCGCTGTATTTAAGTACTAAATGTACAACGTTCATTGGTAATTAACTATCTACTAACCTTATAGTGTCAAATAAAAAAATCTAATAAAACATATCAATACGCTCAAGATTCTATGTTTTATTAGATTTTCTAAATAAAACGAACACTACAGACACTTGGTCCGTACTCTTTTTGCATTTATTTATTTGTTTATGAACCAAAAAAATTTCTTACGTACTACATCGCTGCATGGTGTTGTTAGTGCAGCAGTGAGTTCATTTAATTATTCTTATAGGTTATAGATATTGTTATTATTGATTGAATATTGTTTTTCTTACAATTATTAGGTAATTATAAATTATTTCATACAGGTATTATAAAGATACATAGTATATTTTTTATTTATTTATGTATTTTAAGCTTTTTTTTTAATTTATAGTTGTTTACTTACTTATACTTTGCTTTAGTTGATCACACTTCTTGCTAACGTTTTCGGAATACAATGACAATACCAACATTATGACAAGGAGTCGGAGATCTCATCGTCGCTTCAAGTGTGGTGCTTGGTGAGGTTTTTCACAACCGCTGCGTCTCTGTTCCTTATTGCCATTCTTAAGTTATACTCTATTATTTTGAGGTTGACGCCGCCAACGCCTTTAGGATGAAACGTCCTGCTGCGTCGTCGTAGTCGTCAGTGTAGTACCACAGCTGCCAGTATGTCAGAGTTACCGCCACTACTGCGTGCTGCACACTGTCGATCAGTTGCAGTTTTGTTGCCGTTGTGCGCATAAGGATGACTGACCCGTAAGTTGGTCCTTGTGCTTCGTGAAAAGTGAGGACTCGCAGACCTCTCCCGATCCGTACCCTTGGGTGGTTAGGGCTTCTTTTCCGCCTGGGTGTACACTAGGAAAGAGTGTTTGGATTGGTAAGCTAGGTATTTGCGAGTCAGGTATCCTTCGATACTTAACGATCGCACAAGGGGTTTGGACGAGTATATGCCGCTATAAACTTCGTTCAGGGGCATCGACGACGTCCATCGGGTTTCTATGCGTACACAGTAGCTCTTGGCTAACGCCCGCCACGAGGTTTGGCCTGTAGATTTTTTATTGGACACTATAAGATAAGTAAATAGTTAATTATCAATGAACGTTGTACCTAAATGCAATCCAATCAAAAAAAAACTTTTTGTAAAAAAATAGCCAAGTATCGATGGAGCTTCGTTTATGTCTAAAATGTAATAAAATCTAGAAAAAGTTGTGCCAAGTTTAAGGTTCTATAATGCGATTTATTTATTATTATAAGTAATGTTGACTTCGCCGTTGAACATTATTTATACGTTGATGGGGTAGATGAGTCAATTTGCTTACACGTAATGTCTGTTGTAGCTACCTATGTTTCTTTAGAGAGATAATAGCCCATACTGTCAATTGGACGTTAGTGTCTCAATTAAGCCTGTTGCTGATTGTGCAACACATGCACTCAATATTGACAATGCTTTTCCTCTCTTCTTTTCGAAGCGTCAAATCGACCACCGATGTAACATAAAATAAACGTGCAGACGGACTTCTATCAATAATTAAAAGTCCGTCTGTGCTGGAATAGTTTTTCTTTTAGACTCGCCAACATTACAGTACGTAGCTGTATTAATCTATAATTGTCTGGTTGTTGAACCAATGATGATGATAGTGACGATATAATCAACGTTTTCCAAGTGGCAATTTTCCATCGTCAATGGGTATTGCTAATACGACGCGACTATAATAATAAATAAATCGCTGTAAAGAAACTAAGACTTTGATTAGATTTCATTACTCTTTAGATAACGCCAGCTTCTTCGCTTCAGGAAATGACTTTTCAGACTCGGGGCTCGGTCCAAATTGTCGAACCAACCAAAACGACGACAAGCGAACACCAAAGTAAGTTTCCGGGATTGGAACCCCAAACCTCGGGTTTTTTCCAAAGGGGATTAATACCCTTTGCCATGGAGGCAGTTTTTTTAAGGCATTGCAGGCAACGGCGTTGGGCCACCTGATGGGAAGGTTGTCCCGGCCAATAACTTGGCAAACCGTGGCATCCCAATTACGCCCCTACCGTGAGACATAAGGGTTGTTAAGTCTCGTTTCCCAGTAAATACCTGGTGCCTTTAAAACCGGAACAGTATGTTTTGCCTTCGCGGCGAAATAGGCACCGTGGTGGCCTCCACCCAGAGGTCTCCGAAAGGGACCCACCACCCGGTGAAACCTACCACCAGTTAGAGATCAAAGCCTAATTTTCCTTATTCGGTTATGTATTTAACTATATATGTCCATGTTGTATTTATTTAATATGTATCTTTAAATATTATATATTCCTATAAATAATTTTTATATTGTGGCAATAAAGTACGTTTTCTTATCAATTTGACGCGCATCATATATAGGTATAACTCATATCATAACAATGAATAGATTTTTCTTTAGAACCTACGTGCGAAAGTGGTCCCAACACTCATAAACATAGGCACTACCAGTAGCAGTGCCGCCCCAGACGGTACCCTGAATAAGGGGGACCAACCATTTACAAAACTTGCTTTACAGGCGGTTAAAGTTTAATAACAAAATGGCATAATGACTTAGTATCTTATAGGTATCATAATATTTACTTTAAACTTACAATAATATAATTGGTAACATAAACATATCGGAAATGAGGAATAAGGAACTGAAATTAACACCGAGCTATTACCAATATATCTGATTTCCATTTTAAAGGCAAGCTGGAAGCGCGGTTTTACAAATCCCATGGGTATTAAAGAAAAGTTTTATGATTTATTTTGTGCTATAAAAGGAAAGGAAAATTTAAATTATATAAAACACGTAACTATTGTAATATTACCCTTCAAATTGTTAGTAATGCATGCTTATTATATTATAAGTAAATAAACTACCTCCGTAGCCTAATGGTATGGGCTTGTGATTTAGAAATCGAAGGTCGTGGGTTCGAATCCTGTGTGGATTAAACAAATTTTCATTGTTGTTTCCTAGTTGGTTAGGGCACTTTGGGCCGATCAGCTAATTGTCTGAAAAGTAAGATGATCCATGCGTCGGATGGGCATGTAAAAGCCGGTGCACCGACCAACCCGTATACACCCTAATGGATAGGGCTGTATTAGGGGAGCCTATGTCCAGCAGTGGACTTTCACAGGCTGATGATGTATATAAAAAAGTAAAATAGTAAGTAGTAAATAGTAGTACGAACATGACTATAAGTTTAACTATGACTAGAATGTAATGAAAATATTACTTTTATTGGTGATTTATGACTTTTTTACATGAAAATATGCATTTTTGATGACAACTAGTAAAATGGAAATTTTATTTAAAATGTTAAGATCTCCAAACTTTCTCCAAATTTTCTGTTAATGCCATAGAAATAAACATTAATTCTAAACTGTCAGTATAGCAGTACACATCAAAACAGCTTTTATGACGTATTTTTAGACGTAAAACACTTCGGGATTACAGCGTGTGGTCAATGGCATAACACTATTCATGAGTAAGACATAAGAGTACAACAATAGAAAAATTTTGTCGCAAAAAACAAGGTCCATGTCATTAGATAAGATATATACTATAAACAATAATGTGAAAATAGTTTACATAACCCGTTAATTTAATTTGATTTAATATTACTAATTTGGATTTATCAATTCATTCGTTTGTAAGATTAGATTCGTTCCTATATTAAATAAATTTCCTTAACAATCACACGTAACAGGTTTAGCAGTTTCGCTATTAGTTACATGTTGCGTTTGTTATGGTTGCAAAAAATATATATTATCATAATCATAATGAAAATCAGCCCCTATCAGTCAACCGCTGAACATAGGTCTTTTTTAATGATCGCCAAGACGGCCGATCCGTTTCTACTCGCTGCCAACTTGAACCGGCTACTGCACGGAGATTACCATAAATTAATAAAAATATATATTGAGTTCAAAACTAATGAAATAATAAACAAGCGAAATTTCAGCCATACGTTTTTAATTTATTATATGTAATAAGGTATTGATTCATTCAAAATCTCTTTCTCAAATAGCTATAAAACTACTTAACACAAAATTTTTACCAAAAATAGGACCAAATTACCGTTTTTATTCATACCATGTAAAAAGAGAATGAATAAAAAAGGTATACAAATATACGAATTGAGTACCTCCTTCTTTTGGGAAGTTGGTAAAAATGTTACTAAATATTAATAGTACATTACTTATCTTATATTCACTTTTTTCGTAAGTCATCTTAATAAATCTTACTTTTGAAGTAATTTATTAAACATTTTATTTATAAAAATGATTACAAAATAATTTAACTTTACAATTAAAAGTTTTATCACTGAATTTTAAAACAATTAGTTTTCTAGACAAATGTCGGTGTTAATACAATAATTCTTACTTTGTTCTTTTTATTTGTATCTTGTAGATTACTTTTTAAACAGTTAATGCTCTTAGCAAAAGTGTTTCGTATTTATTTATTCACTATCACATAATAACGCATGTCCCCTTTAACTAGTTTAAATAACAATAATTGTAAAAAACTGTGGGGCAGAATAAATATTAAGGCAATAAGCCTATAACATTTGCAACTTACTTTTTAATGCACATGATTTTAAAATAATATATCACTAAAAAAATTGATTGAAGATTTCCGTTTCAGAAACATTTTAACCGATTATCCTCATATTGTACAAAAAATAAGTTGCATCGTAACACCACCAAATATAAATCACTTACTTACAAAAAAAAAATGTTACATTTAGTTAGTAGCGTAGACAAAACGATCTCAAAAGCATTTAATGAAGTAAAATGGTTTGTTTTCTGTTAATAACTGTTGCTAGTAAAGGGTCACTACCTAATGTATCAATTGATTGTGTTCATATCATAAATATGTACCGTAATAGATTCATAAAGAGTTTAAAAATTCTCAATGTTTTGTTTAACTATTAATATGAAATTATGTAACATGTGGGAAACGACGAATGTCATATTTAGTAACATTAATGCTGTACTAATAAACTGTATCCTCTGTTGTCCTGTGTCATTGTATGTTTGTTCAAATAAACAGAAAAAAAGTTTCCTTTTTCAGATTTCAGATGGATAAACTTTCGGCCCAAAGGATACCACTACACACCTACTTTATAACGTAATAACAAGATATATAGAAATGAAAATATTGGTAGTAACTATAACTTTTTTACACAAAAATATATTTTTTTATTTTTTGAAAAGCACAGCAAATAAAACAGTTTGCTTCAAATCTATTAAATGTTAATTTAAGCTTATTAGCATTGATATTTTTTGCATTAGTGTAGTAGACAAAAGCTTGAAAATGCAAATATAATTTAAAGCATCCGAGTTTACTATAATTAAAAAAATATATTATGCCTAGCAACTTTCACAAAAAGGAAATTATGGTTTTGTTAACACGCGCCAAACTATTTTACCCTTGCCGCCGATTCATACAAACTAGTATAGTTTAAAGGAAAGGGTAACAGAAAACTTAACTTAAACATTGAAAGTTGGTTCCTATTTTTCTTTCATAGATATTGAATACAGAAACAGATATTTAGTGAATGTTATTTTAAAATTCAAATGTAAAATAGGTTATAGTCGCCTATCTCTCTAAATTAAATAGAAAAATACTTTTTATTTACTCTGACAGTTCTTAGTAGAATAAGCAGTTTTGAATTTTATATTTTATTTTTATTTAAGCGTCGATCATAACTAGTACATGTCAAAAATAAAATTCTGCTTCTGTAGATCTATCGTATTTCTATGAAAAAATATATTTCAATGTAGGCCAGATTTCCTCTTATTTAAAACCAGATGCACTTCACAACTGTATCGAAAAAAATGGGACATAACATAGTAGTATTATGTTCCTAAGCTAGATTCTCTTCCATATTATTTCAATGTACTTAAGTAAAAAATATTACATTAACACTAGGACAAAATTATATGATTGACCCTGTGACGACTAGGAAAATGGCTAGAAAGCGGAAAAATATCAAGTGAATACAAACAACTTGCTGTGTCGCAGATTTACCGAGGAGGCTATAAATATTATCGAATGGCTTCTGGATACATTTGCGAGTTCTGGAAAGCTTTATTAATCGTTTTCATTTAGATAGAGCAAAATCAATGACAGAGCTTGAATGTTGCAAAAGTTTAGTTTTAATGTAAGTTAATAAAAGTTTTATTCTTTAATATATTAATACATTTGTAAATGATACCAGTTTCCACAATTTTTCCGTTCCATTGATTAAATATTTATTCAATTTGTAAATCACGTACAGTACTGCGTTTTTGTTATTACTAAAAACTTTACAGACTTTCTTGCGGTTATTCTCAACAAACAAGACAAAGACCTACTATCATAACAGCTTAAATGAAGACCAATAAATTGAACAAATTTGACTTCAACTTCTCATAGCAGAAGTATAGGTCTCCCTTAATACATCCTACCATCAGGGGGTCTTTAAGGTAAGTAAACTAATAAAATAATAATTGGTCTCTCCAAACTGAGCATGTCTAACAACTAAAAGACTTTAAATAAATAAATTTATAATATATATGTCAATAAATATCTATATAATATAATACATTAATAGGAAAATTTTGTCTGTTGGTTCTTAATAGGACCCAAAACTACATAACCGATTTGAAAAATTCTTTCAATACTAAAACTCTATAGTATCCTTCAGTAAAATTAATATTATAAATGGTATCTATAATATAACACCATATAGTCTTAAACTAAGCAAAGCTTATACTATGACAACTAGATGACTGGTACATACATCTGTTTATTTAAAAACGCAATTTTTCTTACACAATATAATTCTCCATTGTGGGAACCAAACCGATATTCTCTGGCCCAATAGTAAATGGCTACTTTTTGCCAAAAATTCATTCCAAAATCCAAAAATAACACAATAGGTACCGTGGAGGGACTTTGAGTGAGTCATATATATACAAAAGCCCAAACCGTGGTTTTTTAGCTGATAGTTTCCATTGACAGGGTGTGGTGCTATTGGGTGCCTATTTCTGCCGCAAAGCAGTAGCGTTTAGGCACTAATGTGTTCCGGTTTGAAGGGTTTGAACGGGGGGCACCTCGTTAGTGATATTACTCGTGTTGCCTCGTCAATGGGCGTCGGTGACCTACCATTGGGTGCGTGCTCGTCTGCCTGCGTAGGCAATAAAATTAAAAATCTCTATATTATGTTACCCTTTGTAGCGTTCATGGTTGTTCCATTACAGTCTGTTCTATGACCTATTAATTCAGTTGAACCGAGTTAGACACTTCAACTAAGTCACTGTTTCACTGACACGTTGGCGCAATGGTTAGTGACCCAGACTCCTGCGCCAAAGGGTGTTGGTTCCATTCCTCTCCGAAAAAAAAATATATGAATTATTGCTTTATATATTTTTAAAAGGCCTTAATTCATATTTTTTAAGTACCATTTAATTTATGATAAAACAAAAAACTCAACATCCATAATTTACAAACGCCTCGTCGGATAGCTCTGAAATCACATAAAGGTCTCATAGCGATCGTATATCATCTGTCGATTACAATATTACCCTCACAAAGACGGCGTCGGTGTGAAACTCATTAATTTGCACCATTACCAACAGTCAGTTGGAAGATCCTTAATTAAAATTATTATAGAAATTTTCATCTTAGTAATTAATTATTTAATAATAAAAGAAAAACTTAAAAATTTGTTTACACATTAAACTGACATATGCATACAAATATCAGAGATAAGTCATATATATGTTACCGGCCAAACCCGATTTCAGGATAAACTAGTTTGGCCTAGGCTCAACTAGTTCTTCCTATACTCGATAGGATTAACCAGTATAGCCTAGTCCAAACTAATTTGTCCTTAGTCCGATAGGGTAGACTAGTTTAGACTAGGGCAAACTAGTTGATCGTAATATACATGCGCATAAAATAGGGTAAACTTGTATGGCCTAGTCTAAATATTAAATTATATCAAGAAAGTCAAAATAAACAGATACAATAAACAAAATACTTGAAATTGAAATAATAATCATTTTTATTAAACTATAGGTAATGATTCGTTGTTAAGTGATAATATAAACAATTATACTATAACAAATAATACAGATTTTATTAAAAAGCAATAATCTTTACGACTATTATGTCAATTCTTAAAATTGTTTATTATTTTTACAAGGTTTGCTTTGGTGGCATTTAGAATTGCAGAGTAACGTTGCCTTCTGGCACTGACATCTGTTTGTGGAACAGTTTTTGTTGCAGCTGCATCTCACAAAACCTTGACCTGATCCAACTGAATGTTTTGTAGCTGCCTGTATTTATCTGTGTAGTGTCTGTCATGAAAAGAAATAACAGAAGAAGAGACGATTAGTCTCTAAGCCCGTTCTCCATTCGGAAATGAATAGTAGGTGCCAAGGAGATCTAATCGATTTTCAGACACAACCAGATGGAAATTGTAAATTTATTATGGATTTCCAAGACTATCTAACAAAATGTGTTCTGCTACACGCCCTACAATGTAAGAGAGCGATAGATGTGGCTTACCATTTAAATGATATATTTTAAACTATAGGAGCGCCACGCATTCTGCAATCTGATAACGGCAGGGAATTTGTAAATAATATTATAAGTGAACTTGCCAGTTTGTGGCCAGAACTTAAAATTTTGCACGGATAACCCAGGCACAGTCAAAGCCAGGGCTCTGTTAAGCGTGCTAACCAAGATTTTGAGAATATCATTGGCTGTTGGATGCAGGACAACCTTTTAACGAAATGGTCAGAAGGCTTGAGATATGTTCAATTCATGAAAAACCGCGCCTATCATTCAGGGATAAAAGAGTAGGAATTTTGACTTCCTCTTGCCGCAAGAAATCATAAATAATATTCAGGATAAAGACGATTTAAGGAAGGTAATAGAATCATCATCATCATCAGCCTTTGATAGTCCACTGCTGGACATAGGCCTTCCCTAATTCCCTATCCATTAGGGGGTTTTGGACCGTATCCCACCACGCTGGTCCAATGAGGGTTGGTGGGTGGACCGCCTTTTTACATGCCCTCCGTAGCCTAGTGGCATAGGCGTTTGCCCTAGAAACCGGAGGTCGGGTCGAATCCGGGACCCAAATCCATTTTGTTTTGTTGGTTAGGACAAGGGCCGATCACCCAATTGTCTGAAAAGAAGATGATCCATGGCGGATGGGCTGAAGAAGAAATTGGATGTTAACCAATAGGGCCAAAGGATGATGGCCAAAGCCTTAATCACACATCATCACCTTTGTTAGTCCAGCGGAATAGGCCCCCTAATACACCCTATCCATTAGGGGTTTGACCAACCCACCACGCTGGTCCAGGGGTTGGTGGGGGACCGATTTTTTACATGCCCATCCGACGCTGGATCATCTGAACAAAGTTTATAACCACGAAAAGCTTATTGAAAATGACATAGACAAGATCTCAGAAACACATTAGAGTTATTTTTTGAAAAGACGAAGGTTTTTGTTGGCCCAAAATGGTATATCTTGAAACATATTGGGCTTATTTTTTTACTTAACGCATCTATCTTTCTGGAGATTAATAAATTCAAGTAGCTTATACTCAAATTTTGGGTCAGAATTGAGAAACAGGACTGAAATATGTTGAGGACGCAACAAAACGTTAGTTGTATCAGGTCAAGGTTTTGGAGATGGTGCAACAAAACTGTTCTATAAACAGATGGGGGGTAACGTTACTTTTGAATTTAAATGCCATAAAGCAAACCAAAAAAAATCAATTTTAAAATTGGATAGTACTTAAGATTTTTTTTTGATAAAACGTTTATTTTTATAGTATGATTGTTTTATATTATCACATAACGCGAATCAAACTATAGTTTAATAATAATGATTATTTTTTCAATTTCGAGTATTTTATTTATTGTATCAATTTTTTTTTACTTTCTTCATCCTGTCGCGTATAGGAAGAACTAGTTGAGCCTAGCCCAAACTAGTTTGTTCTGAAATCGGGTTTCCGGAAATATAAGACTGCAAACGTCCATACAACGAAGGGTCTGGCATTTATTGTAACTCGTTCAAGGCAGATGAGTTTTAGGCTATTCATTAGTAAGAAGCTGTGGTTATTTATAGACATGATTTATTATATTTTGTTTTTGGGAAAAATTTATTTATTGTTTCCAAAAAAAATATATTTGTAATGTAAATATTAACACTAATAATGTAATAGTAATCACTCGTAGAGATTCGTTCGCTTCTAAAAAAGTTAACAATTTGTTTGATAACTAAGTAAAATTTTTACAAGAAAATTAAATCTCAAAGACCATTTTGCACTAAACGAGTATGCCCTACGCAAGAAACTGCTTCGTGATTTCCGCCACGGCATTTTAAATCTCTAATATATTTTAAGATATTCATTTAATCAAAACATAATGTATGCCAGTTTTGCAAAAATGATTTAAATGCTTAATTTTACGTTTTAGTTTTGCTTTAGTTGTTAAACGAATATTATATAACAAGCAAAATATAAACATCGTTGTGATAAAGTAATTCGGTGACCATACAGTGAATATTTCGTGAATATGCTGAATTATTTGATACAAATTATCTTTCTTTACAAAATGTTTTTTATTTTTCGATAACCTTTGGATGTTTTATCTTTGAAAGAATAAAATCTTGTGAATTTGAAAACAAATATTGAGGAAATAAACAATGTAAACATGTAAAGGTAAAAAATCGTTGCATACATTAGGATATTTTAATTTATATGCTAATTGTTTAGTTTGTTTCAATTAAAAACATAGGGTCAAACGTAATAGAAGCACGTTTAACTCTATGTTCTGATTGAAACAAAAACCAATTATTTTGTATGTATAAAGAATAATTTACACTGTGGTGCACTTTTTACTACAGATAGATCGATATATTTTCAGAAGCAATTTTTAATGCTGCATATTTATTAAATCAAAGCGACGCCATTTTTGCGCGGGAAAATTGAATTTGTAGATGATATACGACCACGAGATTACGTGTCTCCGCAGCTATTCAATTGTTTTTGTCAATTATTGCAAGTTAAATTGTTTTTTTTTAGAATCATCATCATCGTCATCAGCTTGCGTTAGTCCACTGCTGGACATAGGCCTCTTCTTCTCCATCAGCGGGTTTTCGGATTGATCCCACCACCCACGCGGGTCCTTTGCGGGTCGGTGGGTGGACCGACTTTTTACACACCCATCCGACGCATAGATCATCTTACTTTTCAGACAATTGGGTGATCGACCCAAATTGCCTAACTAACTAGGAATCAACAATGAAAATTTGTTGGCCCTTGGGTTGAACCATGACCTCCAGTTTCAGAGCAAGCCCTTACCATTGTTTAGAAGCAGAATTATTTTTAGAATATTTTAGAAAATATTAATGGATAGTATAAATGAAAATAATACATATTTTCAACAGAAATGTTATCTTAAAAAAGAATGAGCCTATAATATTATCTATCTTTACTTTTCTTGCAGATATTTCTTATATATTTTTATGCAAAAAAACATTTTAAGAGTTCTTTTTTGTTATGCGAATAATTTTAGGTATAGAGATCGGTTTTATGAGTCCGACCGAAACTGTTTTTCCGGGAAACCGAAACCGAAACCGAAATTGGTGGTTCCGTTTTCGGGGAAACCGAAACCGAAACCGAAACTCCGTGATCAAATAAAAAATTTTAAAATATTAAAATATGGAGCTTTTCCTATTATTTTGCTTTATTTCAGTTGGAATGGAGACAGTTATTAAACGTGTGGAACGTTTATTTCAGTTCCTTAATATTTTTTGTAACAAAATAAAAAATATATTGATTTATTTTCAAATAAATTTTTAGCAATATGATTATTAATAAATAAAAACATTGTGACTTTATTAAAGACAATAAGGTATTTTTAAATCTACAATTAAACTTTTGGTTTGTATTTAGTTCGAGGGGGGATCGAAAATGAGTACAATATAATGACTATGATAGCTTTTTTATTTATTTTCTACATAATCTCCAAGTCCACCCACACACCAAGTCCAGCGTTCCAAGTTTCCAATGGTTCAATTCCTATAAAAAGGATTGTCTTGTCTTGCAAAAGGTCACCACGGCATCGTTTATTTGTTATATATAGTTTTAACATGTTTCTCTTAAGTATTGTATCAATTTGGAGAGAGGATGAAAAATAGCTAGCGCCAGATCTGGTGAAGAGGGGATGCTCAACCAATTGTACGCCAGCAGCTGAGCGGTGCTCCATCGCAATGCCAACCTATGTGCCGGTACGTTGTCAAGATGAAACAGCTGCCCTGTTCAAAGTTTGCCCTTTTTATTATTGACGGCATTTCTTAACCTCGGTATTAAAGCTGCATAATCTGTAATGATGGTTCCATGCTCTAGGTAATCAAACAACAATATCACTTTGAGTCCCAAAATATTGAGGGTCATACCCTTGGCCAGCTATATATCACGGCCACGGCATGAAGATCCTTCGGGATAAACCCGTGTTTCGTCCACTGCCACAAAACTAGATTTAAAGTTTTTTGGATCTTCTTAAAACTTGTCCAACGATATCTTCGAAGTAGATTTTGTTTCTGATTCTCGGCACCCATCTTGCGGGAGACTTTTCTCGATTCAAAATTTGTGTCAACATGCGTTAGGCAACTTTATATGAAATGCTCGTTTCTTGGATTAGGTATCAGATGGTAATTCTTTAATCGCTAAAACAGTTTTTTCTGAAATATGGCAGCATATTCTTATTGTTTTTGTTGATTACTGGCTTCGATGGACGTCTGTAACCATGTTCGTCTTCCGTGAGTTCTCCCACTGAAATTAAGAGCTCCACTTATGACAATTGATTATGACAGAGTAGTCTCTTCTCATGTTGCCTTTTGAGCTCAGCAATAAATCTTTGCGTTGTTAACTTTTATATCAGTGGTTTTTAATGATAAGGTCGCACTTGGGTCTTCTCTTTCTCGAGAACATTTTGCACCGTAGCAAAACAAATGACTACATTCAGATAAAAAGTAAAGAGACTAGAAGATTTTTTTATTTACACAATAAATATCTGAGCTACACTTTCCAGTATTGTTTGTATTTATTTTTTGGTTACCAAGGAGTATAACATAATTTAATTCTTCCAGTAACTAGACTGCGAAGAATAAGTAAGTTTTTTATGGGACAATGTATACGTTTTTACAAAAAAAATCCCAGTAAAAGTTCAGAATTTAACTATTAATAAATTAAAAAAGGTAGTCAAGGAACGTTTATGTGTTAAAGGTTATTACGATATTAATGAATTTTTAAATGATAACACAGCCTGGTAATGGAATGCTCGCTCCATGTCTTTTTCAAAATTGAATAATAATAATGCCGAATGATCAATTGTTTATTATTTTTAAAAATCTTGCCCCTTTTTTTTTTTCCTTTCTTTTTTCAGTCCTTTAAGGTGTTTTTTAAAATTAAAAATTTTAAAAAAAAAATTTTAATTTAATTTAATATTTTTTAATATTTGTTTTCAATTTCTTTTTAAATTAATGTGTCGGGAATAAAATAATTGGGTTTTTTAATAATTTAAATTTCGGCAAAAAAAAATTAAATTTTTAAACCGGTTTTAAAAAAGCCACAAGGGGAAAAACCCCGAAACTTTATTTTTAAATTTTAAACAAAGAAAAAATTTTGGGGTTTTTTTTTTTTTTCCCCTTTTTTAAAAATTTAAATTTAAATTTAATTTATAAAATTTTTTTTATTTTTTTTTATTTGGGCAAACTTAACCCTCAGCAGGGGTGTATGGATTGCCCCTTAACGGAAAAACAAATTGTCATCAAAAGCTTAGGCAAACCTCCGACAGAGCCTAATTAGTTATTTATTATTAAGATAAAGAAAATTTAAAAAATTTACTAAAGTTTAAAATGGAAAAAAAATAATTTATATTTTAACTAAAAATTAAATTAAATTTACAAGATTAAGTTTAAACTTATTCTTTTTAAATAAATCTTTTGCTTTATTGTAAAAATTAGGGGTTAAAATCTTAAATAATTCAAAAGACTCTTGGCTTTTTCTTGCTATGAACGAAAAGCAATTGTCCCTTGCGCTGCTGGGGCAGACATCTTAAATACGGGACATTTTGGGTGTTTATGTTTTTAAAGCCACATTCCCAACAATACAGGTATCGAGACCATGCCACTTTTGCATAGTGAATTTTTTTCCATTTACGTCATCTCACTTATATAAGATTTTCATAATTTAATTTAGTTTTTTAGATTTTTATGAATATAAAATAACTTATTATTATTATATATCTTTTACAAAAATTTACCTATTTTTGGCCATTTAGATAATCTGTCAATACGATTTGCAAATAATACTATTGATGATAAGTCGAACAAAATATATAACTTAATTTTGTATTTCTTTCTTAATTAATGAACGTGTACCTAAAAACGGAAATGCCGCAAAAAACTATTTCATTTATTTATGTTTGAACATAATTTCGATAATGCAAATATAAAACTGCAGATTAATAATTGGAGATAGCTGTGAATACCTTCTCTGAAACTTCACTACTGATCTTATGGGACCACGTGTGGGAATAAAAGTCGGCCCTGGTTGTAAGAATCTTTGGTGTGGAAAAATGAGCTATCAATTAAGCACTCGTAATTCACGAAAAGACCCTTGGTTTCAAGGTTAACCCGGAAGAATATTACAAGTTTCTTAAAATGCCGAACGGCACCCAGCGGGAAATATTCTTTATTACTTAAATATCTATTAAACTGCTTCTACTTATACTATCACAAAATTATTAAAAATGAGGGGCCATCAATATTATTATTCAATACAAGGATATGCAGGTACTCTTTGTTCACTGTCTTGTCCGAAATAACGGACACAGTCAAGATGATCCAAAGCATGAATCAACTTCCTTTACAAACAATCACAGTTTATAATCTGCTTGGGGACATAAACAAATATTTGCTGAGGCCCAGCAGGATTAAAGGTCACGTTACACATTTCTAACGCGCAAACCCATGCCGTTGATAGGTGATGATGTTTATTTACATTTTAAATTCCCCAACTTTTAAAAATTTTGATTTGCTTTAAAGGGGTATCAATATTTTTTATTTATCAAAGCCTCTCCCCTAATTACGCAATCTCTTTTTCTTCCGGTTATACTATCAGCCCGCCAGCCCTTTGGGAAAATTCATTCCACTTGCCGAGGGCATCCCCACACTACGCAGGAAGTTTTAAATTATTCAAGCTGTTTCATTTTGGAACAAACATGTGTAGTATAACTACTTAACTGAATAGTTCTAGATTTTTTTCTAGTCCTCGAACAATGAACTTTTTATCGATATCTTTTGAATATACATAATGTATGTGAGATCGTAATCGATTGAATTACCTATTATTTTTAATAATTTAACAAGATACCATTGAAAACTTCTAGAAAAAATGTTTATTACAATGTATAAATTTAAATATTATCCTTAACTGTGATTTTGACTGGGACATTTTTCCAATAATACATTATAATGGATAGGCTTTCCCTTTTATTAAAATACCTGTTTTTAATTTTACAGTTTTTACTTTATCCTGTTTTTTTTAGGTTTTTCATTCAAAATTTATTAACAATTTTATTAGGTAAAACAGCAGAGCAGTGCAATTTAAATATTCCCTAAATAAAACATATTCCCCAACAGTTTCACAAAATAAATTTAAGACAAAATGAAATATAAACGATAAACAAAAATAACGTTTTAAATAAATTTACTGTTGCATTTGAATGAAGAACTATGCACGTTTATCAGGGACCAATTTTTTTATGGATGGAACGTTTATGGGTCCTTCACATGGTTATTTGTTTATTTTTAACTACTTGAAAAGTAAGCTCATTAAAACAACAAAATTTATGAATATGTACGTTATATTATTGTTCTTATTGATTAATTATTCTTAGCATCTTAAAATTTGGAACAACTAACAGCAAATGATTATAAATTTTAATAGTTAAATAATGAATACTTGAGGTCTCTTTTCTTGAATCTTGGAATTAAACTTTTTAAGTTACCCTTGAATTACGATTTAATTTAAGCTAAAATTTAGCACCTGCAATGTTAAAATCCAACGTTTTTACCCTATAATTGAAATATAAATTAATAAGTTCCTTCTCTACGTTTTACTGCCATTGCCTAAATTTATTATTTAATAATGATTGCTCTTTATTTACTCCTGATTTGATAATCTACTTATTATGTGCTTTGGCACTTAGTAGTTATTATCGAAGCAAAAGTAATGTATTAATCAAACTGATTTTACAGATAAAAAAGATTCTAAAGCAACCACCAATAACTTTAAACCCGATGATAATGAATGTAATAAATAATACGTTTTTCATTTTCTCTAAATCTAAATGACATGAAACATGATTAACCAAAGTTGCACGAGTGTTTAATATATAGCCTTTGATATATTTAGCAATTACAGATTAATACCATAGCTACCTTTTTCATCTTCATCGGACTTTGAAAAGTTGTTATATTTTACTGGCTCTGTTTGTGAATACGCCATTTAATCAATTTTTTTTCGATGACATATAGTTTCCTAAATGTTATTTTCATTTACACTGCCAGAATCGGCTTATTCCATCGCAGAGGATCGGGCCATACCAAGTGGCCTAGACTATATATGCTTTGAATATGCCTCGAAGAGTTGATTAATTTATTATGAGCTGGTAACTATAATTTATGCTTATAAAGAGTACCTTCTTCTTCTAGAAAGATTGAAATCGCAACACAGATTTTTCGTCAAAAAAAATGTCATCCTAATTAGTTAACTTTATTTCACCAGGTTTCATTGCTAACATGAAACCAAAGCGGCTCAAATATTCAATTTTTTTTATGCTGGATCGAAATTGAAATGTGGTCAAAACCTTTAAAATGACGTGACTGTTTGGGGCGATTGTAAATCATCGGTGATTATGACACACTCCGCTCAAAAACAGCCTTGCTATTACAAAGGTAATAAAGCCCATCTAAAGTTCTATAATTGTTTCGGCCACAATAAAATGTTAAACAAACCTTGAATGTATCTAATAAGGAAGAAAATCTTTTCTACAAGCGAGATATAACTTACTTATACAGGATGTATAATTATATCTCCTTAAAAATAAAAATCTTAAAATTGTAAAAAGTTCGACCAACGTTAAACCCAAAATTGTTTTGAAATATAAAAATAATTCGTAATTAATTATTTGTTCTTTTTTCTGACATATTCCAGAAATTAAAATAAAACAAGAACACACTAAACAAAAACTGTCAATTTCATAGGGCACTTTTGGATTGACATATCGAACCCAGAAATATCAAATTTGAAAATCCGATAAAAAGTACTTTAATTAAATATTAAAAGTGAATTTCTGGAACCAAAAAGATAAAATTAGTGAAAACTGTAAAGAAATATTTTGACAACACACAAGTCATTATCATAACAACCACCTCCGTGTCCTAGCGGTATCTGCCCTTGCTTTATAAAGGCCGTGGGTTTGAATCCCGGGAGAAAACAACTTTGTTTTATCGTTGTTTTCTGGTAAGTTACGACGATAGGGCGGATCACAATTTTAAAACGAAAATGCTCCATCGGGTGGTCAGAAACAGTCGGTCCTGGTTGTCAAGATCATATTTGGCAGTAGATATAGGATGCTAGATCCTTCAACATTTACTGACAGCTAATTTATCCTTCGAATGCAGTTTACCTTTTGGGTTGTGGAGGTCAGATGCCAGTCGCTTTGCATTGTTATTGAACTGTTATCAGGTAAATTTTGATTGGTTAAAAACCGACCCCATTATTACTTGGGAAAATGGCTAAAAAAAATGTAATTTCCAAGCTTTTTAAATCTCTATTAGACAATTTTGGTCAAATTATTGTTCACTATAGCTTTTGGTTGAAGACAACATCTCCCCGTGAAGGAACAGACTGTGGGGCTTTAGCATTTCTTCTGCAATAAGTGGTTAAATTATGTAAACATCCCCTTGTAAGGTTTTATTTTGTTTTCATGAACCAATTAAAACTTTCGATTACCTTCTAAAGATCCCTGACTAACGACATGAAATTAATTAGGTGCCAAATGAACACAAGTCAATAAGCTTGTGAAAAATCACTCCGATATCCATAGTTTTGGTTTGGAACTTACTAACATTTTTCATTCACGTTAATTTTTATAACAAATAATATTGTACGTTAAATGAATCAGTCTTTTAATTTATTAAAAGCTTTTTAAACTTTTTTCATCAAAAATATAATTAAACAAATTCTCCCTTCTTTTCCTTTTGCACAATTGCAAATTTAATTAATTTTTTTAACAATCGTATTTCGAGGTGCTGCGGTGTTTTTGTAAAGGAACGTGTCCTCCGACTACAATCCAGGGCGAAGCCTATTCAATTGCAGAAGGTGGTAAGACATTGTGATGTTATATCCCCGAAACTCTTTACCGTTGCCTTAGAAGACGCATTCAAACTTTTGGATTGGAAAGGACGAGGTAGAAACATCGATGGCGAGTGCATCACTCACCTTTGATTTACCATAGTCATAATGGCGTAGTCGCTGAAGGACCTTAACGCTATGCTCAATGACCTGAAGAGTGTTTCCCAACACATGGGCCTTCGTATGAACATGGACAAGACAAAGGTCATGTCAAACGCTTATGTCATTCCTACGCTGGTGGTTGTTGGGGGCGCTGTGCTCGAAGTTGTTGACCAATAAATTTACCTGGGACAAGTAGTCCGGTTAGGTAAGTCCAACTTCGACGCAGAGGTCAATCAACGAATCCAACTTTGATGGGCAGCTTTCGGGAAGCTTAGACGAATCCTCTTTTCCGATATTCCTCAATGTTTAAAAACTAAGGTCTCCAACTAATGCGTGTTGCCAGTGATGACTTATCGAACCGAGACGTGGTCCTTTACTGCTGGCAAAGTCGCTCAGCGAGCATTGGAGCGGGCTATGCTCGGAATTTCTCTGCGTGATAGAGTGCGTAATACAGACATCTGCAGCAGAACGATGGTGACTGACATAGCTCGCAAAGTTAGCAAGGTAAAGTGGCAATGGGCCGGCTATTTCGCTCTTAGAGCTGATAACCGACGGAAAATAAAGGATCTCGTGTGACAGCCGCGAACTGGCCATCGCAGTGTGGGACGACCTCCCACGAGATGGAGTGACGACCTGTGCAAGTGTGCGGGAAGTCAGTGGATGCAGGCGGGGCAGGATTCTTGGTGGCTCATGGAAGAGGCCTATGTCCAGCAGTCGACTTTCAGAGGCTAATATGATGATGATGATAATTCATTCTATGAATAATTTTAAAAAAGGCTATATAGTGTAAGGTCACATAAAAGTAAATACATTTAAAAAATTATTCATTCTATAAAAATTATACATTATATAAATAATTTTTTCTACAAAATATTTTATGCTATAAAATATTTCATACACGACATTTTGATTAAATGAAGTTTTTAAAAAGATATGAGAGGTTTAAAAAGCAGGGACAGAAATCACAGGGCAATTGCACTTTATTACCCGCTTGTATTGCGTTAAATGGTTCTTTCCTGTTTGAAGTCAGTCATATTTTTTTTGTTAAATTTTTTTCTTTAGCAGTTTTTCATTTAAAAATAAGGCATGTTATCCTCGAATCAGCTTCTAATAAAAAATACACAAATTATTACAGTAAAATATCAAAGTACGAACTATTAAAACAATCTATGTAGGGAATATCAGTTTTAAAGTGCAATCTTCATATCATATAAGTTTTTAACGCACAATAAATATTTTGTTTTATTGGTGATGTGATAACTGAAAAACCTAATAGTTAAATGCATCAGTTTTATTGAGATCAAATTAAAATTTACTATGACGGTGTATAGGCTGTAGACAATGTTAAAGTAAATTAGTAGGTACGAAAGCAAATGGTATTTTTCTTGCTACTTAATATTTAGTTGTTTATTTAAGAGCGATTTGTTTTCATTCATAGATATTAAAAGTTAAATGCACAATTATTATTAACATATGTTACTTTTGAACTCGACTGTGAGAATAAAAAGCTTATACATTTTGCCTTTCAATATTAGATTAGGAAAGCTATCCGAGTGTATTCGCATGACCAAAACTTGTGTGTGGTCTATGAAGAATTGACCGGTATTAAATTGGCCTGGCCAAACGCCAGCAAATAATGCCAAACAAACCTTTTATAGGACTTATCTAAAAGCTGCATATTTTTTGTTACATTTCGAAATAAGAATCGAAGTACTGTATTATTTCATAGGTTGGTATTAGGCTTTAATTAACAGATGTTATATTATAAAATAGTCTTACTTTAAGTTGTGTCGTTCCGCAAAATAATTTAAAATAATTAAAATAAATACTTTTGCTTCACAGAATTTAAGTGAACTATATATTTCTTTTTTGTTGAAGTGTAGTAAAATTTCACTTTTAATTCAAAATCTTTGGTTCTAGCAACGCTTACAGTTCATTACGGAAATACGAAAACGTAAAAATAACCAAAAACATAACGAGTGCAATAAACGGTTTTAGTTGAAAATGATTATCCCGAGCTACCAAAGATTTACAATTCAATTTATCCTATGTATACAACATATTATTATGTATAATCCCAAAACACATTTTTCGGGCGCTTTAAATTTATTTTAGAACGATATGCCATAAAATGTACGCAATTAGGATAATAATTTAAATATTTTTTTACCTAGTTTTCACTTTAGAAACATTGAATACTATTGATAAACATTTTTAAAATTGGAATCAATACTTCCATTCTTTTTCATTTCATTATTCTTAGCAGTTAGATATTTACTATTGCCATATTTTTGTGGATATTTTATTCAATACAAAATTATTTTAAACTACCTTCAAGGGAAAAGCCACCATTTGTAGTAAAAGAGAATTACCACACTTTTTATACACACAATAAATTTCGATATGTAATAAGGCATGCGTCCTTATTAATGCATGCCGACGCTTCCCATCTTCGGCTATTCCACCAGCTTACTAGTCCACGCCGGCCTCTGTGAATGTCGTCATGTTATGTATAAACTATAAAGAACAATCGTAAAAAATCTGTAAAAACGTGGGTTTAATCGGAATAGTAGTAGCATTAATAGAAATCTATAAAGTAAAAAGACATAATGGCAAATCTGGCATAGATGCGTTTAAGATTCAGTAGCATTTCGCTCGACGTGATTGAGCTTTCTGATTGGAATACGCCGCCTTGATGAGTAACAAACATACATCCTATAATGTAATTAGGCATATCAGTTAAAACTGTATATTCGTATTTTTTTGTATATTTTCATATATCCATTTCAGTATATAAATATTATGTTTTCAGGATAACAATGACCAGTGCAAATAATAACATGAAGAATAGTTCTTTATGAATTTTACTTCTAAGTAAGTTTTATGGTGCAAACGGCAGTTTGATTTTTCATTAAATGGAAAATTTGATAATCGTAATTAATTTCATTCAGTTTTATTCTGTTCTAAAAAAAGTTTAGATCCTGCCTGCATGTAACTTACCGTTATTTTACTTTAGTTACAATCAAACGAATTATTTGATGCTAAAAATAGGGAGGAAAGGGTATAGCGGAAATGTGCCTTTGCTTTGATGCAGTGAGCTACAATGCAAACGACTAAAATAAATTAAGTCTGTAATTTCATGAAATTACTAAAATAGTTTATAAGATAAAGCCAAAATTGAGTTTTGTAAGCATAAATAAAAGTCATTTATTCGAACGCTGCCATAATATCATGCAATTTAATAACGTTTCATAGCATTAAATCGTTTTACGTCCTATATTTATCGTTTGTATTGTTGGAGTTTATCTAGCTAATGGATAATATAACATGACGATATTCGTAAAGGATAATTATATGCAAAAATTCAGTAATAGACCTAACAACACTGAAAAAGGAAACATATTTATGAAAGTGGAAAAACAATCTAAGTATATATTACTAAATAGTACAGAAGTTACGTATTTAAATTATGACATTTTCACCTAATTTTACCAAATGACGCAAAAATTTGGCTAATCTTTTGATAATTCCATTATTTTTCTGCTTTTTATTTTAGAATTTTCATGGTGCTACAAACTTTTTAACGCTACCTTCGAGATTATCCTAAGTTTCAAATAATTGTTTGTAGTACTACTTCTAGAAATTTGGCCCGTTGATCTAATTAGTGTCTAGAATCTTGTTAAAAGTACTAAGTTCGGAATTAAAGACGTATCATGTGTTCGTCAAAACATATTTTAAAGTAAGTTTTGATCTCATTAAGTGATTTTTTTTTACTTTTATTTGCACCGTAGCTAGTACCCGTGACCGGGTAAACGAAATACATCTTAAGTTCAAAGGCATCATTAGATCTATGGCTATCTATGGACTATTGGCTTTATTTCTGAAGAGGCGTGCATGCTACTCGTAATTAATATCATAGTAATACAAATTATTTTAAATTCACAATGAATCCTATATTTAACATTTAATTGGTTTGCACAAAAAAGGAAGCACCAATAATTTGTGCGAAATATTTGAACTTAAAGCTCGTGAATTAAAGAAATATTTTAGTGATATTTTAGAAATATTTTACTTATTTTTACCATAAAAACAAAGACACTCAGACGACTAAGAAAAATTTAACAGGTATAAAACGATATCACAAATAAAAGATGGCGAAAGGGCATTTGTTGTCTATTCCATATTATCTTTAAAAATGATTAACTTTTTCATGGTAGTCTAAAAGCTAAAAAATACTTCCAATGCTTCTAAACAGAAACAAATAACATTGTCATACATTTTGAGACTTTTACTCTATAAATAACATTGACAACATTTGAATAATACAAGAAATAGGTATCTAAATCTAATGTATCCTTTTTTATAATAAAACCAGTATTGTTTTGATGGGTGCGTTAATCGTTTCCTACATCACAGTCAATTGTTTTTAATTATAAGTTTATACATATTACACATTTATCACAATTATTGTGTAAAAGTAAATCGTTCTACATTCGTGGCTCTTCCAAATTATAACAAACTGAGCTTCTAGTCCAACCAATAAAATAACTATATATAAGTAATCTGTCGTATTATATGAAATGAAATTAAACTATCGTAAAAAAATAAACTTAATTAAAAATCTTTATTTTAATTTTTAAGATGGTAAAATAACCAATATTTTGATGGACCTCTTTCTTTAAAGTAACTATTTTCTCTAAGGAACCCGAAAAAATATTTAAATTAATTCAGTCAAACTGTTTATTTAGTTAATAACTTTTTTCATTATGGCTTTTTAACAATTTTATGACAAAAAACGAAGAATTTTTAAATTTAATTACTAACTACTTTTCAGGAATACAATCTAATAAGCTGCCTGCGAAGGTAGGAACTTCGTAACAATCACTAAAAATTAAATCGGTTCTTAAATGCTATGCGAAAGCTTAAGTCTAAATGTAAAATGTATATTTTGTTAATGTAAATAAAATACATAAGAATAAACGATTTTGGTCCACATACTGTTTTTACCACCACTGTAAAAACATGAATGTTTTATCTAAATTATAACTTTGTGGCTTATTAATAATTTTAACGAGTTGGAGTTTTCGCATGTTAATAAGAACATTGCCCAAGAAGAAAATCTTTCACACGCATGCCTGGAATACAACCATAAGATTTAAAACATCCAAACTTCACAACTTAAGAGCTTTATAAGCAGTACTTGTTTCAAATGATTTTACTTTAGATACTAGTAACTTCCTGGCTTAAATCCAAAAATATCGAAACATTTAACAATTGCACTAACATTTCTAGTACACGCAAATTTACTCCAACATTTTATTGGATTAACCTGATGGTAATTGATACGCTCTGTCCATAAGAAGTGCACCAAAACACGCTAAAAATCTTTACTGATTCACACAAAGGGTGATATGACTCCTTTACCTTGTAATTGTGGTGGTTACAGTGTAAACCGGAAATATATTACTGCCTCCGTAGCGTACTGGTAAAGAATTGTGTTTAAGAAATTGGAGGTCGTGGGTTTCTAATCCTACGGGAACCCAAAAACTTTTCATTGTTGTTTCCTGGTTGGTCTGATCGATACAGACTGATTATCCAATTTTGTGTAAAGTCAGTTGACCCATGCATCGGATAGGTATGTCAAATCGGTCCTGCGTTTGATCCTACTACTGTCGTAACGGTTATTCGTGCCATAGAGATATGAAAGTGTAGGAATTGGGAGTGCACCTGTGTTTCTGTGTACATTTGTTCACTGTGATACCACCTGTGCAGTTGGATGATCTTTGGTGAAGATCGGCTGCCGTAGTTTGTTTCGACTACGAGGATATTATCATTATTATAAATAGTAGTAATTTTTAATATTTACCTGTATCATTGATAGAATACCTACAGTCGATATTTTTTTGTGTAACGATGAATATATAAGCCAAATGATAAATGGAAATAACAAAGTCTAATTTCAAACTCAATGACGCCGAAAGTCGTTATTATAAATGAAACATCGCGTAGGGATTAAAAATAACTGAGGTCTACCAATATGAATGCGTTAGCTTCTAGCGCCGTTAGTGTTTCACATCACATTTTTTTACTTGGATTCTAAATAGGCTAAGTTGAGGTTAAACTTTTTTATACTCATATGTAATATTGAAAACCTTTATTATTTTACAACGAATATATAGATTTAAATGTTAAAAAACAGTGAAACAATTTAAAATTAATAAAATACATCATACATACATCATCAGCCTTTGTTAGTCCACTGCTGGACATAGGCCTCCCCTAATACACCCCTATCCATTAGGGGGTTTGGACCTAAACCCACCACGCTGGTCCAATGCGGGTTGGTGGGTGGACCGACTTTTTACATGCCCATCCGACGCATGGATCATCTTACTTTTCAGACAATTGGGTGATCGGCCCAATTGCCCTAACCAACTAGGAAACAACAATGAAAATTTGTTGCGTCCCGCAGGATTCGAACCCACGACCTCCGGTTTCTAAAGCACACGCCCATACCACTAGGCTACGGAGGCGTTGATTAATAAAATACCTGACTTTTATTAAAAAAAGTATAGTGGATATAGTTACACCTTCGAATAGAAACTAATCTAGAATATCTCAAACACGTTGTCGCCTTACGTGCGTTGCATGAGCGGAGTTTTGCAGACATAATACCGGCGACAGCGGTGAAACTTTAAATATAATTCACATGCTCAGAGTTGAAGTAATATAACTAAAGAATATGCACATTGCTATAGAGTAATAAAACTTCAAGGAATAATTTACAAAGGATGAGCGTCCCTAATCCTACCCAAGTGACTAAGTTGCTTGACGTGATTACAATAATTGAAATTATTAAAGTAAGGATTATTAATGATCCAATTAGCGTAGTCTTCATTTACCCTGAACATTGTGCTAAATTGTTCAGTTATTGAAGTACGATTAATTATAAACGCCGTGTACTGTATTTTGACCGACTTCATCGAATCGTTGAGTGCTTGCAGGATATGTTCCACAGCCTAGATGAACTTGGACAAGACAAAAGTCATGTTCAACAAACATGTTAGAGTGCGTTACTCTTGAAGTTGTCAATGAATATGTGTACCTGGACATATATTGAAGTGCGCATGACACAACTTTGAGAGGGAAGCCGATAGGAGGATTCAGGTGGGCTAGGCAGCTTTTAGAAAGCTGAGCCACGTCTCACTTTACCGCCAATACCGCAATGTTTAAAGACGAAAGTCTCCAATCAATATGTACTCTGAAAAGTGGCCTTTGACTATAGGACTGGTTCAAAGTTTGCCGTTGCTCAACGCGCTATGGAAAGCGCTATGTCGGTTTCTTTGTCGGACAAAATTTGTAAAAATTAATCCGGCAAAGAACTAAAGTCACCTACATAGTGCAAAGGATTAGCTCGTTGAAGTGTAAGGCCAGTCAAGTGGTCAGAAGAACCGATGGTCGATGGGCCAAAAGGTTCTAGAGTGAGGCCGCATTCGGGAAGACGGAACGTTGGTCGACCCCGACTAGGTGAGATGCCGATCTCCGTGTAGTAGCCGCTCACGTTGGCAGCGAGTAGCTTGGGACCGGCGTCTTGGCGTTCATTGAGAAAGGCCTATGTCCAGCTGTGGACGGATAGGCTAATGAATGATGATGATGAATTACTCAGTAAACGAGACGTAACATCCTATGTCTCACAGAAGCCAACGCGTTGGTGACACTTCTGTTATTGCTGATGTCCATAGGCGTCAGTAACCACTTTCCATCCGGTGGCCATGGAATAACTTTAAGATGCTCATTTGACACATCATTATTCTATACTGTTTACTGCTGAGCAAAGGTCTCTCTCTCCTATCTCCCGCCTCTTCTTTCTGTGCTGATCGCTACCTTTTGTTGTAGCAATGGAGCTCATCTTTCCATCTGCTTAGAACCATCATTAGTTTTATTCAGAAATATTCGAGACGTATCATCTATGTCTGCAGGCTATTCACATTTACATAATGTTTAAAATAGTTTATAAGAAAGATTATTATTTAATATTTTGTATTTGATAACTCAAAAGAATTTGATAATAACGTAACATAAACATTAGCAATGATTATTTGAAATTATGCATATTATTGTAATTATTGGTACACAATTATTATTTATAGATTTAAGTCGCAATTTTAATAAGTGGGCTATTTATTCCGGCTTTATCTAACATACATGATCTACACATTTCCGCCGGGAGGTAAACTAGACTGAAATAATTTAAAAATTGAACCTGACTTGTAGCATATCTATAATTTTATCAACAAAAACTTTTCTTAACCTTTATCTTAAAATTTCATACTACTATTAGATAATACTGATAATTTCAAAATAAAAACATGATCTACTAATTTATGTGTTCCATGACTTAAGACATGACAATACAAACGGAATATTCAATATTGAAAAACTTTAATGGAAATATTTCGACATTTCCATTAAAGCTTAACATTCCAACATTATTTTTAAACTTACCAACTTAGCTCAAACGAACAAGCAAGCTTTAAAATCAACAATGGAGTAAGCCTTTCAAAATTCGTTCAAATTACAGGACAGCATTTTTGTCAGACGAACGATAAGGCAGTATAATATTAATTTTCTGGATCCAACATTGAGTATGGCTAAGGCATTAAACCTACTGTTGATCGTTTGATTGTACAAAAAGCATAAATAAATATACGTGAAAACGATCAGCGCTAGATTGCAGAACGGAGACTATTAGAGAAATTTTACCTAATACTAAAAATTCATAGCGCTTAGTAAATAGTGCAACGTGGCTCTACAAACCAGACGTCATAATCGTTACTACATTTCACCAAACAATACAAATATTGAAGATTTGGCCTTGGTCACTAAAACATATAAGAATGGAATAGGACTCAATCTAAATTGGTGTGTTAAATTATCTTAGTAACTTGATAAGTCTTAGTACCACGTCATACTATATTTACAGCCCGTTAAATCACAATAAAATCTGTAATAAAGTTTTATATTACATATTATTGTAACTATTTGTAATCCTGCAAGATTTTAAATTTCCTTACATCCTTCCCGCTAAGTTAAAACAATCAACATTCTTATTTCATAAGAAAAGTCGAACATCACCGTCAGTTTTTCTCAATTGCTAATGTTATTCTATTAAATTCACTAATTGTCGTGACTTAATAATTTCAACATTTAATACAAAATACAAAACATTTAAGGTTGTACAACATCTGTTTAAAATATATAAAGTAAATTACTATTATTCCTTTAGATGCGCTTCTATAAAACTTTAAGCTAAATAACGAATTATTTCAACATATTCTAAGAAAGATTGATTTGCACTTAATTTATTGGAAAACTTTCTCGTAGCCTAGAGATAAGGACGTGTTCTTTAGAAACCGGAGGTCGTGTGTTTGTATCCTTCGGGACTCAACAAATTTTCATTGACGTTTTCTAGTTGTTTAGGGCTATTTGGGCCGATCACCCAATTATCTATAAAAGTAAGTAAGTGTTTATGATGAGGAAGAGATGACGTTGTTGAGTCAACCGTGTTTCTGGAAATAACAATAGATACCAGATTGCAGTGGGGCCCTCATATTAATAGACTGTCGAATAAACTCAGCTCTGCAGTATATGCTGTCAAGAAAATCAGACAATTAACTGACGTGGAGACGGCTCGGTTAGTATACTTATACGATCTTTGTCCTCCAAAAACGAGCTATTCGAGCGGTTTATAACCTGGGCCCATAGGAATCCCTGAGAAAATTGTTCCCAGAGATAAAAATACTAACCCTTACTTCTCAATACATTTTCGAAAACCTAATGTACGTGCAAAAAATTGAAATGATTTTCGAAGACATTGTGATGCACATAACATAAATACTAGAAACAAACATAATTTAATTCTTCCAGCAACTAGACTGCGAAGAATAAGTTAATTCTTTATGGGACAATGTATACGCTTTTACAACAAAATCCCAGTCAACGTTCAGAATTTAACTGTTAATAAATTAAAAAAGTAGTAAAGGAACTTTTAAGTGTTAAAGGTTATTATGACATAAATGAATTTATAAATGATAACATAGCCTGGTAATGGAATGCTCGCTTCAGGCTTTTTCAAGTATAATATACTATGATAGAACTGTATGTAGCTCATAAGAAAATTTATATGTATATATTTGATTATTTTAAAACATGACAAAATAGGCCGCTGAGTTTTTTCGCCGGTTCTTCTCAGGTCGGAGGCGTCCTATTCCGAACCGGTGGTAGCGTCCTGACAATCAATAAGCGAGTGTTGCACTTCTATATTAAATAAAGATATTTGAATTTGAATTTGAGTAAGATGATCCATGCATGTAAACAGTCGGTTCACCCAACAACCCGCATTGAGCAACGTGGTGGATACGGTCCAAAAACCCCTAAATTTTAATATACTTCAGTAGTAATTGGTTTATATATATTTATTGATCAATGGAAGTACAAGTTTTAAGATAATAAATAGACAGTAAATATAATAAATAGTAACCGTTCTAAGTAGATTTAAGATAATAAAAAATTATCTATGAATTCCTTTTAGCCCGGTAGGTCCCCTTTTACAAGGGACCGTCTGGGTGGTACCACCACGGTGCCTATTTCACGGCAAAGCAGTAGTGTGAAAACATTGCTGTGTTCCGGTTTGAAGGGCACCCTAGCCAGCGTATTTACTGGGTAAACGAGACTTAACGGTAGGCAGCACGTTGGTGATGCCAGTATTACCAATGCTTAAGGGCGTTGGTGACCACTTTCCATCAGGTGGCCCTGATTGCTCGTCTGCTCGCGTATGCAATAAAAAATAGCAATTCTAAAACATTGTAAAATAATGAAAATATGTCATCAATTTCACTCAGTCATGTTCTTAAATTAGTCTTGTTACTTACTTTAAACAAAAATAAATTACACGCAATCAAACTATATTAAAGACTATTAAGAAGTGCAATGAAACTCTATTCTTATACAGAATCATAAGAACTGTCCTATTAAACTATGTTTTGTTGGGTAATCATAATTATATACTTTAAATATTATACAAATCTTTGAACTCTAGTAATAGGCTAAGGTTAGGCAATTTGGGCCGATCACCCAATTGTCTGATAAGTAAGATGATCCTTGCGTCGGATGGGCATGTAAAGTAAGTCCACCCACCAACCCGCATTGGACCAGCGTGGTGGGATAAAGTCCTAAAACCCCTTATGGATAGGGGTGTATTAGAGGAGGCCTATGTCCAGCAGTGGACTATCACAGGCTGATGATGATGTTGCTGATGAAATAGGCTTAATAAAATTTGAAGACCAGAAATAATATTTTTAATACTATTCTGAAATTTAATTAACATCATTAATTTAATAATGAAAAATCATTGGATGACTAACTTGAATGAAAATTAAAATGATATATACATTTTGTTTTATATTAGCGACTAATTAATATTTTGGATAAATATATTCAAAGTTTATGTATTCAAAATGTCTTTCAAGTGAAAGTATAACAAATCTGACATTCCATAAAATATTCCATTATCTCAATAGATTGCAACGTTTTACTACGTACTAAATGAGTCACAACCAATCGCATGAAATTAATTAGGTGTACGCCCAAGCGGCGATGAAAGCGTGCTGAGAAACCTAATTGTGCTCGATTGTGTTTTTGCCTAAAGAACTCTCTGCTTATTACTTTCTTTTTCCAACATTAAGAGTTACGTATAAATATTCGGATTTCAAGATGTATAAAAATGATGATTGAATTTTCGTTCAATAAATTTCTCTTTTTTGTTAATCTTTCTGAATTATAGAGGTTACTTTATTTATTCCGTTCATCAAACACAACGCACAATATGCTAACTAGTAGAACCATCATAACTCGTAGTATCAACCCTCGTAGCAATCTACTAGGGTTAGAAATCTCAAAATGTTTTCAATAACTTCGGTATTTAAGCCACTATAAATAAATATCCATCCATATCGATCTACTAGATATAATTAATAGGTGTCATTTAATTTTCAGAAATGTATTATGAAAATTTTACACGCTTCATAATTACTAAGCTATGCAGCATATTTAAAAGAACAGTACTACTTATCAATTCCAGTATGTTCGGCTACGCAAAAACTATTTAAACTTTCTGAGTTAAATTGCGCTGGCAGAGGAATTGGTATGTGACTCAAGCTGCCGAGGACGTGAATATCCAGCGTTTGATACAACAAAAAATTATCAGTAATCGGTATTTGGTCATATTTTGACCAACTCCTTAAAGTAATTATAATAGTAATATGCTTCATAGTTGCTCTAGTAGTTCAGTAGTATTTTTATAGAAGTAGCAGCATTCCTATGGTAGACTTTGCAATATTAGTATATATTTGGTAAATAAAACGCAACTGTGATTTTAACCAACATTAAAAAGCTGCTATAACCTAATGAAATAGCCTAAAACAATTGTATATCTGATTTGTATGGTATCAAAAATCTACCTATTAAAAGGGCCCTAATTGGTTGATTTTAAACTTCACCATATTTTTATGTCCAAAATTTGGTATTTTTAAACTTAAATTTTAGTTGAAAAATATTACTTTTATGAAAACAACTAAAAATTTTAGGTCATATTGAATATGTAAATTAGGTGGTCGTTAAAAAATATTTCTTGAGGTGCCCCTAAAAGCTTCCTTTGATGAAAAACATTGGAAATTTTCAACACGATTAATAAATGTTTAGAAACATGACCTTTTATATCTTAATGCTGCTATGAACGACTATAAAAAAAACTAAAAATTGTAAACAAAACGTATAAGAAATGCGATTTTTATTCCTTAGTAATAAAATTAAAACCAACATAACGAAATAGAACCTAAAACTGAAATCTGCAACTACACACAAAATAACCAGTGTTTTCACAGAGTTTCCTTTCTAATATTAGATCGAGTTTCCAATTCACTTGAATTAGTGTATTGCATGATCAAAGATTGTATATGATCTATAAAGACTTCTCTCTGTGTCGACTCTGAATCGACTGCTTTGAATTGGCAAAATGTCAAGAAATCACGCCATGAAAACTATTAGAAGGTTTATCTCATGAACTCCTGAATATCATTCAAATCAAATCAAATATCTTTATTCAATATAGAAGTGTAACACTCACTTATTGATTGTCAAGGGCGCAAATAAATAAATATTTTTGAAAAAACAAAAACTCGCGATACTTTTGAACACACCTCGTATTGTTTTTATATGATAGGTAAACATCAAAAGTAAAGCCACCCAGGATCACACCTCCACTGCCGGATACTGTTCAAGCACGTGGTCAGTCCTTTGGAGATACTGAATAGTCGAGCTCCTCCCATCACTGCTGTGGATCTTTAAATGCACGCGTAGACGCGGGTGTGGCCAACGTGCTCCGTGCCACAAGACAGACAGATCCTAACGTTAGAGGCCCTGAAAGTGGCAAGCGAAAATCATCCTGCAGAGCAGGCATACAAAAGCGTTTTCTAGGACGTAGCCCTGGCCCCAGGTGCACAACAGCACTAGTGGGTAGTGGGGTCGTCACAACCGCTGAACTATTTAAGCCATCCAAATAATAAGTAAGTTTTCACTTTAACAATATTGAATATTTTAGACCAATCTCTAAATAGCCAGCATTTAGTAAAATTTAAAAAGTATGTAAGAACAGTTGTGGTATATTTTTCCAAACACAATATTTAAGTTATCCCTAATTTCGCTTTTCCAGAGGTTAGTCTCTCATGTCCTACGGGCGTGGGGATCACTGTGATACAACCTTTATATGACAGTCTTGTGACATATGTTTATGTATTCCCAAAACATTTAAAAGATGTGCTGGACAGCAGAAGTCTCTTTACAAAAAACAAAATTAATGGTGCATTGGACAAAATAAAAGACCTGGAAAAGAATTACTGGAGAAACAGGAAGGGCTGTGAACAAGAATTTAGAAATTTGGCTTAATGTCAATAAAAGAAAATAAAGAATAAATTCTGATCAAAATGTTGCATCCTATTTTTAAAAAAAATTCAGACAATGACATCGACATGACTTGGTGGTAGAGACTGAAGTCTCTACCACCAAGTCACTGTTTTTACCACCGTTACCACGTGTTTATTAAAAGAAAACATCAAAAACTCGTACAGATAATTTCTATTTAAGTAATGAGCTGATAAGAAATAGCTTAAATCCTTGGACATTAATAAAACTGTTGATCTATGGGGTATCTCTGTTAAGGTGTTAAATTCTATTGTTGTTTAAGCAGTTTAATAATAATTAAGCAGTTAAGCACCTTGCTTAGCAGTTATTTTAATGATTGTGTTACATGTGGTAAATTTCTAACCTTATGAAACACAGTAAAGTTATTCGGTATTTAATTCAGGCAGTACTACGGACCCAAAACTTTAGACCTATTTCATTCTACCTGCGCTTAGAAAATATTTCGATTACAAATCCACTAATTTACGGATTATTCGGTTACTTAAATATATTTTTCGACGTTTCTGATTCTTTTCAGCATCCATGATCACGGGAAGACTAAGTTAATATGTCTGTATATTCTGATACAGTATATTTGTATGTCTGATATTATATACAGACATATACCAACTAGTCTGCCCATGATCATGGATGCTGAGCAATCGAAACGTCGGAATAAATTTTTATGTAGGTGTTAGGTCCCTTTTACAGGGAACCGTGTGGGTGGTACACCTGGTGCCTATTTTACTTTGTGGTAGAAATAGGCAGAAGTGTGAATACATTACGTGTTCTGGTTTGGAGGCACCGTAGCCAGTGTATTTACTGGTAAACGAGACTCAACATCCTATGTGTCTCGGTAGGCAGCGCGTTGGTGATACCTGTATTGCCAGTGTCTATGGGCGTCAGTGACCACTTTTGTCAGGTGGCCCCGATTGCTCGTCTGCATGCGTATGCAATAAAAAAATTCAATATTTCACTGTTTCTAAGTTTCCGGATTTTAAAATATTTAAATTCATGATGATGTCATCCTTTTAAATAAAATGACTTTACGGACTTTACCGCGTTTATTTAACATTTTTAGATTCCCGACGTTTCGAACACTTTGCAGCGGCTGTGGTCGCGGGTAGCCTGAGATGTCATGCTTCTTGTTGCCAGTGCTGAAGCGGGTTTCCAGATCTTAATTTCTAATTAAATATTTTTAGTCTGTACCCGACCTATGCAAAATGAACTGGTTTTATCATTACACCAGCATCATCAATTCTCTTTAAAAATTTGGATGTTTTCTAACCTCAATAGCCTCACGGATCATCCTTGGTAGGAATCGTTGTTCTTTGGGATTTTATTAAATCTGATGTAATGGTTTGGGTGAGTTAAAGATGGTCACACTGCCGACTGTTGGGTCTTTTATGTTTAATGTCAGCTAATGTTCCTTCACGGGTTTTATGCCGCTTTGTTTGTCTAATATAAGAAGGCCGCAGTCAAAATCTACTTTACCTCTGATCTTGTGAGGAATATTTCATTGACGGTGGCAGGAATTGATAATCTTCTTAGCGGCCTAAAATAATTTTTGATTGAAGCCCGCCTCAATTATAAAATTTCAGTTACGGCCATTAAACTTGTTGTCTCGCAGTACTTGCTTAACATGGTGTAGCTCACCCGCCAGGTGTTCATCATCTTATTATATTCTAATTATACGGATCAAAGAACAAGATGTGTAGAAGTAGTTCATATTCTGCACTAGCAAATCTTCTGGTTACTAAAAAATATGAGTGTCAAATTTGTAAATCTTTTATTTAGAAAAACACCCAAATTTTCTTGCCGGTTCTTCTCTGGACGGTCTCTGCTAGTGAACTGGTAGTAAATTTATGACCTTCGTAAGAGCCTAAATTAAATAAATAATTTTTCTTGATATCGATCGTCACGTGTTCGTGGTCATCTATGGACCAGTCATAAATATGAAGATTATTTAAGAAAAGATTATAAAATTGAAAATAAAATCTTTGATTAAAAATTGACGCATGAAGTGCAATTTTTTTTTTGTTTTATGAACATCAGGTTTGCCTTGAATTATTCTAGACTCTAGAAAGACTTTTACATTTACATGTATTTTTAAATACAACTGTTTTAAATGATGATACCGAACTCTTCTTACGCATCACATAGTATTGGTTACTGACCATGGTGATGTTACCAAAGATAATAACAAATCAGGCTTCATTTTTAATCACCTTTATAATTATATATACATGCCTAAAATTATATATACAATTATGACGAAAATAATTCATTATTAAAATTTCAAATTAAATTTACTGAAATTCAATTATCGCTGAATTTTGGATTGTTCATTTAATTAAGGGACGTTATTATAATTATGGAGGATATGAAGCTTACTCACATTTGCCCTTTGTACTAAGTATATAAAATCTGTTTTACAACTGATTCAGAGAATCATAACTAACTGTTTACATTAAAAACATTTTTTGCGTAGATAAATGATGGGACAGTCCAAAAAGTAATGACAACTATTTCTACTAGAATGCTTATTATAAAAGTTAAAGTTATAATTAGGGTTAAAATAAAGTTACAATTTAAAAGTTGAAAAAATATATTCCGAAAGCTATGGCCATCTTGCAATAAAAAATGAAAATATACTAACACAAAAATATATATTTATATGTAAAACAACATCGCGTTGCGGTCTATTATTTATACGATACGGTCTTTTATGCAGAAACATATTGAAGCATCATGAATTAGTAAACTTTAATAACTATTTTAACATCTAAGTATAAATTTGATAAAATAGGACTACGAATTTCATACCGTGAAATGGTCATTTTAAGAATGATTTAATGTAAAAGAACATTATTTTTACATCAAACACACTATAAATAATTTTATCTACAATATCATCTTTAAGAAAGAAGTCTCCTCTTCATATTTGTTTAAGAATACAAATATTTTATAAATAAAACTAAATTTGAATCGAGTAAATTTAAATGACGGCATTGAAAAGTGCTAACAACATTTTAAGAGATTTTGCTCAGTAAAAAAAGATAATTCTTTCGTTCATAGTGTAAGGAACAAGAGAATGCTTTTAAAATACTTTTACGCAATTAAAATGCTTATTATTGCTTCCTACAATAGTTTTCAGCGTTTATATGAACAGTTGTGTTTTAAAACGTTAAGTTAAATATTAAAAAGTAAATTAATATGCAAGTTTCATATTGACTAATAAACAAATAGCACAGTAAAATTTAACCATTGAAATTAAATTAATAATTATATCATAAACATTGCACACAAAGTTAATAATTTAGTCAATAAATTAATTTGAAAACAAAAATATTCAGATGATATTTTTTTCCAAATTTCTTACTGTAGCATTATTTATTATATCAGTTATTTGCTTATTGCAACTTCTAAAATAAAGTTATTATTCTTTTTATGTAACCAATATGAAGCAATATAAATGTAACATTTGCGTTTAGCCTAGCCCAGCATAGCTTCTTTATGGCCATATTTTAAGATATTACTTTTAGTTTAGCAAATAGCTATTCAAAAATAACTCATAGAAGACCTACATGCACCCCAAATCCACAATTTGCAAAATTTGAACACGTTGCCATATTAAAAGCCATTAGTAAAGTATATACTCTACAACGTTCAAGATTTGTAAGTCGTGCCTTATATTGCCTACCTTTTGGTATAATTATTCTAAACCAATTATATATACATTTTAATCTGCATGGCAACTTAAAAACAAGATTTACACGGCTTTTAAAAAACCCGTGCAGGTGGTTTTAAAAAACCCCTAAAATTATGTATATTTGAAACATGGAGAATGTCACATGATGCCTTAGGTGTTTTCTTTGACCAAAGCTTTGGTGTATAGCATGAAAATTTGGTTTATATTACTACATTACATTAATTACTAAGTTAAGACGAACAATAAAATCTTCCATAGGACAATGTATACTATTCTACAACAAAATCCCAAAAAACGTTTAGCTAATAAACTGTTCGCTCCAGGCTATTTCATACTGTTGAAATATGATTTCCTTTGTAAAAATTTTTGTAAAATTTATTAAAAAAGGGTAAAAATAAAACTCCACTGAGTTTCTTATGCTGGTTTTTCTCAGAGGTTTTTATTTCCGAAACAGTGTTTGTTAACAGACATATTCCACCTTAGTCTGCCCGTGATCATAGATGCTGGAAAGAATCCGAAACGTCGGGAAAAAATATATATAACTAACGCTAAATATCCGTTAATTTATGGATTTGATACAGTTTTAGTTTAATACATATTATAATCAATAAGAAAGTGTACTGCTTCTATATTAAATAAAGATGCAATCAATGTAGAACAAAAATAAAAATTTTTTCATTGGTCAATATCTTACAAGAAAACATAACCTATCGAAAAAAATTACTGTAAAATCAAAAAAAATACCCTTTTGAAAAATAACAAAAAAATGAAAATAAACATTAATAAATTTTTATTAAAAAATAGTGCAAAGTAATTTTTTTTGAAATGATGGGTTCATTAACAATTTTAAATATTTTGAACAAATAAGTGAATGTTGTTTAATTATACCCAAAAACGCATTTTAAATAAAAAATTTATTATTATGAATGGTCATCGCCTCTATAAGTATGTCAAATATCAGTTATTCACATTCAAGGTCTCAAAAACTGTTTAAAATTCGTTACCTTTCACCGTATAGCTAATAAGCGTACAAAAAAGCTTTTCCTTTATTAATGTTTCAAATAAAAATAGATATCTTTTTTTTATTGTTGATTTCAATAGAAATTTTTAATTGACCTTTCTTTTATTTATTAAATTTTTCTATACGTCAATTAAAAATTTTTTATTAAAACAAAATAAACCTTATTCATTATTTTAATCAATTTAATAATTTTCCAAAAGTATTTTTTTACACTTTTTAATATGTATTAATATAATAAAAAGACAGTTTTTTCTGTTTGTTTCAAATAGGTTCCAAATGACTGAACATTTTAAAATATTCGGACTCCTTTTAAATTTGAATACTAGCTACTTTTTACCCCAGAAAAAGTCGAATATCTAAAAAAAAACTCTCTCTTTTGAGTAACAAAACTATCGCATTGCCCTTTTTGTTATAATTCTTACAAAAGTAATGTAATTTTTATTATTTTTCTTTTAATTAATGGGCTAACTTAAAAGGCTTATTTATTAAAAGGGGCATCGTTTTTAAAACCTGTCCTCTTGTCCATCCTCCCCAAAAAAATGGTCTTTTTGGGCAAAGCTATTCAAAATCTTCTCAATCGAAAAAATTTTTCCCAAAAAGCTTTTTAACAACCTCCTCTAATAGATCTTTAATCATTAACTTTGCCAGAATTCTTTGATTGATTTTCGTTTTTTCTTTTAAATTTGAATATTTTTTTAAATTTTTCCTTTTAAAATTTACGGGTAAAAACTTTTACCGGTTAATTTTAACCATGGAAATGGGGAAAAATTATTTTCTTTATGTCTAACATTAAAGATTAATTTAATTATATGGTTATTTATAAGATAAATAAAAACGTTCCTTTAAATTTTCTATTTATTTCGGGAGTTCATTTATATCTAGATTTTTCGATTCTTATTTAATGTATCTATGATATTATTAGTCACGAATACTAAAAAAACCATAGATTTGGTTTATTCCCTTCTGCCTTTCAAATAGTTATTGCTTGTTCTGTGGTAGTAGTTCTTCGTGACTTCCTCTAAACTTATTAATATTGTCTCATGAATTTTAATGCTTTTATAATTTCATTTTCTTTCTTGGTAAACGTTTTTTAGGAAAAAGTTAAATTATATCAAAACCATGTTTAATGAGAATTTATCAGTTTATTTTTAATAAAATTCTTTAGTAACGACAGTTTTTGTACTTAATTTAAAACGAATCTAAATATTTTTTCCTGTGGGTTTATCAGAGGCATGTTAAAAGTCAAATTTGCCACCATTCCTAAATTTTTGAGACTAACTCTTACGTACCCGTTTTTATAACAATTTACCAGAACTATTAAATTATTTAATAAAGTATTTTTTAAGGCCGAGCATTAACCGGGTTCTGGTTTCCACTAAAACTTTCCTTAAAAATTTTTAGGTGTTTTTAATTGGAATAAATAAACTTTTAATGACTTCTTCCGTAACCTAGTGGGTGGACGTGCGCTTTGAAACCAGAGATGGTGGGTTTCAAACCTGTAAGAATAACATCAATTGTTCATTGTTGTTTCCTAGTTTGGTAAGCCAATTTTTGGCCCGATCACTCAATTTTTAAGTAAGATAATCCAATCATCGGATGGGCATGTAAAAGTCGGTCCCCTATCCTTGCATTAGGGTTGAGATAAGGTCCAAAACCCCTTAAATGGAAAGGCGTGCATTTGACGGTTTTTGTGTTTTGTATTTGAAATACCGTAAATATCCAAAATTTTACATGGTTATATATGTTATGAGATAAATATAGAAATCGGTACCAGCTCGTACAAAAACAAATACTAGATTTAAATAAATTGACTAACATTGTAATTTTTTAAAATAACGTCATTTTTAAAGAACATGTCAATATAATAACTAACAACCATATACCAACCATTTCAAATTTAATTTCAAATATCATTATTCAATATAAAGTTTACACTTGTTATTGATTTTCAAACACCTACCACCATTAGGAAAGGACGCCTCAGACCTGAAAGAACCGGCAAAAAAGAAACTTTCTTGCAACCTTTTTTTTGTCATCTTTTAAAAAATTATGCAATTTTGAAACAAGACCTGGAGCGAACATTCCATTACCAGGCTGTGTTATCATTAAAAACATCCTTTAATATCGTAAAACCTTTAACAAAACGTTCCTTGACTACCTTTTTTAAATTTATTAATAGTTAAAAGGTTCTGAATGTTTACCGGGGTTTTTTGTAAAAACGTCCAAACATTGTTCCAAAAAAGACTTACTTATTCTTCCCGGTCTAGTTCTGAAAAAATTAAATTATTTTGTTCCTTGTTCTAATTAAATTGCCATCACAATGTCTTGAAAATCATCTCTTTTTTGCAATACATTAAATTTTCAAATATGTATTGAAACTAACGGTCATTATTTTATTTCCAGTGAACAACTTTCTTAATGGAAATTCTTTGGGGCCCGGGTTATACACTGCACCAATTACCGTTTTGGGGACAAAGATCATAATTGGTATCCCCGCATTTCCCCACAGTAGACTGCCATGGACATAATTCTTGAAAATAACGAAATATACTAAACGGCTGTCTCCAATCAGTTAGTAAATCTAATTTTTTCACTGCTAAGCTGCAGGCTTAGTTTCTTGCTACCTAATAATATGCCGGGCCCATTGAGTTTTGCATCTACAGTTATTCCTAGAAATACAGTTGATTAAACCACGTCTCCTCCCATTCATTAACCACAAATTTCCACGCATCACATTACAGTCATAGATCTAATACATTTTGTTTTCTTTTGGATTTAATAGCAAGTTTATTAACCTAAACCAATTTGCTACTCTAGAGGTTATTTTTTAGTCTTTTTGACGTATGTCGTTTAGTTTTAAAAATCAACGAGGTATCTCTGCAAAATACTATCTCTTCCCATTTATCACACATGGTAAGTCGTTTATAAAATGAAGGGAAGAAAAGGGTTGAATGGATTTGTGGGACCCTTATATATACCAGGGCCCCAGGGAATCTTTACCATTCACGTCAACACTCTTAATTCAATGGCTCAAGTCCGAAGACAGAAGGTTGGTGCGGTATTTCTTTCCATAGTGACGTAATTTCCCCAGGTCTCATGGTGTACCCCAATCAAAAAGCCTTTTTGAGATCACAGAAAATCCCTAAAAGCATCCTGTGGTGCCCAAACCTCAAAAATGCTTTTCCTCCTTAACCTGCGTCGGTTTGTTGAGCGGCCTCTAGTGAATCCATAACCTTTCTATTTAAAGGCAATTATGATTTGAAATGTTTTAACCAATTCCCTCTGGGATGCCTCATTTTTTAAAAAGAACATTTGGGTTGCATTAAAGATGCAATCTCAGCCTCAACCTGACAGCAGCGTCATGAACTTTAAAGGCTGTCTTCCTCCTTATAATAACACAGGTTTATTTTATCTTTAAGTAAATTCCCTGTCTTTTATTTTGCCATAACTTTTTCCAAATACTACGCCTATATTTTAACAATTTTTTTCGTCTTTCTGATGCATTTGTTTTATTTTCTTGAATTTCTTCTGCTTTTTCCTCGTACCTGGGTGGTAGGCCCAAGTCATCACCAGTCAGATCTATAGTGCTAACATTGTTTGTAAAATTTGAATTGAAATTGTAACATTGTTTGTAAAAATTTGAGACTTGACATCATATTCAGTCTTCCCCTACTAATTAAAAATATAGGCTTTGGGTTTTATTTGTCTTTAAATTCTGGTTTTCAGTTTCTAAAAAATGCAAATAGTTTTATGAGCCTCATAAATTCAGACTTCAGTTTGATTTTTCATTTTAAGCACTGGAACATGAACGTATCATACTTATGGTAAAAATTTTATGGCTTTAAATGTTTTTATCTAAAGGACAGAATGAAGGTCTCTTTTTAAAGGGACTTCAAGGGTTGGTATACCTTGGTTGCCTTTTTTTTCCTAAATCGGTACTATTTTTCTAATTTGAAGGAAATGTAGGCCGGGAACCTGACGTAATTTTCACCCTTGCGTCGCTGCTTTTCTGATAAGACAGGACAATTCCAATTACTAGGGAAACCTTCTGCCTCTCATCGCTCTTAACAAAATCTTATATTTTTTTTTTTTAATTAAAAACTTCCTTTAATTTTTTATATTTAAATAAAAAAACCTTAATAAAAAGAAAAACATGTTTCCCAGCCCATCTATCAATAAAAGTTCAGTTTTATCACTTAATTAGAAAAGTTAAACATTTTATGTTTTAAAACTTAGTTTTCTCTGCAGTGAATAATTAATTCGGACTGCCAATATAGTAGTTAATAATTTTTTTGGGCATGGCTATCTGGCAATGGTAAAAAATGAACAAATAAAATTTTTTTTGTGTGTGTGTAATATCAATTCAAATAATCTTAATAGATAATCATGTTCAGCTCGCTTTTAGAGAACAATTTTTTAAACAATGAAAAGCCGTATTTTAAGGTTCAAAATTATTACTTTTTTTAATTCGATTTTTAAAATTCCAGGTTTTTAATATTTGTTCATAGTCCTTTAATTAATTTTTTTAATTTGTTTATTATTAATTCGTTCAGAATAATAATAAAAACCTCTTTGATATTTCTTTTGTTTTGATGATGGTTGTATTGTATGTTGAAATCAATTATTTATTCCTTATTGTTTTTGCATGGTTTAACGGGTATAAGTTAATGTATACATTAAACTCAAAACCAAAAAATTAATAATTACTATTTATTTATTTAAATATTTAATAAAATATGGCCAAAATATAGTTTTATAAATAGTTTTATAAATTAAAATTTTCCTTTTTAAGATACTTAGTATTTTAAAACTTTTGTTTTGTTTTTATCTTTAATCAATGTGCACCTTTAAATCCTTAATATCACCCTAATGGTTTTTGGGTAAAAATGGGTGAAGAAATTTGCCCCTAATTAATTAAAAATCCTAAAAATAAATAATAATTCCAAAAAAACAGGGGTTAAAAAAACAAATTTCTCACACACAGATTTGGTAAATTTTATATTCCTCAACATTACTAAAACCGTTAATTACTTCAATTTTAATTAACAGATTGATATGACTTAAAATCTTTATTCTGCCCCTTTAATTATTTTAAATATATCAAAGGGGTTCTAAAAGGAACATAATTGATTTTTACATTACTTAATTTTTGACCTGGTACTTCCTTAACCAAGTAAGAGGCTTGGAATTTTGCACAAAAAGTGCTTTTCCTCGATTAAGGGCTGAAAAGGTTAAATAATATCCTATATTTTTAAATTACGATAATCATAAAAACCTTTTTAAAAGTCAGGTTTTTTATATGGGTTCAGTATGGTTCAAGTAATTACTTGTTGGATCTTCCGGAAAAATGTTAACGTTTTAGTAGTTTAAGCAAGAGCAAAACGGAAAAAGAAAACGGAAGACGAAGATATAAAGTTAAAAAACTTAAGGTTGATTGTGTAAATACACAATGCTTTCTCTAGGATTTATTTCGAATTGGTACGTAAACGTAAATTCGAACAATTCTTTGCTACTTAAATACAATAAATTAACAGATAAATGCATTAAAAGGATGTATGTAATTTATAATACCCCGAGTTTAATTAGAGGGTTTTTCCTTTATTTTCGTATTTTGTGTTAAAAAGTTTATGAAATTTAACGATTTGTAGATTAAGCCAAACGATTCATAAGCTACAGTTGTTAGTTTGACGTTAGAGACTTTTATGTCAAAAAAAAGGAAAATATCCATATTTTACTGATTTATCCTGTTCGATTTATATTTTTATTCCAAAGTTAAGAAAAAATTTATAACGTAATATCACAAAAAATAAGTATAACATTAAAAATCAGATTATTTATTAAGAACGTTTGTTATGGCCGATATAAGTTTATGATTAAAGACCAAATCTTTAATATCCTCTAAGATTTTTTGATGCATTTGATTTTCAAGCTAGTAAAAAAATTCTTTATTAGCCAATGGTTGACGGGAAGACAATGCATGGTCATTCAATTTGGCGGATGGTATCTTTGTGCAAAAATTGTTAATGAAGAAATTAAAAATTTACATAAATTTAACGCACACTTAAATTACTGTGTTACATCGTTTAAGTTACTATGCTTAATTTGCTAAGAACTATTAAGTTAGGTAGATAGTTGTAACGTGAGGTAAAAAACTGTTTGGAAATTATTGTTATTGATATTTATCAAAAAAAATATTTTTTGGGAACATCAATTGAGATTAAATTTTTCTCCTCACCAATAATTATAATTTCCAACAGCTAATATTATATATATCAATTGGATGTTTTGATTGAAAAAAGTAAAATAATTTGCCAATTTTATATTGCAAACCGCATTCAACTGAAATCATGGTTGTTATATAAATGTAATTTTTCATTCAAGAATTCCGACATATATCCGCGAAATGGTTCACCCTACGTCGGTGCATAAAGAAGGTTTTACAGACACCCAGCTTCGAAATGTGGTAACATTTTGTATGTCATTAATTTGCCAAGGAATAAAGGGGTTTAACTGCTTTCTCTATTACTTAATAAGTACTCCGGATTAATTTGATAGTTTAAGTTGATAGTTTAAAAGCTATGCTAAAGCTAAGCTGAAATAAATATTATTTTATTTTACCGGTGGTAGGTCCCCTTTTTACAGGAACCTCTGGTCTCCCCCTTTAACCTGTGTTGGCTTACTTGTTCCGGTTTGAAGGGCACCGTAATAGTAAACAAAATCCCCTTAGAAAAGTAAAGTAAAAAATAACCTGGGTTTCTTAGAACCTTTTTGTTTATTATTGTGGGTAATTACTTCTATTTTTACTTCACTGGTGAATTAAATGTCTTGTTGGTAAGTTTTAGTTTCTGCTTCTAAATATCATTAAGTTAAAATTTAGATTAAAAAAATAGATTATTTGATCGTGTAAAGTAACACTTTGAGCATAAAACTAGAATAATAAAAGGTATTCATATATATTGCATATTTTTATAAAATTAAAAGCATCGGAGTTATTTTTAATTGTTTATGGCGACCAATCACTTATTTTTACAAATAAATTTTAAAAAGGCTATACAAATTTAACTTAGATGAATTTGAAAACAGAATGTTTTATAATAAATTGTTGGCATTGGATAAACGACCGCCAAAGACAATTATTTTTGGTCAAGAAACATTCTAAAAATTCTTGTGTGTGGGTCTAATTTTTTTACTTTTATAAATCTTGGATACATTATAACGGCATTATATTTGGCATTTATTATGGAAGTAAACAAGTCAAATAAAAATGAAATGAACAACCAAAAAATATCCCAATGAAAAAAAAATCAAAAATGAAGGGTCATATAAATCATTCCAAATTTTTGGTCTAAATAATCAAACCGTTTTATTGTTCTCTTGGAAATTCAATTACAGTTCCCGGAAATCCTCTTCAATTCGAACTTGGAAATCCTAGAGTATTTGGCTTCCTTGATTTTTAAAAAACCTTAATTGTCTTTCACCAAACATAAGTTGAGGTCAAATTCCAAATCCCAATGAGTAAACAACTACTTAATCATACATACATTTTCTTCGGCTCCACTATTTGAACGAATTAACAATCTCATTCGGACCAAAAATACTTTTTGTACCATATGTATTTTTTTTTCTTTATTCGGTTTCAAATTGGCGTTTACAATTTGGGCTAAATTTCATAGATTATCGTCTATGTTTTGCGTTTGGATTACGTATAATCCTTTGAGCTCAATATTGTTTACTAAACTTAACTTGACGGGCACTACAAGTGGCACTCAGGAATGTGATTAGTAAATTTATGCATTGTAATACATCTGTGTGTTCAACAAAGAGGTTCATCATCATCACACATCATCAGCCTTTGTTAGTCACTGCTGGACTAGGCTCCCCTAATACCCTATCCATTAGGGGTTTGGACCGTATCCCACCACATGGTCCAATCGGGTTGGTGGGTGGACGACTTTTAGTCCCATCCGACATGGTTCATAAAAGATTTGAATAAAAAATTCAGCTATGTGTGGTTGTAGTATTAATAACGCTTAATGATTACGTATGCGGCTATGAAATCTTCGGAGATAATAATGTTTATTTCACTATAAAGTATTATTTACTTCTTATAATTATAAATAAAAACAATAAATATATTAAATTAAATATGAAAAGATTTTTGAATTTCTTTATTCAATACTAGAAAAAGACTAATATCTTTTTGTTAATTATTTCTATTGTTTACGCGATAATTACTATTATTAAATAAATTACTTCTTTATTATTAATGAAAGAACTAAGAAATGGGTTGTTTGAGGTTCAATTCAATGGCACTGTAAAAGGCACCTGAGAACATAATTAAACTAAATGTGCGTGATTTATTAAAATTATAGTTTTCGTTTTCACCAGTCACTTTTAAATTATTTATAAGATGTTTACTCCCGTAAATATATAAGATTATATTTTAATAAAGAAACATTAATATAACGATTATAATGTTATTAAAAGTAAATAAGAAATAATAAAACGTACACAAATTATTATTGCATAGTAGAAACGCATGACTGTTTATGACCTAAAAAATTCCGAAATTCGTTCATACCTACTTCTTTCTTCTCCTTTCCTTTGACGCGAACATAAATTTGGCAACGAATTAAAACTTCAGTGCAAAGTGTCAAATCATAAAAAGAGTTTTTCTTTCAATGCCTGAACTAATATAACTTTTATAAACAAAATAAAGTACTGCCGTAGCTTTTGTATGAAATAAATTTTCTATTGATACTACTGAATCTATAGTTAAAACCTATTTAAAATGATAAAATTTGTTTTTCTCTTTCTTTATATCCCTGACATCGATACACAAAATATTATTATCACTTATTTCCGGTACTATAAGAACTGCTCACAGATGAAACTTTATTAAAACGTCTTACCTTAGGTTGCGTTATACTGCACTAAATTATGGGACATTTTCAAGCAGAACTTGTTTTCCACTTGGACCAAATAAACTTTAAAATATATTACTCTGACTTTTCCCGAAGGAAAAGACGGCGGATTACAACCGATCACTCTTATACATCTTAATCTTCGTTTCTTGCTGTAACAATTCTTTAATCCATAAAATACTGGTAGGAAACTATTTACCATCAATAAATATATAATATATAAGCTATACAACTATATAAATAATAAACTATGGGACCATCATCGTGCTTTTCCTTACCTTATTAAAAATTAATATTTATTCTCTAATTAGATTTTTGCTTGACGGCGGCGCTGCCTTACGGTAAATCCGCAGTTTCAGGTGCAATCAGTCATTGCCAATCCCCCTGCTCAGGCGTGGCAATTATGAGCATTACTTTTCGATGGACGCCAACAAAACAAACGGCCTAGTTCCGTAATCTCAATACTCCTGGCACAGTAGCGCCATGGCTAACGTTGGGACAAGGGATGCTAAAATCCCCGGCTCGGATCGCTACCATCAAACGCGTCTGGCTCGTGCAACGGGACGAACGTTAAGACTTAGCGAACACCTGGCCGAGCTGGAGGTAGAACTGGGTAAAATCCGGTGGCACATTTTGGGTTATGTGAAGTCCGAAGACCAGGAGAGGACACCGTAACCTGCCATCGGTCACCTATTCTACTTCCGAGGGGACCATCACGTCACGAGGCGGCGTGGGATTCCTGTCAAAAATCCTTTGTTGACAACTTATCGCGGTCTCAGTGTGTCGGTAGGGTGGCGTACCTTGTAGCCTAAACTCACTAAGAGTACCCTTAAAGTGATACAAGTGTACGCCCCAACTTCAGCACACCCTGACAACAAAGTGGAGGCCATTTACGAGGAGGTCACCCGGGCCTTTATAACACAAACAAGGCCCACTATAGTGTTGTAATGGGGAATTTTAATGCCAAAGTGGGTGTACGAACTGGCGTCGAGTCGTGTTTACGACCTCACGGTGTCGGCAGTCGAAATAGAAGGGGACAAATGCTAATCAACTTCCTCGAGAAAGAAGGGCTCTTCTTGATGAATTCATATTTTAAGAAGAGACCTCACAGGAAGTGGACATAGCAGAGTCCCGATACTGCGACAAGGAATGAGATAGATTTCATCATGACGGAATGACCGGAAGCACATATTCAGGGATGTTTCTGTGATCAATAGATTCAAAACCGGAAGTGATCACCGATAGGTAAGAGGCACCCTGAATATGGGTTTCCAGCGGGAGCGGGCCCGCTTGATGAGATCTACTCTCCGACCTGACTTCCGACAAATCGTGAAGGACTCGCATAAATTTCAACTGGAATTAAAAAACCGATTTGATGCCCTTAACATAAATCACAATGGCAGTTGACGAGGCACTGGATGCCGTAGTGGATAGCATACGGGACGTAGGTAAAAGGTTTTGCGGGAGTTAGCGTACTGGCAGGAAATCCAAACTCTCCGGTGAGACGCTTGGTCTTATGGAGGAACGTCGAAAGCATGAGGTCACCACTTCCACAGATGTAGCTTCTTTCGAAGCAAATCCTCAAACTAATACGCCGAGACCTTCGCTGCTCAAATACGCAACAGATAACTGAAGCCATTGAGCAGAATAGAGGGTCAAAGGTTTTTGTGGAAAAGGCTCGGAAGAAGCCATCTGTCGAAGCTTAGGAACAGTTCCGGCTCGACGCTTTCTTCTAAGCCTGAGATCTTATCTGAGATAGAGGATTTCTACGGCAATTTGTACGCGTCGAAAGCTCCTCAACCTGAAAACCGGGTTAATAATCCGCGTGCTAGACTTATTCAGCACCTTCCTCGTGAGCTTCCTACCGTCAGCTTTGACGAGGATAGTCTGGGAAGGATGGAATCACGGCCGAACTGCTTAGGGCAGGGGGTGATCCTGTTTTTAGCGAGCTTAAAAAGCTAGTCGATTCCATCCTTCAACGGGGCATTTCTCCCAAGGCGTGCCTTGAAGTTAAGGTCATTCTATTCTTTAAGAAGGGTGACAATACCCTGCTTAAGAATTACCGATCGATCTCACTCTTAAGCCACATATACAAGTTGTTCTCTAGAGTCATGACGAATTGCCTCACTAATAAGCTCGACGAGTTCCAGCCACCGCAGCAAGCTGGGTTTCGCAGGATTTAGCACCGTAGACCCATTTAGCACCATAAAGCAAGTTGTCAAAAATCCCACAGTACAATCAATCTTTGTGCCTTGCCTTGTGGACATGAGAAAGCTTTTCAATCTGTGAAACCTGGACTGTTCTGGAAGCTCTTCAGCGATGCCAGGTCGATCATCGATACGTGGAGGTGCTGAGAGGTCTATATAGCGCTGCTTTTATGTCCATCCCGATTCCGGGGGGTCACACGAGACCAATCTAATAGCATCGTGGAGTGCGCCAGGGGGATATCATTTCCCCAAAACTGTTCACAAATGCTTTGGAGGACGTCTTTAAGACCCTAGACTGGGCTGGATGCGGCATAAACATCAATGGCGAGTACCTCTCACACCTCCATTTTGCCGACAATATCGTAATATTGGCCGAATCGTTGGAGTGCTTGCAGGATATGTTGCACAGCCTAAATGAATCCTCCCGACGTGTCGGCCTCGCGATGAACTTGGACAAGACAAAAGTCATGTTCAACGAACATGTTCTCCCGGGGCCGATCAGTGTCGCTGGCGTTACTCTCTAAGTTGTTAATGAGTATGTGTACCTTGGAAATATATTGAAGTGCGGAAGTCACAACTTCGAGATTCAGTTGGGCTGGGCAGTTTTTAGGAAGCTGAGCCACGTTCTCACATCGCCGCCAATACCGCAATGTTTGAAGACGAAAGTCTTCAATCAATGTGTACTCCCCGCGATGACCTACGGGGCCGAAACGTTGCCTTTGACTATAGGACTGGTCCACAAGTTTGCCGTTGCTCAACGGGCTATGGAACGCGCTATGTTCGGAGTTTCTTTGTCGGACAATATTCGCAATGATTTAATTCGGCAAAGTACTAAAGTCACCGACATAGTGCAAAGGATTAGTTCGTTGAAGTGACAGTGGACCGGTCACGTGGTCAGAAGAACCGATGGTCGATGGGCCAAAAAGGTTCTGGAGTGGAGGCCGCGTTTGGGAAGACGGAGCGTTGGTCGACCCCCGACTTGGTGGGATGCCGATCTTCGTGTAGTGGCCGGCTCAAGTTGGCAGCGAGTAGCTAGGGATCGGCCGTTTTGGCGTTCATTGAGAAACGCCTACGTCCAGCAGTGGATGGATGCAAATGCATGATGATGATGAATTAGATTTTTGACGAATTTTGTGTTTGCATATCACACAACGCGTGAGATCCGAACTTACAAGTGGATTAAATAATAATTAAACTAGAAACAGTTGACAAAACATATATCAGCGATAAACTATATTATTATGACTTTGTGTATACTTATTTAAAAAAAAAAATGTTTAGATTTATTATATTGCATCCTAAGATGATCTTAAAAAAAATTGTAATTGTAGTCAATAGAATTGTTAATTGTCACTATCGTTAAGTAGATATTTCATATCATGTGGTTCCTTTTTCATGATGTGTTTTTTTCATCATGCGTTCCTGTAGTTATTTTAACCAATTTAGGTTTAAATTGATATTGCTGGCTAAACGTTGAGAAATAGACTTAAACGTTGGTCTATGTTCATTATAAGTGTGCATCTTTAATTAGTGTATAGTGAAATAAGCGGAAATTGTTATATGTTCGCAATTTTTTGAAAAAATTATAGTGAGAAATTAGTTTTTAAAGCAAATGATAGATAGTACAATGACAAACTTCATACGAATATACCCATTAAAAACGGATTTATATCTTTAAAGCGCGACCGAGACGGTATAATGTTCTCCAAGCCGATTATGACTACAGCGGTCGACATGTATTAGAGATCAGTCCATTGCGCAGGAGATATATAGAGTAGAGCAGAAAAGAGCATTTCCGTACCCAGGCAAATTCAGGTGGGACGGAAGACCAACACGATCGAATCCTTACTTCATTTACAAAAATATCTTTAAAGTAAATTTTTATTATGTGACAAGTGATAGATTACAGTTACGATACAAATTTAAAAACATGTATCTAAAAGTCTACGGTTACGAATCTAGCTTAGTAAGTACTATATAAATCTAATAATCATTAAATTAATATTTAGAAGTCGTCTCTGTTAAACATAAAACGATGAAATTTATCTACGTATCTAGATACTCAAACGAGCTATAAGTGGTGTTTTTCTAGCAATTTGACTATGAATCTATCCAACTCGGGCAAAATTATGCGACAAAATTAACGAACTTGAGATCACATGTAAAATAAATGAAACAAGTATGGCAGATATTCACTTTAAATTCTTTGCGTTTTCTAGAATTTTTACTTAGAAAACATTATTTTTAAATATATTTTTTTGTACTCATCTGTAATTACTGTAACCGTGACACGTGCTGTAACCGAAAGCCTAGTGTGTACGTAGTTTTCAACCCTTATGCGAGCGGAACGCAGCCAGATGTCAGCAAGCTGGTAATGACAAGGTACTCATCTCTGTCATCGTAACGTTGTATGCACCTGTAACTATTATTGTAACTATACACAAGGTGTGTAAGTGGTTCACGAACCTGCAACAAGCGCTACACGAAGGATTTGTAGCAAACCGACGATTGTTGATTTTACCCAATTTAAAGGGTGCTCTAATGCGCTCCTGGACATCAACAAAGCTGTTCTACACACTAAAACTCACTTTGTTTGGTTACAACACACAGCTACAAAAGAGGGGGCTCAGAAACGTGCATGGCAACGTCATAAGCGCTACAACGCGCTACATCACTAAAACCTCGTTCCTGTGTCTCGTAGTTCGGTTACAGTTAACTCAATGGGTCACATCTTAAGTCACGTTTTATTTTTTAATCTCGACTAAAACATTCAACGACTATACATACCACTTGAGTACAAGCGAGAAACTACCGGTACAATAATACTCGACGTTCCAGGGCAGTTTTTACCTCTCCCAGCGACCGATTAATCAATCGTTTGTGATCGTTATCGTTCCGGTTCGCAAACCGATCGTCTACAATTGTCATGAGACACAAAGAATGGCTAACTAAAGTACCTTCTGTACGTTAGTCTCCACTTTGCTAAAAGTGTTGGCCTCAAGTTTCGAAGGAACGTGTAGCTCAGCTGTGTTAGATGAAGCTCACCATAACTTCATAGTTAATAAAAAAAAAATATATATAATTTTTACCAAAGTAGCATTGAAATAAGTTTTCCTTTAATTTTACATCTGTGTTAGTAATATTCTACATTTTTTAAGCATGACATAGAAAACAAATAAACAACCTAATCACAATGATAAAGTTGTATACTTCTTTTTCCTAGATGTAAGAGCGTGTGAGCGAAGGTCATGGCTCCGAATCCTGCGGGGACTCAACAAATTTTCATTGCTGTTTCCTAGTTGGTTAGGGCAAATTAGGCCAATAACCTAATTGTCTGAAAAGTAAGATGATCAATACTTTGGATGGGCATGTAAAAGTCGGTCCGCCCACAACCCACATTGGACCAGCGTGGTGGTCGGTCCAAAAACTCTAATGGAGGAAGCGTGCGTCTGGGGAGGCCTATTTCCTAAAGTGGACTAACACAAGCTGATGATGTATACTTTTATTAACTTTTCTATACACCAACACAAACTTTTAAAATGTTTACAAGTAAATTTTTAAAAAAACTAATGACTGAAATTTAGAAAATATATTTAAACTAATAATAAATTTGATTTTCGATAATGTAAAAGACAAGGAACAGTCATCCTTTAATAAGACATTATTTACAGACATTATTACGACATTATTCAGTACAAAAAAAATATTGTGAATAATTTTTTAAAATTATACGTGTATTCTGTAGAAACATCTAAAAGTATTTTAGGATCCTGTTTAAATTCTAATACATAGTGTCTACACATTAACTTATAGCTTTCTGTTCTAAACGACTTATATTAATGTCACTGCACAAAATAAATTCTATTCATTGCTTCGAGTTTATCTTTAAGTAAATGAAAATTTATTACCACCACTCGGCATTAACCAAATTAATGGTTGTACTCGTAACTATAAAACAGTGTCTCCATTACATAATGAAATATATATTTTTGCTGCTTACGTAATTTGTATTTCTTCCACTGGAATTACATGTATTTATGCAAATAGTGATAATAGTAATACAAATTGTAAAATACTTATTTTATTTATTAGAACGATCTGTCAATATAAGGCTATCAGCAGGGAAAATGATAACACCTTAATTTAACAGTCGAGATATTTTAAATAACTAAAAGTCCAAATCCTATTGTACATTTTAAAATAGTTCCATAAATAAGTTGTTCCATAATTTGGATTTCAAAGTTTTATTTAATTCAATTGTTTCAGCAGAACGTATAGTATGTGACAATTAACAATTATATATGTCTATGTCAAAGAGTAATCAAATTATTAAGGAAATTTAAGAAATTATTTTACATGAATCTTAATCCACATATCAGAAAACCAATATTTACTCATGAAAATCGTATATAAAGGTACAGCTATTTTTTGGTACGAGCGTTATACAAAAGTTTGTATAAGATTAAATTTCTTCCAAAGTGCCGCTCAGAGTGAGTTCGTTTTGGCTAAACTTATGAATATTACAGCCAAGAACGTTTTAATTAAGTCAAAAGATGATATATTTATTTATGCTTTCTTATTTAAGAATATGTTTCGGTTATTAAATAGATATTTAAGCTCTTGAACTGCTTTTTCTAATTCGTACTTAACATATAATGTATTCGACTATTCACGCTTTTAGGTCAACACTTGGGTAAAATTATAATTAGCATTTTGTATTTTTTGCTTTAAGAAGTCAATACTAACCGTATCATATTATATTCTTATACTTTTATTCTCCGTTTTATCTAAAACCTTGATGAGAGATCTTGAAGCTTTCCTATTATATACAAAATAAAAAAGTCACTTAGATCTCCAAAGCATTTAAAAAACAGATATAACTATTTAGCTAAAGTTTGTGGTCACGATACGATGGAAACCACCAAATGCGAATTTAGCTTTTAACTCTTTTTCGACGATTTGAAATATTACTAATATAAATTTTTGTAGAAAAATTTATTTAATAGTCAAAACTTAAACTTAAAAATGTATTTTCAGACCAATTTTTTTGTTTAGCCTTTAATATAAATTTTAATTTTTCTTGTTTTTTCGATATAAATTTTAATTTTCTCGTCATCCATCCCACAGTGCCTCAGATCGAAAGATTTGATCAGTGCAGTCCTACCTCGATTCTTAACTATCACCTAAACCTTATTAGTTAATCCTGTTCTGTAAAAAGTAATTAGAGAGTATTATGCAGCAGTTTTTCACGCCGTTCTCCGTCACCCTTCCAACGCCGTATCAATGTATACTAATATGTAATTGTTAGATGTTCATTAAAACGTAACAAAAGTTATTGATACCAGATAATGTATATTATAAGAACCTGGTAAATATATTATTTACATGTTAGGTATATGAAATTTTAATTTCTATATTTATATCAATTTTAATTAATGTTATGTTAATTTTGTTGGTATAAATTCTATTTTAGTAACTCAATGAGGTAACGATTACTTTATTTTAGAATATATATTAAACTAAAATTAAGCTTACCAAATATGTTTAAGGTTGTAAAACAACATAATTTTGTAAATATGATATAATAGGGCTAATGACCTGGCAGCGTTTCATATATTCGCGATAAGAATCTCGTTAAAATTGCACTTTGAATTAAATTCTAATACTAGTGATATGTATATATATGAACTATATGAGCAGACATAACATCAACAGGCTGAAATCCTTAAATTATTGTACTTCATCACTTCTTTAATTGCTGAACCTGATAAAATTGTTGTCGTTATTACATTTATTACTGGTTTAAATGTACATTTCGTAATAACAACTCAGATGAAGCATATATTTGTTATCAAAAAGATTGCCCTTAATATAGTTAGATAACCGCCTATGCAGTGCATTTTGGTTTTACAATCTACCAGTAGGTGATCTCTTTGTATTATAATAATGCATTACTAAACTCGTTAACTTGATTGCTACTACTACGATAGGAGTTCGGAATGCGATTGTGGTTAATTTATCGTATTTGTGAAATATTTGAGTACTCTTTATAAGAAACAAATGCGTTATAGTGAAACATTATTACAAATGAACAGTCTTGTTAAGTGTTAAAAAATATATTCATTGCTGTTGTAAACTAAAGTTTTATTAAAATGTTTCTTAAATCCTCACTCTTAATTTACCGGTGCTGTTTTTGTTCGACGACATTAATGTTTATTATCAAGTAAACTAACATCTTTTTCCAAAGCTATTAAAGTAAAACACAAATTATATTGGATATAAACAGTTCAAAAATATTAATTGTTTCCATAGAACATATGAAATTTAATTAAAATCTATCTGATATGTATCTATCTGAGGATAAAATTACATAATTTTAAATACTTAACATAAAAAGTGAATATTTCAGTAAACGTGTAACTTATACTGCATAAACAAAATATTTATTAAAATCAGTGTTAATTTACTTTTAACTACTTTAACAGTCTTATATTAAAAAAATATACAAAACGTCAACATTTAATTTAAAAGAAAGTAGTCAAATTTCGGGACACTAAATTATGTTTTAAAAACTAAAATAAAAACTAAATGCCGATATTGAGGGCTTTAATTAACTTAACAACGATAGGTGTTGCCGATATGGAGGCACTAAATTTAATAGAAATAAAATTAGTTCACAAATTATTAGCAGCTGCATCAGCCTGGGAACGCTAGTTTAGATTCCTTAGAAAAGTAATATAATGCTTACTATGCTTTCTCACGGTTGAGGACTGTGAGAAAGGCTCAAATGTCTTTGAATTTTGAAAAATTTGCTGAACAAGCCCTCTCTATTCTAATACAGAAGGGTGAGGGGATGCATAACCCTCCCTAAGAGAGAATTATCGGATTTGGCTACTTTTGGCATATTCCGATAATTTCGTCTAAGTCTATAATTTTAAAATCTTACGTCTAAACACATAACATCAAGAGGATTAAGATTACAAACATGAAGTACTATAGGCTAAAGCTGAATTTAGGACATGTCTTTGATTATATGACACTGTCATACACTTCACTATTTTTCAATGCATATGACATGAATTTTATGTCGTCGAGATTAATTTCACGATGTTAACTGTGCGTGCGCTAGATAGGGTTGCATTCGAGTGCAGCGTGGTAGATTGATGACCGAAATTGGTGACACTGCAGTTCCTTCTGTGAGACCCGGTGATGCCAATCCGAATTCCGTTGATGATAGGTCACAAGGCTCGTCGACATTGATAAGATACGTCCCAAATATCCGAATTTTGGTTAAATCTTCGTCACATTATTTGTTAAAGTTGTTCTTAATTTGGTGAAGAGGATTCAACTTCGGTATTTAATTTCTGACTGTTGATGTCCTCAATATGCATAGGATGCTGTTCGCAATAAATAAGATTATTGGCGAACTTCATTAGCTGTTCTTCGCAAGTTTGCCCCGGATATAAAACTCGGTTATCCTCAGTTCACAGGAACTGATCTCCAGCGGCGAGCGGACGATATGAGCTATGAGCGGACGATATGGAGCATGACCAGGTATTTTACCTTTTGCCAACAGGTATGGAAATTTGGAAATACGACTAGGGTTGTGTTTAAGGCTCAAGGAAAATAGGCAACGAATACATTTTGAAATCAATTGTATGTACAATTATCCGTAAGTGGAACTTCCATTATGAACGTGATCTGGTTTTCTTAATATAAGATTTGATAGAAATTGTTTCTTCCAATTTAACTAAATTTGATTCGTTAGGTTTATACACTAAGTTTCTGGATTGAGATATAAGTTTTAAATGGTATAATAATTCGGTAGAATTTACAATAGATTAAGTGTAATATAGAACTCTTATTAAATGCTACAGTGTCTCTACTTCACTTAGATGAGTGAAGATTGATGAAAACTACTCATGAATAAGCTTATTAAACCTAATATGTATGAGGATGATAACCGATTATTTTCTTTATTTACCATTCGCCTAAGGCGCTTTCAACTTTCTTTAAACTGTGTCAAGTATTCTGCCATTTTTGCTTATAAGTTCCTTAGTGTTTATGTAACTGTCTAACATTTTGAATACAATAGTTATCCTTTTAGACACAACTACTTGGTCATGACTTATCTTGAAGTTAATTTATCGTATTTAAGAACGTCATCGTGATCTAAGTTACCCGTTACAATTATTATAATGGATCCTAGTTGATTTATAGAAGCCTCTTTTGGAACGTCGTGGTATTAGTTGACGATATTTATCGACAGTAATATCACGCAGGTGTCGATACGATGTCTAACATGCACAATAGAATCCTGAGGATAAGGTTGTCTAAGAGTCATTAGTTTTTGGAATTTGGAAAATTTGACACTAATAATAACAGATCAACGTAGATTTTTGTAAGCTAAGAGTCTTAATAATAGTCAGCTATCTATTTGTACATACGCTTAACCCTCCTTATCGGGTAGGAGTCCTGGGTTTCCTTCAAGTAATTGTAGTTAGAGAACGACTGTTGTCGCGCTACTGTCAGAATATACCACCTGTGAGGGCGTTTAATATTTTAATGGGGCTTTTGTATCCTTTCTTTCGGTAATTACTTAATTGGGATCACATTACGTTCAGTCTTACCACAAGCTTCTTGTCTTATATCTTCGCTTATCTTTGCTCTTACGCTTATTAATATCTTTAACAAAAACTGTTTTACCTATTGGTAGTTCAACATCGTTTTTCCTCCTTCTTTTGCCTAACCCTTGTTTATTAGCTGCTATCTTTTCCGCCAGCTGCGTGTATAGAAATTTAGTACGCATTTCATGATTTTTAACTAGTTGTTTGGTAGAAGCTTTTTAAATTCGGTGCTGAATGGATTGTCGGAATCTGTGTGTCTAAATACTACCTCAGAAGGAGTTAAACTGGTAGCTCAGTGAACAGTATGGTTATATGCCATTATGGAATAAGTCATAACGGATGATGCGTCAGTGCACTTTTGCTCGTACTTAGAAAGTCTATATCTCTGTAATGGTTGAGGAAAGCGTTGTATTAAACCCATAGAATTGAGTCTGCGTTAATTGTAAAATGGTTTATGGTTTCTGTCATATTTCATTAATCGACAAGCATCACAAGTATTTATAACAGCAGCAACTGTTTCTCACTTTTTCCAACAATAATTTCTTCGTAGTTTGACCAAGTTTCTTTATGCCCTGGTGGCATGTTTCTCCTGAGGTGATATTGTAAAACAATTGTTTTGCTCACTTTCATCATCCACTTACACACGACTGTTCTGTACATTCAATAGTCGCACCATTTCCTTTTCAAATAATGCTAGGACTAACTTACTAAACTGTTTTCGATGTTTCTTCTTCAAAATAAAAAAATATCAAATTTTTATATAGTTTCAAGAAGTTTTATATTAATTCGAGTGTTGCTTATTAGCAAAAATACTTCAAAATTTTGTATTTTCTCGATAGGTCTCTTACTTGCATCTAATTTTAACCATGATAATACAAGTATTTGGTTTGGCTTATTATCTATAGCTTCGTGCAAGATAGAATGCTGTGCTTCTAAACTAGTAGGCTGAGTGTACGGTTTGCGATTTGCTGCTTTCGGATTGGACATAAACGGGTTATTCAATAGGAAGGCTCCAAGATTGATGTTGTCCTTTCTGATGAATTATCAGAAATTTAATGGGTCACATTGTACTATTATTATCTGAGTCAAAATGGACAATTCTTCCTTTATATTTTTAAGATGTTTTGTTATGTTCCTCTTTTTCTAAATTTACAATCATGGAGTCTGCGTCCTCGTCATCCGAATCAAAAGCATTAAGTTTTATCCTGCTGAACGTATCGGCGTTGGTATTTTGTTTACCGTTTTTATATATGATTTCGAAGTCAAAATCTTGATTTCCAAAGAGTTAATTTGCTGTTCGGGTCTTTTAACGAATTGAGCCATGCATTTGGTCGTGGTCTGTGTATATATAAAACTTGCGTCCATAGGTATGGAGGAAACATTTTGCTGCCCATAATAGCAAGTTATTCACGCTCTGATTGTACTGTAGCGGCTTTCGTTATCCTCAAAGTGCGACTTGCATACGCTATAGTTTTCTCGCCTACCGACTTGGCTTGGCACGAAATGCACCTAGCGCTACATTTGAGGCATCTGTCGTTAGTATGAATGATTTTTCAAAATCGGATACTGAAGAGAGGGGCGTGAGTCAATAATTCCTTACATTTGTTAAGGGAATCAAAATACTTCTGGTCTATCAGGATCTTATTCCTTTTATTTAGGCAAGATGTCAGAGTTATTTTTGCAAAATCTGGAATAAACCGTCAGTAATAACTACAGCCCAAGGAAACTTTTGATCTCCATTGTTGTTTTGGGTATAGGAAAGTTTAACACAACGTTAATTTTATCATCGTTTGGTTTTGGTCCATCTTTGGTGATCGTATGACCCAGATAGAGAACCTTTTGCGCAAGATTTCTGGATTTGTCTAGTTGTACTCCTTCAAATTAGTTTGCCGGAGCCTGTCAAATACGAGTCGTAATTTTGTATATGTTCCTGTAGGCTACTAGAGAATATAATGACGTCATCTAAGTATACCATGCAGTGTAGGCCGATTAATCCTCGCAGGACGTTATCCATGGTTCGTTGGAATGTAGCTGGGCTGTCTTTAATCTAAAGGGCATTCTGAGGAACTGAAATGGCCAGATTGTGTGCTGAATGCTGTCTTTTGTCTATCTTCTTCTTGGACTATAATCTGATGGTAGCCACTGGCTAAATCTATCATATTAAAATAAACGCATTTCCCAATTTATCGAACAAATCATTAATATTTGGCAGTGTGTACTTATCGTCGATGGTGATGTCGTTAAGTCTCGCTATAGTCGAATGACCATGCGACATTTAACTTCACCGGAGGGCATCCATCTTTGACACTGAAGAACAGGCGATTCCGATGGAGAATGGGATTCTCTGATCACATTGTCTTGTAATAATTTTTCAACTTGTTTGTTTATTTCAGCCGTTTGAGTTGGTGCCTCTGTATCATGGTTTACATAATCGGATCTTCATTTTTTGTTCTAATTTGTGTTTCACTTGGTTAGTAAACTAGAGTAACTATCACAATGAAATATGTCTTATATTCCTTCATAATTTTACAATATAACCTGTTCTTCCTCATGAGTGTGGCTAAATCTATTTTCTAGGGTTTCAGCTTAACAATTGTTCAATTTGTAAATTGTTGTTTATGTACTTCTAGGTCAAAATTTAAATTTCATCTGACTCGTGATGTTGAATAAACTTCAGGAGTTCACTTACAGTTAATTTGATTTGCTTTCTACCGAGTTTGGATAACTGTCGAAGTGTACCCATGAGCAATTAACAATGTAGACATTGCACGCCCGTTCCAAATTCTTTGAGTCATTAAAGCTTCACCAGAATCGATCGATGGGAAGCAACTGATATTCCGTTCATCGGTTGTAGTTATAAGTACAATGGGGACAGCATATTAATAGGTGGCAAGTAAACTAAGCTCTGCAGCTTACGCAGTGAAAAGAATTAGCATTGATTAACTGATGTAGACAGCTCGTTTAGTATATTTCAGCTGTTTTCATAGTATTATGTCTTATGGCATTCTACTGTGGGAAATGCGGGAATACTAATCAATCAATCAATCAATCATTTATTCGCCTTAAACATGGTACGTAAATAAATACAGCATACAGTCTAGAGTCTACATGTTTGCCTAATTAGGCATGCGAAAATTAATAGAATAATTTAAGTTATAAGATTTTAAATAATTAGAACAGTGTTTAATACAATTATTAGAAATCCTTAATATCATTACCTTCGTTCAACATTTAAAAAACTATTTTATAAAATGATTACAAGTAACTTGAACTAATTGACAAAACAAATTGTTATAATGATCATTAAATAACGAAATAAATATAACATATTCATTTTCAGCATCAAAACAATAATAATTAAAAGTGTAATAATGAAATGAATAGTGCAGAAAAAATATAAAAGAATTATTCTTATAAAGATACTCTTTAGTCATAGAAACATCTAGTCACAACCATTTTTTTGAGTTTGAATTTGAATTTAGTAATATGTTTTTTTTTTATTTCAATGGAAGTTTATATATATAGAATGCTCATACGTAGCAGTTTTTATGAAATAGTGCCGTTTTTGGTATTTTTATCTAGAACCACATATTTAAATTTCGTGCTCAAAGGAAGACTTCAATGAGCTCTTTATACATATTCTATTTTTTTGGACATTACACATGTTTCAAAAATATATAATGACGGTAAAGTCATAATATTTAGAGCCCTAAATAATGGTTTACAAGAGTCAAACTATTTAACTCCACACATTGCCCGGATACATCGTTTTTTGTGCTATAAATGCTCTGTTATGTTCGAGCTATTCTAGATTACTAATCCGTATCTTAAATGTGTCCACGTACCATGATACGCCATAACAGCAGTTCGATCTGAAGATATTCTTCGTAATCTGTTTAAAACATATATAACACCTATTAGTTTTGTTGCAGATTTCATCTATAAGAGCCTACCAATTACAGTTTTTATCAATAATTATTCCTAAAAATTAATTATTTCTTTTCTTGTAGTTTGTGATTATTATATGATATATTAAGATTAGGTTTGTTTTATTTGTACCTCTAAAATGTATGTTATTAGTTTTAGAAATATTCACAATTAAATTATTCACCTCCATCCACGACACGACATCTTTAATAGCACTTTTAATATCATCTTCATGTTATTGTTATTGCATTTACTTCACAACTAATGAAATATCATCTGCAAACATTATACATGGGTACATCGTTGAGTTAGGTGAGTCATTAGCATATGTAATAAATAATAAGGGACCAAGAAAGCTTCCTGGGGAACTACAGAGTTTTTATTGATAATACTATCTTCGATCCAGAGTTTTTATTGATAATACTATCTTTGTCCTCCAAAAACGTGCAATTCATGCAGTCTATAACCTGGGCCCCAAGAATCATTAAGAAAGTTGTTCACTGAAACAAAAATAATTACCGTTAGTTCTAAATACATATTTGAACATTTAATGTATGTGCAAAAAATAGAGATGATTTCTTAAGACATTGTGATGCACATGACATAGATACAAGGAACAAACACAATTTAATTTTTCCAGCAACTAGGCTGCGAAGAATAAGTAAGTCTTTTATGGGACAATGTATACGCTTTACAACAAAATCCCAGTAAACGTTCAGAATTTAACTATTAAAAATTTTTAAAAGGTAGTCAAGGAACGTTTATGTGTAAAGGTTATTACGATATTAATGAATTTTAAATATAACACAGCCTGGTAATGGAATGCTCGCTCCAGGTCTTGTTTCAAAATTGCATAATATGAAATGCCGAATTATCAAATTGTTTGTTTTTTTTTAAAAGATGACATAAAAATAGCCCGCTGAGTTTCTTTCGCCGGTTCTTCTCAGGTCTGAGGCGTCCTTTTCCGAACCGGTGGTAGTGTGTTTGACAATCAATAAGCAAGTGTAAACTTCTATATTGAATAAAGATATTTGAATTTGAATTTGAATTTGTACGCGTACTTCATCCGTGAGCTCATTAAAGCGAAAACCTTCCGAGAAGTCTGAGATGCTGTCCTCATGGTTACATCGGATGATTGGAATTGCGGTTTTGAGCTTGGGGTGTCTGAACCAAAGAGGACAATGGGGAAATTCGGTTTATAGCCCGTTGGTTGATGTTGGTGATGGTTTTGTGTTAAGACAAATTGTGGACGATAGCCCAGCTGTGGGTTAATGCCAAATTGCGGTCGATATCCTTGCTGTGGATTAGATCCAAATCGCGGCGTGTGATTTCCAAATTGATTTTGGTTGCCAAATTGTGTCGGCCGATATCTTAGTTGGGGTCGATAACCAACGTTCTGTGACATGGTTAGTGCAGGCATTTTTTATGGCTGTGGTAGGAAATTTAACTTTTGCTGTATGTTCTGAGGTAAATAGGATGTTTTAAAGTCACTTTGATGTGGCCCTATACCAAATTTAAATCCTTGCCCTTGGGGTGTAGGAAACATCGATTTTGAGGAAGTTCCGGTATTATACATTTTATTTCTCATGTTGTATTGGTCTTGGAAATTTATTTCCTCGAGCACAACACCTAAGGCAGCTTCTAAGGTAGAGGGTGATTTTAGACGCACTATACGAATTAAATTCTCCGGCAAGTTATAAAGAAACACGTTTAGCGAAGTATTATTATAAATAATTGTTTTTCCCGTTTTAAATCCGCGTCGTCTGAAACATTGACCTTGGAGATAAGGAGTGACCTTACTGTCTGTATCCTATTGCAAAAGTCTAAATAGCTTTCGCCCGGTTTTATTTTCATTGATTCTAATTCAATATTTATGCATTGCTCTGTTCTAGGGTCCCCAAAATGTTGTATTAGTAAACTCCTAAGATCTGACCAAGAAGAAATGTCTTCGCGTTCTGATAACAAGCGGCAGCTTCGTCCGTAAAACGACTTGTTATCTAATGGTACACGCATAAATTTTGATGCTCGCGACCTCTATATCCGTCGATCACATATTCACTTTTTCTAAGGAATAAATTTAACTATCTCTTATCCCCGCCGAATACCTGAATTAAATTTAAAATTTCTCGTGGAATGGTAACTAATTCCTCGTCACACATTTTTACAATTTATTTTAGTCATAAAAACACAGAAATATCGGAAACACCAGTACTGAATGTAAAATCTCTTATGTATAGTGCTTAAAAATACTCTCTAAATTTTATTCTATTTAAGAATATTAAAAGAAATATTTTGTTTTACAAGTGCTGACTAAAATAATATAATTAATCTTTAAAATATTAAAATATAATACTTAGAATTAGATAAAATAACAAATTACGTTATACAGGAAAAGTTTCGGTCCCACATATAACAATTAAAATTTTATAGTGCAAGGCGTGTCGAAAAGGAGAGGATGGCAAAAGTAGTACTCACCAGCCGATCACGTTCATCCTCAGCTACGTCGTCCCGTTTGACGAATTTATTTGTTGGTTCTGGATTTCTTCACATACGGCTATAATCGCGGGTTTTCCGATTTGAGGGCAACTTATCGCACCGCTAAACCACCGCAAAAAATCCTACCGGCTGCGCTAGTCAAATTTCAGGGAGCACTAAATTATGTTTTTAAAAACTAAAATAAAAGCTAAATGCCGATATTGAGGCTTTAATTAACTTAACAATATATATAATTAAATGATAGAGTATTGCCGATATGAGACACTAAATTTAATGAATTAAAATTAGTTCAAAATTAATAGAGCGAGCTGCATTATCCTGGGAACAGCTTGATTCAGATTCCTCAAAAAAGTAATATAAATGCTTACTATGCTTTCGCACTTTGGTTGAGGACTGTGAGAAAGCTTAAATATCTATATTGCAAATTGCTGAACGAACCCTCTCTAGTCAATACAGAAGGGTGAGGAGGCTATACTAAGTATTATAACGCTAGTATTTTTGTTGGAATCAAAAACACACTTGAACCTTTTTCGTAAAAAAAAACTTTCATTTCTTCCTTCCTTCTTTTAATGTCAAAATAAATCATTAAACTTTTCCGCCAGCCCGGCATAAAATCCCGCTTACCTTTAAAATGGAAATCAGATTGGAATATGGTACGGTGTTCGTTTAGGTTTCTTATACCATAACAGGGTCCTATTTACATTTCAGTAACAAAATTGGTCAAAAATTTATAACAACAGTATAGAGGTTACAACAAAAATATTCTCTAAATGAATATTGCTATACTTAAATGTATTTTACGTCAATATTGTGTTTTGGTTTGGTTATACATTATGTACATTATTTCCGACAGGTTTACTATAGGTAACGCTTTTAACAAAAGGAGCAAAGTGCCACTAAGCAGTCTACTGAGAACGGGAGTAATATATCTCGTTAAATACGATAATATTAGGTTAAGAGGTCTGTTACGAAATGTATCTTTTGTTGTAAAATAAGACAAAAATAGGAATTAACATACCGAAACTGAATACCTAAGTGACTCAGAACACGTATACTGAAGTTAGAGAGACACACTAATATGTATATACAGCAGAAATTTTTATTGGTATAGACTAAATAAATGCAAAATTTTAGACCTCTAATTATCAAGTCTTTAACGAACAACTTTATTACTATAGATAAAGCGTTAATCATTGAATTCTACTTTTTAATTTTAACCTTAATAACTTAAGGTTAAAAAAAAGCTCTAGTTATTAGAGATAAAATAAACTGATAACCAACATGCATCTAGGTCAATGGTGCAATAAGTATATGGAATTCACGTAAACAAAGTGTGATGTCAAACTCGTTTAGCGCTAAAAATATCTAGCCTTTTTATTAGATAAAAATTGTTTGTCGATTAAACATTGCCGTGATCCACCAACAAGGAGGCATTTTATTTTGGCATCAATGATATTTGTAATTTTTTTCTAATAAAGAACCACGTTAAAGAGCGATTTTAATTTCATTAAAGATTTGCGTATACAAAGCTATTAAGTTTACATTTTTAACAAATTTTCATTTCTAACAATATATTATTTGTTCATGATCTTGTAAAAAAGGTTGTAACACTTTATGTTACATTTAATACTACTTCATTAATGCAGGTTATTTCCCATGTCCTTTCCAAAAATACAAATAATCACTCTAATTGAAGAATTCTATATAGGTATGTCGCATTGAGGCTATATCAAAATAAGGTTGCTGCCACAACATTATTCTATTTCAGTTCAGAAAGTATGAAGTATTAACTCATTATTTTAAATATTATTATAATGGTTCCGTAAATAATATATAAAAATGGCCTCGAGTCTACATAGCAGTATTAAAAATTAGAAAAAAAATTGCTAGTGTAGTTGAGCATTTTTGGTTTCTATAGTCACCTAAGAAGATACGTTTAAATGATTTTTGATAAAATGTATATTTAATTCAAAATCATTTAAACGTATCGTATTAATTCATTATATATCAATCGATTGCACTGCTAGTGAATCTTAGACACCTTGATCAAGATCGGATTTGCTTCTAGCTAATTAAAACTTTTGGCATCGAATACTCACTATAGTTTTATGAACTGTATCAAAACATTAAGTTGATATTCAATACATTATATGTCTTTACATTGTAAGCATTTTAAAAAAAACACATATGAAAAGTAATATAAAAAATGTACTCGTAATAATAAGAATAATACGAAATTGAAAAGGAATAAAAAACTAGTAACAGAATTCGAAGTTGCTTTTCAGGTGAAATTGTGTTAGATAAATACTTACGGAAAACCTAAAATCGATCGATTCGAAGGACTCAATTCATTTTAATTGAATTCTATAAAGACACAAGTTTGCTTATTAACTACTCCACTACCGACTTGATTGAATTGATGGACGGTGACATTTTCGAACCACATTCGATTCGTAAACTCTAAGAAGGATTTTTTTTTCTTCTACCCGTACAAAATAAGCTGAAACGATTATTTATATGTGTGTTTTAGTATCAAGCGCAACGACTTCTGGAAAAAGAACGTTTGAAGCGGACCTCTCCTTTCTTTGCGTTTTGCAAAGTTATAATTTCTTTCTTTTATGGAAAAAATTGTTGGTTTATAGTAATTACACAGTATATTAAGCCTATTTTATGTGATTCCAAGTTAAAGAAAACATAATTGTATAAATTAGACTCCGCATTTACTTATATTTTAAGGAAGTAATGCCAAGTGCAATATTCTGCAAACACACGATGTCAGTCAATATGCAGTTAATAATATATATTGTTTTAAATTTAAATAATAATAATAATAAATACATTTGTCCGACATAGAAGCATATGCTTACTTTTTGATTGTTAAGAAAGCTATCTATATTCCAAACCAGGGGGGTTTGGAAAAGATTCCACCGAACTGAGAAGAACTGGCGAATGAAACTCAGCAGGCAAACTCAATAGTTTCGTCGTCCTTTACAACAAAATTAATACAAGCAAGCCTTCCGTTACCGAATTGCATTAACGTTTAAAAAGTCATTTACATTAAATTGCCGTTTTGTTTATATATTACGAATATACGAATAATAAAGCCTCTTTATTTTCTATCTCCTAGTCATTACATGTATTTCAACTTATAATTATTTAATGCTTTTTTACAAGTAACATAACATTATGAGATATCAAAAGTTTATATAGAAGGAGGCCTATACCCAAAGAGGGGTTCTTTGGATAAAGGCCTCCTTCGGTGCGTTCCAGCTTTTCCTATTTTAGCTCGCTCATTCCATTCTTTTCCCGCTATGGCTATGATTTTGTCACTCCATCGCTTCACACGTCTTCCCTTCCGTATTTTCTCGTTAAGTTCTTCCCATTTGGTTGCTTCTTCGTATCGTGTTACGTGCCCAGCCCATCGCCATTTTGCCCGTAGACTGTACTGTAGGACATAGATTAGCTTGGTCTTCTTTCGAAAAAATCTTCTTATTTTGTGTATTTTTCTTATTATTGAAAGGGTTATTTCCAATGCTAGTTTTGTTCTTATTTTAGTGTTGTAAGTCCTTGTCAGGCATCCATACGTAAGAGAATGCATATATCCATCACTGTTTTTTTCATGTGTAGCGGATATTTGCCTTTCATATTTTCTTAAAGAGACCAGTATTTTTCCAGCTTATTTTTAGACGGCGTTCCATCCCTTTATCTTCGCTTTAATCTAAAAATTTTAGTTCTTTTCTTAGATCTCCTTTTAGTGTTATCATACGTGTATAGCTGTTTGTCATAATTTTAGTTTTATCGTTATTCATCAAAAGGCCTACTTTTTTGCTCTGTTCACTTGACTCGTTTACTATTTTTTCAATTTCTAATCTTCCAATCCTTGCTGCAAAAAGATCAATATCATCTGCGAATCTGAGGTGATTTAGTGACCAGTTGCCCAGTTTGATTTCTTCTTTCTCCTATTTTAAATTCTCAAAGATGATGATGGGTGCACAGCTATCAAAATTTTGGGGGACAAGGGATATCATTGTGTGAGACAAGAAAAGTCCTCTTAGAATTGGTATTTCCGGTGCCCTTTTCTCTCGTTTTACACAACGTGTACTACGTTGTGTAAAACGAGTTGTCGTATAAGTTTTTCAAAACATTTTATATTTTTATTTTGTATGTACTTCACCTTTTATGTTATTCCTTGCTTAACCCAAGTTTACCAAACCACCTCCGTTGTCTATCGGTAGTTACCTATGCTTCATCAACTGGAGATCGTGGGTTGGAATCCGGCAGGAACATAACTTTGTGGCATCGTTGTTTTCTGGTTGGTTGAAATAATTTGATGCCCACCCAATTGTCTGAAAGGTAAGATGATCCATGTGTCAGATGAGAATGCAATGTCGGTCCACCCACACCAACCCACATTGGACCAGCGTAGTGCGACACGGTCCAAAAATCCCCATAATGGAAAAGACGTGCATAAGGGGAGGCCTTTTTTTATGTTTTAGCCATCATTAGATCCCATTTCTTTTCTATTGTAACAAATGGTTTCATAAAATAAAAAAAATCCCAACCTTGTGTGATTAAATTGCAGACGCTGACGTAGCCGTAAAGGATAGATTAAACATCTGTTTTACATAATTGTACTTCTTTAAGTGGTCTATAATAAAATCGGCTAGAGCATATATCTCTCGTTTTCAAAAATAATCTTCAATAGCTATTCTTAAATAACTTAAAAGATATTACAGGTTCAAAATGCAGTGGCAGAAATCGGGAGGTAGTTTCTTTTAGAGGGCACATTGACACCTGCTTTTAGCATTCAAAATGGTTATAGAGTTTGAAATCCTAAGAGAAATCTCACCTGCGAGTGGTGCACCTTGCCAAATAACGGACGAGTCTCTGCACTACCCGCCAACCTGCATTGGACAAGCGTAGTACGATAGGGCTTAAATATCACGAGCGACATTTCGATTAGTCTGTTTAATTTTTAAGCCCGTAATACTTTTTTGTTCAAAGTTATACTTGTTTCAACTTTGCAACTTCCGTAATTAGTATTTTCATTGCATTTCCGTTTCATGTTTTCTTTGTTGCCAATTAGAAACTTTAATCAAATAAAAAATAACAATAATTTACAACAGACATATAATAAAACTTTGCTGTAATATGCACATTTAACGATGCTCGAAGCCAAACCTGACCGAGAATACTAGTATTCTAATTCAGTGTTGTTTACTGCACATAAAATCTAGCAGTAAAGTTCATTTTTATGACGTTAGACAAAAAGTAGATTAAGACTAGGCTAATGTTAGAATTTCCCTATAAAAGTAATAAATATTTTTTTTATTTTGTGGTATTTTTTTGTACGTTTTAATTATTATTTTTTTTAGTAAAAGAAAGTAAACACAGACCTTATATAAGTTTATTAAATCTATTTTAAATATTTTTTAAAGATTAAATTAAATCTTTTTTTTACGCGAACACTATGCATACGTTATTGAAAAAAGGACTTATTACGGATTTTATCATGTTTATTTTACGCATTACATTTTAAATTCCCGACGTTTCGAACACTTTCCAGTGGCTGTGGTCACGGGGTAGAATGAAATGTCATGCGTCTTGTTGCCAGTGCTGAAGCAGGATTACCAGATCTTAATTGTATTTAATTATTTTTAGTCTACTCCGAGCTATGTAAAATAACCTTATTTTATCATTATAGCCGTCATTGCTATAATGCTTGGGTTTTAATTTATTAATTATGGGATCCCAAGCAGGTAGAAAAACTCAACCATCTTCTCTATTGAAATTTGGATGTTTACTAATATCTATAGCCTCACGGATCATTCTTGCTAAGATTCGGTGTTCTTTATCGAGGATTAAGGTCGATCAAATTTTATATAAAAGTTCGATATAACATGTTTCTGATATAATTTTATTTATATCTCATATAATTTTTTAAGTAAAGACCCCACACTGCCAACTTGTAACTTTTATGTTTAATGTCAGCTATATATTACTCCACGCGGGTTCTTATAACTCAGTGTGTTTGTCCAATATATGTTAGGTGCATCCGACAAAATAAAAATGACTTGAAAAATAATAACTGGTGAAACAGGAAGGGCTGTAAACAAGAACTTTGAAATTCGGCTAAATGTTAATAATAGTAAAATAAATTCTGATCAAGACTTTGTTTGTCTTTACCTCCAAGTCCTTGTTTCTTCTCCAACTGTTGCAGAGTCCTTATTAAAAGAAAATATTAAAGAATGTAAAGATAATTTCTATTTTAGTAATGTAAGCGATAAAGATATTTGTCGCTTTTAAATCTCTGGACATTAAAAAACTGTAGATCTGTGGGGATCTCAGTTAGGTGATAAATTCTATTATTGATGTTATATCACCTTGCCTTGCAGCTATTTTAATGATTGTATTACAGTATGGTAAATTTCCTGACCTTATGAAGCACAGTAAAGTTATCGGTATTAAAATCAGGCAGTATTACAGACCCCAACAACTTTAGACCTATTAGTATACTGCCTGCGCTTAGTAAAATTTTGAGAAAATAATTTTTAACCAAATACAAATACATTTTAATTCTCATAATATGCTTAATAACAAACAGTATGGTTTAACACGGGTCGTTCTACAACCGTACAGGTGTCCATCTTGTAAAGACTATATTTGAGGCATGGGAAGGGTCACATCGATGCCTTAGGTGTCTTCTGTGATTTAACCAAAGCATTTGACTGTGTACAACATGATACTTTGGTCAGGAAATTAAGCCGCTATGGTATCAAAAATGCCGCACTCGACCTTCTGACTTCATACTTGAGCCATCGAACTCAGAGAGTTGACGTGAATGGCAAGAGATCTCCCAGTGCGCAGATAGGTAGGAGTCCACAGGGATCTATTTTGGGGCCTTGTTCCTTCCTGGTCTATATTAATGACCACGCCAGGTTAAGAACGATAAGAGATTGTATTATGTTGATGATACTTTTTAATATTTAGAATAAAACGATGTAACTGGCAAAATGACGATGTAAAAATACCTCAAAAGTAAAAATACTGGTTTAGTGCAACTATTATTAAACATGTCAAGGTTTAGACTCTAATGTTTCTCACAGGTGTGATTGGTCTAATAGAGGCCTGACCACGTACATTGCCTTACTGTATTCTCGGCGTCATAGATTCAAAACTGCAATGGGGCCCTATTTCATAGACTGGAAGTAAACTTAGCTCAGCTGCTATGCAGTCAAAATTGAACAACTAACCGATTTGAGACAGCCGTTTAGCATATTTTATTATTTTCACGTATAATGTCTTATGGCATTCTACGGTGGGAAAGCGCTGATATTAATACTATTTCTATAATTCAAAAAACGATTCGAGCAGTCTATAACCTGGAGCTAAAGAAGCGCTGAGAAAAATGTTTACAGAAATCAATGTAATGACTGTTTTTCTCAATACATATTTGAAAATATTATGTATTCCATAAAATAAAATGATTTTAAAACATTGTGGACTACACATAATATATATATATACACATAAGCATAATTATGTTCTTCCAAAAACTAGGCTCCGAAGAACAATGAAATCTTTCATGGGATCTTCTACAATAAAATACCAGAAAACGTTCAGCTTTTATCTACAAATAAATTTAAAAAAGTTGTAAAGGAACATTTGTGTGTTAAAGGATATTATTGTTGTAATGACTACTTGATAGATAACACCTGGTAATGAACTGTTCGCTCCAGGCTATTTCAAAGTAGTAAAATGTAAGGTTGTATGTAAAAGTTTTATAAAATTTATCGAAGAAAAAGGAAAAAGAAAACGTCCCGCTGAGTTCCTTACGCCGGTTCTTCTCAGGTCAGAGGCTTCCATTTCCGAACCGGTGGTAGATTATTTGACAATCAATAAGAAAGTGTAATGCTTCCATATTGAATAAAGATATTTGACTTTGACTTTGACTTATGAGAGGCTGCAGTCGCAATCTAGTTTGTATACTCCTGGATCTCTTAGAGGAATATTGCACTGGACAGGTGGTAGGAATTGACCAAAAATTTTCAGCGACTTGAAATAGGTTTTGATTGAAGCCCGCCTCAAATGAAGCCAATCTTGTCAGTTACACCTCTCACAAAGGGTAGAACAGCAGGTACTGCCCCTTGGCCCTCCACTCAATCCCAATCCCCTATGGGTGCACAGCTATCAAAATTTTGGGGACAAAAGGATATCCATTGGGGAGACAAGAAAAGGTCCTCCTTCGAATTTAATTTCCGGTGCCCTTTCTCTCGTTTACCAAACAATTACTGTTTCATTTAGTTTTTAAAACATTTTAATTTTTTATTTCAAATACCCTTTTTTATTTCCTTGCCAAACCAAGTTTTAAACCACCTCCGTTGTCTATCGGTGTTTTACCTTCTTCATCAACCTTTGGAGTTTGTGGGTTGGAATCCCAAGGAACATAACTTTGTGTCATCGTTGTTTTCTGGTTGGTTGAAAATTTGATGCCCACCAATTGTCTGAAAGGAAAGATGATCCATGTGTCAATGAGGAAGGCTAACGGTCCACCCACACCAACCCCTTGGACCAGCGTGGTGCGACACGGTCCAAAAACCGGATAATGGAAAGACGGTGCATGGAGGCCCTTTTTATGTTTTGGCTATCATTAGATCCCATTTTCCTTTTTAATTAAATTGCCAAAAAAAAATCCCCAACCTTGTGTTATTAAATTTGCGGACATGAAAGGGGATGGGTTAAACATCTGTTTTACCCAAATTTTACTTCTTTAAGTGGTCTATAATAAAATCGGCTAGGCATATTCTCTCGTTTTCCAAATAATCTTCAATAGCCTATTCTTAAATAACTTAAAAAAGATATTATGGGTTCCAAAAATCGTGGAAAAATCAGGAAGTGGTTTCTTTTAAGGAACTTTTTACCCTGCTTTTAGCATTCAAAATGGGTTTGAAATCCCAAAAATCTCACCTGCAGTGGTGCACCTTGAAATAACGGACAGTCTCCCACTCCCCAACCTTCCATTGGAAAGCTTACGATGGGGCTTAAATATCATGAACGACATTTCGATTAGTCTGTTTAATTTTTAAGCCTTTTTTAAAATTTTTGTTTCAACTTTTGCCTTCCTTAATTAAGTATTTTCATTGTTTTCCGTTTCATGTTTTTCTTTGTTGCCAATTAAAACTTTAACCCAATAAAAAATAACAATAATTTACAACAGACATGTAATAAAACTTTCCTGTTAAACATTTAACGATGCTCGACCAAACCTCACCGAGAATCTAGTATTCTAATTAAGGTGTCGTTTGCCTAAAATTTGGCAATAAATTCATTTTTATGACGTTAGACAAAAAGTAGATTAAGGCAAGGCTAATTTGAATTTCCTTATAAAAGTTAAATTTTTTTTATTTTTTGTGGTAATTTTTTAAAATTTTAATTATTTTTTTGGTAGAAAGTAAACACAGACCTTATATACGTTTATTGAGTTTTTATTGGCAAACTTTTGTTTTAAATTATTTTAAATATTTTTTAAAGATTAAATTAAAACTTTTTTCGCGAACACTAACCATACGTTATTGAAAAAAGGACTTTGGTTTTTATCATGTTTATTTTGCATTACATTTAAATTCCCGACGTTTTGAACACTTTCCAGTGGCTGTGGTCACGGGGTAGAATGAAATGTCATGCGTCTTATTGCCAGTGCTGGAAGCAGGATTACCAGATTTTAATTGTATTTAAATATTTTTAGTCTCCGAGCTATGTAAAATAACACTTTATTTTATCTTTATAGCCGTCATTGCTATAATGCTTGGGTTTTAATTTATTAATTATGGGATCCCAAGCAGGTAGAAAAACTCAACCATCATCTCTATTGAAATTTGGATGTTTACTAATATCTTTAGCCTCACGGATCATTCTTGGTAAGAATCGGTGTTCTTTATCGAGTATTAAGGTCGATCAAATCTGATATAAAAGTTTGATATAATATGTTTCTGATATAATTTTATTTATATCTCATATAATTTTTTAAGTATGATCACACACTGCCAACTTGTAACTTTTATGTTTAATGTCAGCTATATATTACTCCACGCGGGTTCTTATAACTCAGTGTGTTTGTCCAATAGATGTTAGGTCATCCGACAAAATAAAAATGACTTGGAAAATAATAACTGGTGAAACAGGAAGGGCTGTAAACAAGAACTTTGAAATTCGGCTAAATGTTAATAATAGTAAAATAAATTCTGATCAAGATGTTGCATCCTATTTTGAAAATTTTTTTTCAAACATTCCTGTCTTTACCACCAAGTCACTTGTTTCTTCTCCAACTGTTGCAGAGTCCTTATTAAAAGAAAATATTAAAGAATGTAAAGATAATTTCTATTTTAGTAATGTAAGCGATAAAGATATTGTGTCCGTTTTTAAATCTCTGGACATTAAAAAAACTGTAGATCTGTGGGGGATCTCGGTTAAGGTGATAAATTCTATTATTGATGTTATATCGCCTTGCCTTGCAGCTATTTTTAATAGCTAGTAAAGTTATCCCGGTATTAAAATCAGGCAGTATTACAGACCTCCAATAACTTTAGACCTATTAGTATACTGCCTGCGCTTGGTTAAATTTTAGAGAGAATAATTGAGAAAATAATTTTTAACCAAATACAAATACATTTTAATTCTCATAATATGCTTAATAACAAACAGTATGGTTTTACACGGGGTCGTTCTACAACCGATACAGGTGTCCATCTTGTTAAGACTATATTTGAGGCATGGGAAGGGTCACACGATGCCTTAGGTGTCTTCTGTGACTTAACCAAAGCATTTGACTGTGTACAACATGATACTTTGGTCAGGAAATTAAGCCGCTATGGTATCAAAACTGCCGCACTCGACCTTCTGACTTCATACTTGAGCCGTTGAACTCAGAGAGTTGACGTGAATGGCAATATTAATGACCTACCACACCAGGTTGAGAACAATAACGAGATTGTATTATTTGCTGATGATACTTCTTTAATATTTAGAATAAAACGACGTAACTGGCAAAATGACGATGTAAATGATACCCTCTCAAAAGTAAAATACTGGTTTAGTGCAAATAATTTATTGTTAAACAAAAATAAAACTAAATGTACAAGGTTTATGACTCCTAATGTTTCTCAAGCTGGGTGTGATGTGGTCGTAGATGGAGAAGCGCTAGACCACGTACATTGCACTGTATTTCTCGGCGTCACAATAGATTCTAAACTGCAATGGGGCCCTCATATTCCTTAGACTTGCAAGTAAACTTAGCTCAGCGGCTAGCAGTCAAAAATTAGACAACTAACCGATGTTGAGACAAATTTTAGTTATTTCACAGTATAATGTCTTATGGCATTCTACTGTGGGAAAACACGCTACTGATATTAATACTATTTTTATAATTCAAAAAGAGCGATTCGAGCAGTCATAATCTGGGTCCAAAGAATCGCTGAGAAAAATGTTTGCAGAAATCAATGTAATGACTGTTTTTCTCAATACATATTTGAAAATATTATGTATGTTCATAAAAATAAAAATGATTTTGTAAAACATTGTGACACACATAATATATATATATACACATAAGCATAATTATGTTCTTCCAAAAACTAGGCTCCGAAGAACAATGTGCCTAAAATCGAAGATCTACAATTAGTACTTCCTGCCCGGCATTACCTACAGCGCCGATGCTTGGACACTCACGGTTTGTCTAGTTCATAAATTATAAGTCGCTCCGCGCGTCATAGCTGACTCAGAGAATCTTTTTAATTTCTGATAATCCCCATCAGAAATGCTGTCATCCGTCCGAGAAACAGGATTAGCCCGATATAGCCTATAGGATTAGCAAACTGAAGTCATTTTAAAAATATCTCATGTTGTCATCCTTTTACAACATTTCAATTTTAATCGTAACAGAATGTGAAAAAAATGCAATTCTAACGTATATCATCAAGGTCCTAGGGATCATATTTTAATTGTTCATCCACTTTATTCATAAAAATATTTGCTTATTACTTATTGACTAATACTGTATAGTTGTTATTGTGCCGTCGTAGTACATTGCCTTTTGGCTTTTGCATAATAAAATTATAATTTTTAAATATTTTAATTAAAATCTTCCAGAAGAAAAATTTACGTCCTTAATTTACTAGTACCTTTTGTTATAATAACAGTTCTTGTAATAACAGTCATGAAAAGGGTTTTTTAACGTTTTGTTAAAAAAACTGTTTCTTGTTTAGGGATTGAGTAATCGGCGCTCAAAAATTTATGAACTTAAAAAAAAGAAAAATTTAAAAATACCAATTTAGCAAGCAGTTTCGTTCGGATGATAGATACGTAACTCGGATTTGCAAATTGGTTATGGTTTGCGTACTAGTTATTTTATATTTTAAGTGCGAAGTAATTCTACGAGAAACTTCCATGTTTAAAACATTGCGTAAAGGGGCTTAAACTATTAATAAATTTTTATAAATAAAGATGGCAAAAAAATTACTGGAAGTTTTTAACCTTGGTTCTTCTCAGGTCAGGGGTTCTTTTTAAGTTTTTGAAAAACAATAAAGTAATCTTCGCCTCCTATTTTTGAATAAAAATTTTTTAAGGTTGGAATTTGATATTCTTATTTTTGTAATTATTTTTTGTATATCCGTTAACCGCCTCTATGGTCCTGGCATTAAGGTTTCTTGCTTTAAATTTTGAGGTATCGTTGTTTTCCAAGTTGGTTGGGACGATTTTGGCTGATCCCCAATCGTTTGAAAAGTATGATCCATGCGTCGGATGGGCGTTAAAAAGTCCAGGATCCATCCCCCCGCATTGGTTCAACGTGGGATATGGTCCTCCCTAACGGTGAAACGTGCTTTGGGAAGGCCTATGTCTGGCAGTGGACTGACAGGGGGCTGATGATGACGATAAATTTTTGGCGTGCGGTTGACTATAAATTATTTGGCAAATGGGAATCTAAACTCGCATTGTGGTAAGTGTTTATCAAGTAAATAAGGTTCAATAACGCGTTATTAAAGCCCAAACGGGTACGGGTGGCACACAAAACAAAAATGAAATGCACAGAACGAACAAATTATTTTATTATAAACATTTTAATTAAATTATAAAAACGCGAAAAAAAACAATAATTTATTTGTCAGATATTCAATTTGTTAGGAACTTCGTACAGCTTCTAAGACTATAACAATTATCAGTTTGTGGGGTATTACCAAGTACATGTTGAATATTAGATTTTATAGTTTGAACAAAACTGTCAGAATCTATTAAAAGTGTGTTACGAGTGATTTTTATACTGTTGTTATTTTTACTCCCACTATTACTACGTATGCAAGCTTTTGTTTAATCCTTTCTCAATCTGGCTCTCTTATTTGTTGTAATTAAAGTATACTTAATGAAGGTCTATTTTAAATTTACACAAAGAAGTCAAGGCTAGGGATTTGTTATTCCGAATTCAAGAGCCTTGTCCGACTCTTAATTGAAATCAGAGCACAATCAAACCATTTGAATACTCAGCTTGGATCAAAATTATTTAAAATAGTGTATCACATTTCAGTAGCGATTTGAAACGTTATGCATTAAGCATCATTCATACCTATAACCACATAAAAACTTGAATTCTAATTAAATTTATGTTTATAACACGATATATAGCGAATATGTCGTATTATAAACTTATATATACATTTCATTATAGTTGGTTGTTCTTAAAAAAAAAATCATGTAAATGATTGCATATGAAATTGTGAACAATAGTTCTCTATCTCTTTAAAAGATATTTTTCTTCAAATATCTGAATCCATATTTAAATCAGCGCAGGTAACAATTACGAGTTTGTTTGCTATTGCGATGCAGAAATATCAACTGCGAACAATTTCAATGTAAAAGGTGCTTGCATCGTTTAATCATCGTTGTTAAAATTTATCAAATATTCTCATTACATATTGTTATTTTTCAAATTCAATTTCAAATATCTTTATCCAATATAGAAGTTTACAATTGCTTATTGATTGTCAAACACACTACCACCGGTTCGGAAAAGGACGCCTCAGACCTGAGAAGAACCGGCGAAAGAAACTCAGCGGGCTATTTTTATGTCATATTTTAAAAATAACAAACAATTTGATAATTCGGCATTACATATTGTGCAATTTTGAAACAAGACCTCGAGCGAGCATTCCATTACCAGGTTGTGTTATCATTTAAAAATTAATTAATATCGTAATAACCTTTAATACATAAACGTTCCTCGACTACCTTTTTAAATTTATTAATAGTTAAATTCTGAACGTTTACTGGAGTGTTGTTGTAAAAACGTATACATTGTCCCATAAAAGACTTACTTATTCTTCGCAGTCCAGATGCTGAAAGAATTAAATTATGTTTGTTCCTTGTATCTGTCATGTGCATCGCAATGTCTTAGGAAATCATCTCTATTTTTTTGCACAGACATAAAATTTTCAAATATGTATTGAGAACTAATGGTCATTATTTTTATTTCTGTGGAGATCTTTTATAATGATTCTTTGGGGCCAAGGTTATAGACTGCACGAGTTGCACGTTTTTGGAGGACTAAGATCGTATTAGTATCCGCCGCATTTTCCCACAGTAGAATGCCATAAGACAAATCCGAGAAGAATTTTTCGAAATAAGTAGCAACGTCTTCGTCAGCTTCTATATAACAGTCATCAATATTTAGAGCTATATTAGAGTTGCTCTTAGTTTCCCTTCCAGTTTCACTGATAATATTCCAAGTCATTTTTATTTAGTCTGATGAATTTTTAATTTTTTTTGTAAGTAAATATTGATTTAAATTTTTTCCTTATAAAAGTGAATAATGTTTTATACAGCACATGTGGGTAATAATCATACTTCAAATAGTAATTTTTTTGTAATATATTACTTCTAAACTTTTCAATACGTTTTCTATACATGGGAACAAACATAATATTTTTAATTGTATTTTTGTCTCATATTTTATTTAATTTAAGAGAAGCAAGCTGGTCACAGTGGTCAGAACTTAATTTTTTAATAATTGACTTGTTTAAAGGTTGACAATTTGTAAATATATTATCTATACATGTAGCAGAAGTCTCAGTTATTCTAGTAGGTTCAAGAAATAAATTGATAAGGTTATATGAACTTAACAATGATCTGAATCTAATTGTGGTTGTAGCATTATCTAATAAATTAATATTGAAGTCATCACAAATCATAATATACATAATATACTTAGATTAGCTTTAATAATATTTCTTCAAAAGGTTCATATAACGAAGTGGAAGGTCTGTATACGCATACAGCAATGAAATGCTCCAGATCTGCACAGGCTATTTGAATAGTCCGTTCAATAGAGAAGCTCACAACATCTTTACGATTTTTATATTTTAAAGCATTATTAATAAATATTAACGGTGCCATCCAAATTTAGACACAAACTGATGTTCTTGAAGTCAGTGCTCAGTTATACATAAAATATCTATTTTACAACTATTTAAGAATAGCTCAACTTCATGTTATTTACTGGCAATTCTCTGTATATTTTGATGTACCAGGTTAATACAATAGTCGTTATTATTAAAAGTTTTATTATTAAAAATTACATTACTTATTTGTGAAAAATTTTGATTTAATGTGCAAGAGATTTCCTCCGTTGTCTTAAGATTTATATTAAATTATTTGGAATGGATTCCAAATTGCGAGTCAACATTTGATCCTGCCCAATAGAAGCAATGGTCTGGTTAGCCAAGCCAAACTGTTTTTAAAATACAAAGCATGAAACTAGCTAATTTTTTTATAAAAATTAGATAGTACATCAATCAAATGTCAAAATAACAATTATTATAATTTATTATGTAAACTCATTACATTAATTTTATTTGAATAGAAGGTCTGCGTTAAATATTAATAATTATTTTATATAATATACCTAAATAATTGTTGCTTATATCTATTAATGTTTGCTTGTGGCATTTTTTTAAGGCAGGGAAATGTGAACAGTATTACCTTTTTTACATTAAGTTTATTTAGTTTTTATTGAAAGTACAGTAGGTTTTGTCTATAAGCATTTCCCCTTCTCCCAATCAAAATGATTAAAATAGTTTTGGGCTATGTGTTCGGTCAAAATTTTCTATTATATTCAGTAATTAGCTCCGGGCAAACAGATTTAGATACTGAATCCCAACACTTCTCTAGTAGGAAGAGCCATATTTCTTCCATTCATCAATATCTTTAATATAATTATTAGAAAAATATGTTCTGATGTGCCTTTAAGGCCACTGTGAGACAGACTCGGACAAAGACTCTGAACGACTTTGTATGCTTTGACAGTCACATACACAATTTCTTGTCAAAAAATCAAATCAGTCAGAATTATATTTACACAAATCTACGAGATCATTTATAGCAATATCTTCTGAAATTTCCGAGATGCCTCTATTTTTGAAAGAACATTTAAAGATGCAAACTCAGCCCGCAGCGTACTGACAGCAGCCTCATGAGACAGCTGAGCTGTCTTAGCCTCGTAATAACACAAGTTTATTTCATCTTTAAGTAAATACCTGTCTTTACCTATTTTACCATAATTTTTGCAAATACTACGCCTATATTTTAACAATTTTTCAGTCTTTTTAATGTATTTGTTTATGTTCTTAAATTTCTTCTGCTTTTTCTTCTGTGGTTGGCTCCAGAGTCATCACCAGCCAGATCTATAGTGCTAACATTGTTTGAAACATTTGAGACTGAGGATATCATATTCGGTACTTCCCCTACTAATTCAGAATATAGGCTTTACGTTTGATTCGTCTTTAAATTGTGGTTTTTAGTTTCTAAAATGCAGATAGTTTTATGAGCCTCATTCAATTCAGACTTCAGCTTAGAGGTAAGGCCGGAGCTGCCTCCTCACCCCTACACTGGTCAAACCCATCGACAACACTTTCAAATTTTATTTTGCTCTTGCAAAGTTAAATAATTTAAGAATTAATTGAGCTAGGTCTTGTTTTAATTTAAGATTTCTATCAATAATTTGCAAAGTTTTTTGTTAGTTATCATCCCTGTCCCTCAGCAATTGCTCACAATACATTTTACCTCCCTTTGACTCTTTTAGCGCCAAATGGTTGTTCCTCAACCAAACGGACCTTGTAGTTGCGGGTCATCATTTTTTTAGGTAATTAAAATTAGAATAAATATAAAATGACCACTTGAAGAGAATAAAGACACAATACGCAATATTTAAATAGAACGACGCTATCTGCGTAGTGACAGCTAGATGTCCAAACACAATATTACACAATAACACAATAATCGCGTTCATAATCTGAATTCGAGTATTTGACGGACTTAAATATATACAAAGGAGTTATTATTAAAGACCTCCAAATCGATTTTGATTACGGAGGCCGATCTATATTAGAGATCAGTCAACAAAACAGGTGATATATTGTGCGCAAGTGTATATGCATACACAAGTCCCCTCTTTATACTCTCTTAACGCAGGGACAACAACGCCAGTATTAAAGAAGGACTGGCTTTTATTTCAATCCAATGCATGGTCATCTTACTAATTGGGTGTTGAGAGTTAAAATTTAGTCGCTCAATTAAACCCGACCTCCCTTTTAGAGCCAAACCCTCCACTGGCTACGGATCTATTCATTTTACATTTAAACTAACCTAACCTCTTCACAATATTCTCTTTTATTTATTTTCTAAACAAAACAGTTTGCAATAATTACAACAACCGCGAATTATTCTTTTGTTATCGGTTTGTTCATTTTTGTTCCTGTTTGTTTATTTGAATTGTGGTTAACAGAGAAAATTGGCGCTTTCTAAATTAAACATTCTCACAAATATTAATTTACCTAACAAGAAATTTACTATTTCTATCATAGGTTTAAACGCACATTTAATTTGTACGCATAACCGCATCTTATGGTCAGATATTATCTTTACTATGGTTTTAGATTCTAAAAAATCCTGTCCCTTGAAATTTATATTTATACTATTGCCTTTTTATTTGGTTACTTTTAGTTGTTATTTTCAATTTATATCTATTTTTATATTTATTTCATAAAGGAAAATGTTGGTATAAGTTTTTTTATAAGCGAATAAATTAAACAGCCTTTTATGTAACAGTGGTAATTTAATTTATATTATATAAGAATAAAACGTATTTAACTTTTTTATATTAACCATAAAATGATTTATACAATATAGATTTCTATTAAAATGTCATTGATTGTATATATGACTCCAAAGGTTTGCTGGTTTTAATAATCTTATTTTTTTTTTATTTTATTGTCTTGGAGGAAACAAACATTATATCTGATGAAGTTATTGACACCAAGGCAATGGTTCATACCAGGGATATCACCAATGCGCTGCTGCGTGAATGAACACGTGCGTTTTCCACCACCACTCTACCAGAGAAAGCGGTATGCACGATTGACCCTCAGTAAAGGGACTCCCCCAAACTACTCTTTACACTGTTTTTATATATAAATTTTAGTCTGTTTCGACAAAAGCATAAAAGATATAATTTGGCGTTAATATTAAATCAAAAACTTTACTTTTTAAAATCAATCGATACTCAAATTTAATTGGATTATGCACATTGTCGACAAGCTACCGTTGAATCTACGATGGCTGCTTATTAATTTACAAGACTAGGTTTCTAATATTTAAATATATTGATCCAGTTTCTGAACACGTAAATTGTTAAAAAAGGTTTGATCCTGAAAATATCTAAAAATTACAGTATAGGGCTCATGATTTAATACCATTGTAACGTTCCCTAAACAAAACAAAAAAAATTTGGAAAAATACTATATAAAATTAATATATAAATGAAGTACATCAAATTTAAAACTATATTTCGATCATTGCGGGAAGAAATAACATTTATCTAATTACTGTTTTTAGAACAACAAATTTTTTGTTGTTAATTGAATTTTAACAGTCCTAAATTTGTAAAATTTTTACTTGTATTATTGTTAATTAAAATTTAGTAGAGCTTTAAAAATTGAGACAATCACCATCTTTAAAATTGAGAATATGCTAGTTAATTGTAGTTATTAAACAATGTTTAAGTGGTGTAGAAATAAATTTACGCTTTTTTTACGCTCTAATAATCTCTATTTTTGAACCACTTCCCAAAAGCTTCTTTGGCATAATTCAGGCGTATGTTTAAAGTCGGCTAAACTTTATACTCTGTTTTAAGACTAACATACATTAAACATTTTAATTTATAATACTTGCTTATTAATGAATTGTATTAACTTGCTGTAACAAATACACCTATTTTCTTATTTAATTTTGATCATTTAAAAATCTTTCAAAATTGAAATTCTTTTGTTATTATCCGTTTTGATGTAATCTAACAAAAATAAACATATATATACAGCCTATTTGGGTGATTTATCTTCTGACAACTTTTTGCTTCCTTAGTAAATATCAGTTTAAGTGACCGGTGCTTAACAACATTAATTTTGCTTTAGATCACTACCACAATGGTTCGTAATTAACTCGTTTCAGAATAATTATCATAACAGTAATTAAGAACGCTCATCAATCCGTTCCAACCGATCTAGAACATGAATTCAAACAATAATGCTAACTATAAATATTAAAGCTAACTTCTTAACATATATATAAAGTTATAAAAAATAATATCTCCACGAAAATCATAAATTGAAAATTGGTCTAGAAATAAAATAACAATTAACTTTAAAGAATAATCCGTTTCCCATCCGACGCATGGATCATCTACTTTTCAAACATTGGGTGATCAGCCCTTGCCCCTAACCAACCTAAAACAATAATAAAATTTATTGAGTTCCGAATTCGAATCCATGATCTCCGGTTTCTAAAGCACACGTCCTTCCCACCAGGCTGCGGAGGCAGTTGAAAAAACAAAAAAAATTTTAATATATTACTTTTATCTCTATTTCAAATCAAAACACATACAATTGAAAGCAAGAGATTTAATGTAACGATAGTATAATTTATTTATTTAAACAAAACTAATAAAACATACATTTTGTCTATCTGTTATCCGTCATGCAAACGTGTCCTGCCAATTAAGTAGTCTAATTATTACTTTTTACATCACTGTTACTAATTTTTCAAGAATTTTATACAAACGTTTAATTGGTGGATACCACTGAACAAAAAAGAAGAAAAAGAGACCAGGTAAAAGATGGAGAATGTTTTCAACTCAGGGGCGATGAAATTTGGATGCAAATGGCTCGGAAAGAGACTTTGAAAAGGTTGGGAGAGCCAACCGCAACAAAGACGACTTTAGCAAATTATAATATCAATTTATTTTACGAACAGTAAAATGTAGATTTAAATGAGATGGAATTTTATATGGTAAAATGTAACATACAAATAGGAACTTATGGAAAGTGTTTGTTTGAGATATCATAAATGGTAAATTAGTGACTTTTATAAGAAAATCATTTTTAATTTTAATCTGAATAGTAAGAATAAGCTATTTTATTCAAAAAACACATTTTTATTGATACAATTGGTGATCCCAAATTTCCATTACCAAAGGAAACAATATAGAAATTTTTGGAGACCCGCAGGATTTGAACCTGACCTCCGGTTTCCTAAAAAGCACCACCAGGCGACAGGCAGTTTCTGTATGTTTCCTTTAATATAGATATATATTAGACGTTTTTATTATTAGAAGACATCAAATATGCGCAATTTTAAAATTTTATTTAACACATACTATCTTCATTGAAAGTTAGTCATCAAAACGATTTCATATTTTAAAATAGAAACTTATTGCTTTATTTCTTATACAATGCAAGAATTTGAAATCGCTTCTAAAATCTATCAATCCCCTCCAGTCTCGTTGTTAAATTCTCACAAACTTTTGACAATGGTGTCCAATATTGTAAACTAGATTGGAAAAGTTACTTGACACTCAATAAGGATTATTATATAGATATTTATATATAACACTGTCTTTGCGTTAAAGGTGGCATGATACAGTTTTTTGTTGGTAAAACTTTAAATAATAAAAATAACATACAAACTTTACCTAATACAGAAATGTTTAAATAGTATGTATCATATAATAAAAAAGGATCTTTTGAAATGAATTCTATAACATTAAATTTGTTAAATATTAATAAATAGCATTTGTTATGAATAGGTGACTTAATTTCTACTGCTAATAATTTTTATACATTCCATCTAAATTAAAAAGTAAATTTCTTCCATATACTAAAGCATATTCCAGACTAACAGGTTCTGGATTGGAATCCAATTTGTAAACTGCCTTGGCCTAGTGGATGGGTGTTTGAGAAACGGAGGTCGGTGTTCAAATCTTGCAGGGTACTAAAATAATTGTACAACCAACTAGAATGGTTAGGACAATTGGGCCGATCACAATTGTTGAAATAACAAGTCCCAACACCCGCATTGGACCAGCGTGGTGGATGGTCCAAAACCCCAATGGATAGGGTATTGGGGCCTATTCAGCATGGACTATCAAAAAGCTGATGATATTGATGATGAATTTGATTAAAATTGCATTAAGTGCCTATAGAATAAATATATTTACTTATTTTTTTTATTCATACATTGGCATTATTTACATTATTTTTATAACTATTTTTTATATACATTTGATTTTTATACGTTTTTTAAAGTTTTTGAAAATGATTTTTTATACATTGTTCCCTGTGAGAACTACCTCTTCTACAAGGAACCCATTAGACTTGTGCAATCTAAATCTTTTATGATCGTGTATTACATGTACATTTGTTAGAGAAAAGTTTAGTGTTATACTGTGTTGAATTCGATAAAGTTGTTATTATTATTATACTTATTATTTCAACCAAATTGCAAAAGCTCTCACCCTCTTTAACCTACAAGTTATGATTAGAATTTTTTGTTATTAAACTGTCTACGAAATAGTTCAGAAAATAAAGAAATAAGCATCACCTGGTGCAACAGATCAGCCGTTTAATTGAGATTAGTGGCTGCGTCACTCTCAATCAAGATAAAAGTTAATATCTGTGTCGTGAACAGATTTCCGTTTCTCGTTTTAAACGTGAACAACGGACTCTGTATTTAATGAGTCATAGAAATAACATCAATGTTACTATTAACATAAAATTGATAAACAAGCTTTGTTAGAGGTTAAAATTCTATATTTTCTATGGTTGCCATGGAATGTTTCCAAATATAATTTTATTTTTAGAATAGTCTACATTTGTTCTTAGTTTTGTTTTTAAACAAAGTTGTACAACAAAGTAATAAATTATGAATACTTAATAGAGGAAATATAGTTTATTTTGAATGAATATAACGTTAATTAACACTTTCTTTAATTATAATTTAATTAGTTTATTTTAAATAAAAATTTTAAAACTCATGTTTAGCTAAAATTCTATTAGGTAAAATTTTAGATACATAATTTCAAGTATTCTGTAAACTGCGTTCTGAAATGGTTTCTAAGTCAAGCAAAGGATGAGACACTGTAATAGTGTCTGACTAAAGTTTACTTAATGACAATATGTTGTTCTTTAACTTTGCGTTCATTAAAGATTTATTCGGTATTAGCATACTTAAATTTAAAGAAGAATATATAAAAATACTGTTAAATCTAAAAGACTGAAATTTGTTTTCTAGGAAAATATTATTAATAAAATTGTGAATTCTTTGGATAAATGTATAAATGAATTTCATTGATTTTAAGGCTTAACTTGGACATTATGACCAAAAATTAAATGTAAATTTTATTGATGCATAAACATATATAATACGTTATTCCATTTTATTTTTTCGTGTTTATCAACATGCAGCATAAAATATTTTTTATCTATAAAGTATACAGTCTATATTTTAATTATAATGAGTTGCTTCTCAGATGATAATTCACTAAACTGTCCCTAACGGATTATAAAGTACGCAAAAACAAGGTATGTATCAGGAAATAATTGTTATCTCTTAATTTCCAACATTTCGTTGTTTTTATGAGATAATATATATATACTGCATTTAATAATTTCTTAGTCCATCTAGTGAATGTCAGAAAAAGTCAATATTATAACCTTTAAGATCGACAAATATATTGTACCGTTAAAAAAAAAAAAAATATCCAAAAGTTGGAAAAAACTTGTACTAATATATATTTGTTATATATTTGTTACACAGCTATTAAAATAAAAATGTTGATTTACAGCTGAGATGGACTTAGGTATTTAGACGGTAATTTAAAAGTATTTAAAAGAAAAATGGATCTTTTGTTGTTATTTAAAGAACTTTTCCTGAGTACAAAAGAACAAAAAATAAAATTAATAATTAAAGTTTAAATGAATTTATATTTATTATTTTGTGTGACTTTATCATTAACTGCAATCAGAAGGAAAATATTCCCCACATAATCATTTAAAATTTTCAGTTATTTATTATATTATGTCAAAACGATAACTATTATTAGAGTAAAAAAAAACTTTCGTCAATATGGAATGAGATTATAGACCAACACAACCAATATAAATAACGGTCCTTTTTTTTTCACCACGAAAATTAAATTAAATTTTACACGATATTATAAAATAGGGAAGAAAGGTAACAATAACAAAATTTCTCAAACATCTCAATATTTAGTAAATGAACAGATTATGGGTAGAATAACTATGAAGTTAAATTTAGGTATAATGTTTTCATAACTTTTCCAGAACAGTGCAAATCGATCAAACAACAAATTCCTACATGTTAACAATCATTACTGATTTTAATATTTTACTGATGTATATAACATGCTATTATACAAAATAACCTTTTAATTTTTTTCTTTGTGCTTTCTTTTTTTTTGGCTATGAATGCTATCTGATTCTTAGGACTTTCACTGGAAAAGCTAATGTAACTCCGGAGTAAATTAGCTACTTAAAAATTGTTTTAATACAGTATATAAATGATGATCCGGGCAACACTAGTTAAATAAATAAAACCCAGTCCATTATGAATTAAACAATCCGGTCCTAGGAAAGTTTTAAACCTTCACCAAGGCCCTTGAACGTTGTAATAATTCCTGACATTTAATTTGATAAATAATTTATTGAATAACCTTATATGTTAATTTAAGCAACAACAATAAACTCCTTATAAACAAGATTGTAGGCCAAGCATAAATAAGTTATATTATGAATGTCACACGGCTTGGAAAGATTAATTTATTTATTTTGCTCCATTTATTAGATCCAATACTTAACGAGTAATATGTAAGAAGAATAACCATTGATACTTTTTGTTGGACTTGTAGATACTTATAAGTACGTGTCTATTATTGTAAAACATCATTTAAATAATTTACTACAATTATAATGGTTTGAATTTAATTTCAATTACTATCTCTTTAATATGATTAATTGACGATAAATAAATATTATTTTTTATGCAATACTGATTAACGGTTTTTATCGATCTTCATTGAAGTGATTAGACAGTCGTTTAACAATTAATTTAAATATTTTAGTCGGTTTAGATAATTTGGGCGATATTAATTTATCTGAAGTAAGATGTTCCTCCATGTGTCGGTTGGGCATTAAAAGTCGGTCTACCTACCACCGTGTTGGACCGCGTGGTGGAATACGGTCTAAAACTCTCAAATGACAGGGCGTGCATTGCAAAGGCCTATGTCCAACAGTGGACTAACACAGGCTGATGATGATGAATTTTTATTTTGGTCAATGTTGAATTAGATGAGGGTTATTTCTATTCTCTAAATGTCTCTTATTGTTATATTAAAACACGATGTTTACTAAATAAGGCCTTATACCAATATCCTCCGTTACTTACATATAAGTATATACAATCATCATTTATTTCTTTATTTGTATTTTTTAATTATTTATCTATTTATTTATTTATTTATCTAATTAATTTATTTATCTATTTATTAAATATGTATTTATTTATTTATTATAACGTATATATATTTACGTTATGTTTAGTACTAAACTAGCAAGTTCCCCTTTTTCAGGGGATCGTGGGGGCCGTACTACCGCGATAATATTTTTGCCGCATAGCAGTAATGTTAGAACACTACAGTGTTCCGGTTTTGAAAGGCACCGTAGCCAGAATATTTACTTGGTAAACAAGACTTAACATCCTATAAAAAAATAATATATTCATTACTTAATTTATTTTTTAGTTTATTAATTTAATTGATTATTTATTATTGTCTTTTATTTATTTATTATTCAATAAATTCTTATAAATTTATATATATTAATTTATTGACTATTTTATTTATTAATCACTCACATATTTATTATTTATGTATGACTTAATTTATTTCTTTATAATATAATTTATTATTTTTATTTATGTATTTATTTATTTACCTATTTATTTATTTATTATCATTCATTCATTCATTAATTTCAATTATTCTTTTATTTATTTATTTATCTAATTATTTCTTAATTTATTTATTAATTTAACTATTTATTTATATATTTATTTCTTATTTATTTATTTATATATTTATTTATTTGTTTATTTATCTTTTTATTTATTTATTTATCAATTGTCTTTCATTTATTTATTACTTATTTATTTATTTATCTATTTTTTATTCATTTATTTAATTATTTATTTATTTTTTCACTAAAATAAATTAATAAATAAAGAAAATTTATAAAATAAATAGAAAATAAATAAATAAATACATAAATGAATAGATATAGATACATTTATTTCTTTTATTTGCAGATTATACAATCAAATCCACTTATTTACGGACTTTTCACGTATTTAAATATATTTATTCCCGACGTTTCGGTTCTTTTCAGCATCCATGATCACGGGCAGACTAAGTTGTATATTCTGTATCTCTGTATGTTTTCGAATACCGTCAGTTTTTATTTAAAAATTGACATATCTTTCTATTTCTTAATTTTAATGTTGGTTTGACAAAAAGTATTTATATTGTTCTTCGGTTTTGTAGTTTTTTATATCTGCGTTTAATTTTTAAATTATTGGATCCGGAGGTGGAAGACCAACCATCTTCTCTATTAAAATTTGGATTTTTTAATTTCTATTAATAAACAAAATAGTTAAATAAATAAATGAATAAATGGTTATAATCCTTTTTTATCTTTTATTCATTTACTTAAATAGTCTTTTTTTCCTTTTTTTTTTATTTATTATTTATTCTTTAACTTTTTATCTATATTCTTTTCATTTTTTATATATTCATCTATTTACTTTTTTCCTTTTCTTTTTTTTTTTTTTTTTAACTTTATCATTATCTTTCATTTTTTTTTGTATACATTATTTATTTATTTTATTTATTTAATTATGTATTTTTTTTTTAACTATTTATCTATACATCTATTAATTTTTGGATTACCTCTTTATTTTAAATTTACATTATTTATTTTTATTAAATTTTTTTTTTCTATTTTTTATTTTTTCTTATTTTTATTTATTCCTTATGTAATATTTATTTATTTTTTTATTTTTCATTTATTTCAAATTTATTTTATTTTTTATTTATTTATTTTTCACTTATTAATTAATTTATTTATTTATTCATTTCTTTTATTTTTATTTATTCATTTTATTTATTTATTTTTTTTATTTCTTCCTTATTTATTAATTATTTATTTATTTCTTTTTTTTTTTTATTATTTATTTATCTATTTATCTTTTTTTTATTTTTTCTTATTTATTCATTTACTTATTTATATTTATATTAGAAATTTTAAATCTTTAACCCCTCAAACCGTTTAGATGTTTTTTTTAGGCATTGATTGACTGCTCTCCCTTTTGAATTACGAAAAAGTATTTATATCATCACTTTCCCCCAAATGGGATGCCATGAATTATACTTGAAAATAACTAAATTACCAAACGGACTTTAGCTCGATTGTTTTCTAATTTTTAGGCTTCTCTATATCTCTCATCACCCGCCTTGATAGTCCTGCTGGCATGGCCTCCTCTAATCCCCCTATCCTTGGGGGTTTTGGACCCATCCAACGCTGGAATGCGGGTTTGGGTGGAGACTTTTTGCCTCCGAAGGATCATCCTTCTGGGTTTGCCCTACCAACTGGGAAAAAAAAAAATTTGTTGAATTTGGGTTCAAACCTCCGTGTCTGGGCCGCCTTACCACGGGCTAAACGGAGGCAGTTTGACTGCATTGCCGCTGCACGCTTACTGACCTATTAAGTAGGCTCCAACAGTTTTTTTAAGTTGTTTTTGTTCCTTGTAATATTAACACAGTTTAAAATGTATACGAGTTTGGTTTCTTAACTTTAATCATTCATTAAATTTTACGTTTTCTCCTTAAAAGGGTTAACACATATAACTTTACCGGAATTAATAGTTTCTTAATATTAACGTATAAAAATTCAAATTAACAATTAATGAAAGATTGAGACTAATGAAATAACAAATAATAACTAAAGGGGCCTCCTTAAACAAAAACTGAATTATCCATCAACTCCAAATGATTCTTTCCCGTGTTTTAATCCGTTTTAATACCTATCTTCCCTAATACCTAAAATTTTATAAGATACTGTCTAAAATTTATTTTCAAATCTTCATTTATCATCAGTTTTCATTTTTTACATTCAAATTCTCTCAGGTCCTTTAAATTGTTTTAATTGGTTCTTTTTTATCGAACAAGTCAAATAAAGAATCTACCGATTCCTGGGGTTAGGTTCTTTCAAGGGAATAAAATTCTAGATCTTATTTAATAATATTATTCATATAATAATTAAAAATTTAATATAATCTTTATATTTCTTTAAATGTACTGGATTTTAAAATTTTCAAAAAAATAAACTTTGTGGGATCTTCATAAATAAAATAAACCCCAGAGAACCTATTACTGGTACTATGTTTTCCCATAAATTAAACAATGCGCAAAAAGCGAAATAATTCTTGATTTCTCAGTAAAAATAATAACTTTTTCTCATTTACTCATCCAATAATTTTTTCATTAATCTAATTTTCTCATAATTTAACAAATTTGAATTCTAATAAAACGGGGCGGAAATCAATAACGGCAATTAACGAATTTCTAGGGTAATATTTAAGTGCTATTTAATAGTTTTTCAAATGCTTTTGGGTTTGGCCAAATTTTTAATGAAACAATTTTTTTTTTTTCAATTAAGGTTTTAAACGGATCATTTCATTCCGGGGCTGACATAAATTGCCTTTATTTTAAAACCCTTTCTCTTATAATATAAAAGCCTCCGACAAGGGCCATGACTTTTAATCAGTAAATATATGGTTTTTTCAGGTTAAATTTATAAATTAAAACGGTGTTTAAAAACCCGTGACGATAATTATCATTTGGGGACAACCATTCTTTTCGTCTCCGTTCAGGATTGTTGAAAAAGTGGAAATAAATAAAAAATTACCCGGAAAATAAATATTATGGTTTAATATTATTTAATTTGAAAAAAATAATTCTATCTTGCATAAAAGCGTATCATAGATATTTGATAAAATGATATATTAAAATTTAACAAAAAATTTGACCTAAATATTTTATGCTATGTTGCAGATAATACCTCTCAAGGATATGCCGCCGTTTTCTCCAAAATAAATTTAATTATTGTTTACCGCTCTATGACACGTTGTTGAAAGTTTTTTTTCCATTCTTTTACATGTATTGTTCAAAAGAATGTTCATTGGGAAAATAGCCATAGCTATACGGCTTTTTTAAATGTTATTCAATACTGCTGGTAAATTGTTTTTGTCCACGCAGAAAACGTTTAGTAATAGAAGTGGATCTTATGCTTCTAAAATTTTGCTTTTTTTCCTTTTTTAATGCCCCGAGCCGTGGTATACTTTGGGAAAGAATCGGGGTCGTGGTTCCGAATCCAGGGATAAAAATTTTTCATTGTTGTTTCCCTGGTTGGTTAAAAATCTTTTTTGGGACCCTTTGGGCCGATCACCCATTTTGCAAAATGAAAATATCAAGGGGCATGTAAAATCATCCACCACCAACCCATTGGACCAGCGTGGTGGGATCGGTCAAAAACCCTAATGGATAGAGGGTGTATTGGGGAGGCCTATTCCCGATGGATATCAAAGGCTGATGATGATGATGAAAATTTTTATTTAAAAATTATTATTTAGTTTTTGCACGAGAAAAAAGTTCCTTAATTTCCTTGCTTGGATAAGCTCTCTTTATAATCCCTGTTCTGATGTTTAGGAATCTTCAAAACGTGACAAAAAAAGCTAAACGAGACTTTTTTCATGTTTGGGGACGCTTTGAAATCAACTATAAATAAAGCGTCAACTTTTCCCCTTCTCTGTATAAAATAAAATTTTAAATTAATAATAAAAATTCGATATTTTTGGGGAGTTCTATCGAACAGGTTTTCTATAGTTAAATTGCTAAATTAAAAGTTATTAATTATTAGTACAAACCATTTCCCAAGTTATCTGGGGTGCTACAATCCATCCGTTCGTTAAAATTTTTAAGCCATACGCATCTGATCTTTCCCCAACGGTAAACGCATTCTAAGTAAAAATTAGTTGTCGTTTTTTGAAAGTCGGCGTCAATATAAACATGAATTTTTTAAATAAAATTATAAAATTATTTAAATTATAATGTTTTTTAATTATAATAATAAAATTATTTAATTTTATTATCACACACTGAATTATTTTAAATTACTCTATTTAATAATTCTAAACGGATATTCTAATCAAAAACCCTAAACATATTAATCTAAGAATCAAATACGTCTTAATTAAACATGTTCCTTTAACACCAAAGGTCTTAAAAACAATTTTATTATTATAACAAATTATTCTATGATTTGGTGAATTATCAAAACGCTATGTTAAGAAAATTACGCTTTCTTTTATTGAAAATAAGCATGGATAAGTTATTTAAAATAAAAAAATTTTCGACTTAAAATGGATATTTTTGTTAAAAAAAATTTGAGAAGAAAAACATTTTGAGCCGATTATAAAATCAAGCCGTCAATTTTACAAAACTATATAAAAACATTGTGTTTCAGTTCAAAAAGACCTATACCTCATACCATAGCTAATAAATAAGCGAACTTTTCTAATAGTTATTTTTTGTTTATTTCTTAAACGGAACGTCTGAATTCTCTAATTGTTTTAAAATTATAAAATATTCAAATAACTTGGCCAAAATAATCTAATAAAATCTTAAAAATAAACTTTTTTTATGGTTTTTTAATTAAAGATTTATTAAAAAAAACAAATTTTAAAATTTTTTTTTTTTTTAACGTTATTTTAATTTTAAAACACTAAATAATTTTACGTAGTTTTTTACCCTTTTGAATGCTGTATTTCAAAAAATGCTAAATCTTTTTTTGGCCGTGTTCTTACATTTGTGCTCTTTTGGATCTAACTTCTCGACACTTGATTGTGGCTTTCTGTACAATTACGGTCTCAAGACTGATGTATATAAAACTTTTAACTTTTCTCAGATAAAAAACAAAAGTTTCTTTTTTTCCATTTTTTTTTGTTTCCTATTTTTATTCTTTTCCATTTAATTTTAAAATTTAAACAACCTTCGATCAATGCCTCAAAGTACCCTTTTTGATCTAATATTAGGAAGAAAACTCTAATTCCTGGTAATTTTTTTGTTTGGTGCTTATGTCGTTTCAGTTTGAATAATCAATAAAAAAAACTTTCTTTCTTTCTAGTTAACATAAACCCTCCGGTTTTAATGATATAATAAGTTTATTTTCATGGGTCGTGCTCCAAAATTTATTAAAATTAATCCGCAACTACTTTTTTAACAAACAAACGCATACATCTCGTCTGTCCCCTTGGCCCCTCGTCTTGACTGTTTCTTCATTTTACCTCGAAAAAATTAAACATGCCAAAAACATCCTTTAATGTTCTTTTAATGTCCAAACAATATAAAGTTCAACAATATATTAAAATTTTAAAAAAATAAATACCCAGCTTCCTCAAACCATCTAATTGGACATTTCAAAATTAATAAATTTTATAAAACTATCTTGCGTCTTTTTGATATGTTAAGTTCAAATATTTTAAAACTTTTATTTGGAAAAAAAGTAATTACGGTGTATTCTTAAGCCCACCAATTGGCTGATTAGGTTTAACCTTCCGTCCCGTTTGGTACCCTTTAAAATTTAAAGTGATTTTGAGGTCCAAGTCTAACAAACCTTGCAATCTATAAAATAATCAAATGATTATCTTATCTTGACATAATTTTTATTTACCAAACTTTTTAATATGTTATAAAAGTAATTTTCTATCCTTATCATATTTGAACCGTCCACAAAATACTTATTTCCTTGAATAAACAAAAAATATAATTTTATTTTTCCTTAATTCCACCCATCCATTATATTTTTTTTAATTTAATAAATTAAGTTGTTTCCCTAATGGAAAAAATAATTTCTGATCTCCAAAGTCCAAAACCTATTTATAGTCCAAAGGTTTGGTTTATAATCTGCCGTGACTGGCTAAATCTTTATAATCCGATGAAATCCGACTTGATTCGATGGACGGTTTGATGTCACCCATATATAAACTGTTTCCCCCCTTAACACAAACAGCTATTAAACCGTAAGCAATTAAAGTCAAAACAACAACCCAGCTTTTTTTTAATTACAAAACCAAATGTAGCAAGGATGATGTATAAACATGCATAAAATGTAACTAAGACAATATAATTTAGAAGTCCGTTTTTCTTGTTAATTTAAAATAAAATCCAAAAATAAATTAACAAAAAAAATTAATTTTAATCTTACCGAATATATTGTTTTATCTAACCGGACTGAAAGTCGTAAATACTAAGCTTAATTTTGAATTGGTTCTTTTGGATTGATTGGGGTTAACAATTATCTTTTTTTTTTTTTTGTGAAACCAAACATTGGCCAAACTCCATTCTCTCTCATTTATAATTTGGCCGCTTTTTTGAGGACCGGTGGTGGGTCCCTGTTTCAGGAACCGTCCGGGTGGGACCCCCGGTGCCTATTTCTTCCGCCAGAAACGTTGGTGTGAAAACCTGCTGTGTTTGGGGTTTGAAGGGGCACCTAAGGCCACATTTCTGGGTAAACGGACCCCTATTTGTCTCACGGTAGGCCGGGCGCGTTGGGCGATACCACTGGTTTGCCAATGTCTATGGGTGTCGGTGACCCACTTTTCCATCAGGTGGCCCGACTGCTCGTCTGCCTGCGTAATTATAAAAAAAAAAAAAAAAAAAAAGGCATCAGTTTATATTGTTTCACTGATTTTTAACAAGATGAAATTCTTTGGAAAATATTTTAATCTTTCTGATAACCAAAAATTGGAAACTTTTTTTACCTTTTTGTTTTCCGTGAAAATTTTTATAATTCCAAAATATGATGGTAAATGTTTCCATGTCTAAATTTAAAAAAAAAAACTGGGTATTGAGTAATGGCAATAACTTGTTTTATTAATAACCTTTTATAATACCCAATTTTATTATCGTAAATAGATTTTTAATATCATAAACAATTAAATAAGAACGGTTAAAGGTCATTTAATAACTTTAAATTTTTTCTTTCCACTGATCAATGAAATACCAATATACCAAGGTATTGAACCTAAACTTAGAGTTATCCTCAGGTTTAACGCTGCATGTTAAAACCAAAATTTGAACTTGAAATAACTTTGATTAAATTGAAACTTTTTTGAAAAGTTTTGGGTCATCAAAAGTTGTACCATTTTTGCTAAAAATTGTTTGGCCGGGTTCCGGGGCAAAAAATTGATTAAAAATCTTATATCTTTCTTTTTGTCAATCTTTGTCGAACCTTGAAATACCAAGTCAATGCTTTTTTTTCAAAAGCTGGGTCAAAAATCATTCTTTTCCAGAAAAATTTGAAATGATTTTTTTAACTTTACGTTTTTCGGCATCTAAAAGGAACAGTAGAATTAACTTTATACATTTTAAACTGATTTAGTAACCTAGTACAACTTTGACTTCCCAAATAAAGGGTCCTTTCGGGCGTAAATTTTTATTTATCTGCGTGTTATTCTCCCCTCCCTAAGGTTTGTTTACGACGATAAATATAAAAATTCAATAGACTATTTTAATATGGCCCTTATCAGAAAAGGATAAAATATTTAAAAATATCTTTTCTGGCTTTTAAAAAATAAATATGAATCAGTCACAAAGATTAAAAGCTAAAAAATTTTTTGCAAATCCATAAAGGGCCTTTAAAATTTTTATAACTTCAACTTTAAATTTAAAACTTTGGCATAATTTTTTTTTAAAAGTCACCGGAACAAGTACGAAAAAAATATTTGCATTTTGCATTTTATAACGATTCTGTTTTACAGATGTTTTTTGATTAATGCTAATAGTGTCCATTTCTCAATCAGTGTTTGGATTTATAACAAATTTAAAATTTTTTTAAAATAAACTGAATAACCAACTATTAACTCTAAATGTGGGTGAATTGTGATGGGTTGCTATGCTCTGACGAAATCGTATGTTGTCATGGAGTGCCGTTGCTAAAATAAATGAATATTTGTTTTAAAATATGTATTTATATACCTGATCCAATTAATTGAAGCCTTTTCCTTTCTGATACATATATATACTCCCCCAAAATAATGACCAATTGTTTAACAAAATTTTTTGCATTAAAAGCCAATTATTTTAGGATGACTATACAACTCCATTTAACTACGCTAATCAAGTCAAATTAATAATCCTTTTGGAAATTAGACTTTATTGCCGGTCTCCAAATGACCTGATAGGTCAAACCCAAATTACCTTGGTCCTAGAATGATTGGGTCTCTTCGTTTATAAATTATTCGAAATTTGGTTACGGATTTAAGGATTGCTATTCTTTGGAAATATTGCTTTAACACTGGGCACTTAGGTAATATGAAAGTTTTACCTGCTGTTGCGAGTATTATGTTTAAAACTCGGCTCATCCGCCGGTAAAGACGGCGGCCGGCGAATATTTCGTTCCGTTTTAAAAGGGTGTATTTTTATACCGGACATTCTTGTTTTAAGGGCAACCTTTTTCAATTTAATATATTTTTTATTTTTTATTAAATATGTTTGTTCATAATTAAGTCTTAAAAATTGCCTATAAGTTTAAAAATAGTATTAAAAAAGATTGGCCTATTTGAACCAAGTAAATTAAACCAAACCTAACTTAACCCTTTCCATTTTTTTATTTGGGGCCTGTTAATTTTAAAATCCTACGCGATGTTTAAAATTTGAATGGACGCTTTTCAATTTAATTGACTTTGTTGTTGAGCTTATCTATCGTCGTTGAATAAAGGAATGAATGTAGTTATTTTGGATTCTCAGGTTCATTACTAATATTTATAATTCCGCCCCTAGTTTAAAATGGGACTACGGTGGTGAGTTATATCCGGGGCCGACTTTTAACATGCCCCATCCAACGTAGGGATCATCTAAATTTGCAAAAGTCGGGCATCAGCCTGACCTACCGACTTAGGAAATAAATTAAAAGTTGTTTGGGTTCCTACCCCTGTTCTCTAGGCTGCCAGGGGCGTAATTATTTAATAATAATACACCGGTTTTTAAAACCAGTTCATTTACATTCACAAATTCATTAGCATTACAAATTTTCCGTTTACTTTTCCATAAAACTTCTTGTAACCACTAACAAATTTGTTTTATCAAACTATTTTTAATAACAAATGAGATTATCATTCAATCAAGCCCTTGAGGAATGGGCCTCTAATGGGGAGTTTTCTTAATTTTAATGCAGGTTGGTGGGTGTATCGACTTTTTAATATTTAGGTAACCAATTTGTTGGTCTTTTGGATTTTATGTCTTTTTCTTTCTTATGAACCGACGTATCATAGTACAAAGTTTTTAATTTTGTGGCTCCTAATTACCCCAAATTCCTTGGAATTCGAACTTAATTTAAAATTCTTTTTGGCTATTCTCATGGTTTGGCGTAAGGCATTTTTCCCGCTAGACTCCTTTTTTTTATACTTTCATAATAAATTGTTTGTCTGAAAATAATTTAAAAACAAACAGACCTTTTAACAGGCGGGAAAGTGCTTCCCCTTAAAACAATATAAGATTTTACGTCTCGTGTTCCTCCGTTAATAAACTAGTTAAGGTTGCCCTTAAAAGTTCGGGTCTTCCTCCTGTTTATTGGAACCAAACCTGGCCGTCAAAAGCAAACCTTTCAACAAAATTATAAAAGGCATGGGCGTTATAAACATAAAATTTACGTATAAGGCGGTAAAACTCAAAAATTTAATACTCCCAAACATTTCTTGACTGATCTGCTTTAGGAATGAAATAGATCTACTTACTTAAGGTCAATTCAAGAAAAATCGGAAACTTTTTTCATTATTTATTATTTTCTCGTTGTTAAAATGTGGCCAATGCACTAATTTGATTAAGGTGATAAATTTGTGCCTGAATTTCGAGGGTGTCATTAAAAACAGGTACCTTATATACACGCTAAAATAAGTAATGTAATAAAGGTAAAATTCTGTTTTTAAATAATACCCTAAAAATTAAAAACTTTTACCAACAGCAAATATCAACCCAGTAAGGAAATCTTACAGTAAACTTTATTTTTGGAATTTTTTAGTCTTTTCCCAAAACCAAATTTTTATTTTAAGAAATTTAAATTTGTAAAACCTAAGTAAAATAAGAACAAAATAAATCATTCACAATTTATCAAAACTGATTTGCATCATGTAGCTGTAATAAATATCTATGAAGTATATAAATTATAAACATTATTATATGAAGAAGCGCCGGTTTGTGTAAAGGGTTTTTTAAATGAGGGCGGCAACAGGGCTGGCCGCCACGTTTTATTCAGAACTCATCCCCAGATAAAAACAAAATAACCAACTTATTAATTTTAATTTATATCATTTTGGTCGATTTCTTTCCTAATAAATAAAAATCAAAACTTTCCTGGGAATAGTTTTACCGGTAATTGATAACATCAAAGTGGTTTAGAAAACCCTAAGTATTTAACTCAAACGGGATCCCCCTGAAGCTCGAACAAAGTTACCTTTAAATTTTTCCTTGGTCCCTCTGATATTCCAAAAGAAATTGCCAAACCTAGCGCCAATAGTTTGAGCGGGGAATCGTTGGGTTTGGGAGATTGCCTAAATTTATTATTAAATTAAGATTAACGTCATAAAATCTTTAAATAAATAAGTGGGAATATTACAATTTCATTTTTAAACTTAATTACATACGAATGTGTCTGAAAATGCTATGATCTAACGTTCCGGGCAATTGGTGGAATTTGCATTAATCAAGAGACGTTTAAATAAATAAATGTATTAATAATTACAATTACGGTTTATAAACTGACAACAAAACTAGTTTAACAAAAACAATTAATATTTCAAGTGACGTCACCCCTTTGGGCGCCAAACATTTTCTTCAATGAAATCTTCTTATTCTGAAATCCATAACTCTGTATACTGAACTGGTTATGTAATCTATCAATTACGAATATCAGTTTTTTGAAACGCCTGATTATATGTTTATTGTTTTGGGTTGGGTTATTCTAATCAGATAAGCGCAAAGAAAGCGAAAATGCTACTGAATTGTCGACGAACTCTAAAACGTTAGATTTGCCGTTGTATTTTTTTAATCCCCCATTAGAACCTTAAAGTTCATTTATATGTTAATCTAAAAGGAAAAAACTTTTTGTTTTAAACTATCCTATTAATCCACTTTTTTCGGATTTTTTCAATTTCAGGAAAGTCCGGGAAACGTAATAATAATGCTTTCAAAAATATTTAATTAGGCCCATTTTTATTTGGCCTTTGAAATTTAAAAGTTATTTAAGTAAGGCTGTTTATTCGCGTACAAAAACTAGTATTTTTAAAACAACAAAACTTCTTTTGTTGCTTTATAAATCCCATAAAGGCTAATTTAGTAAACTTTCCAAATAAATTCTAAACCTAAGAAAGGATCAGTTCCAGTTCAGGGCATTTTCGACTTCCAAATTCTGAAAATGAAACCGATTTCAATCTTGTAATATCGTATTTTTTTAATAAATCTCGTTTTATGTGATATAACCGAATTATAATTAATTCACTTTAAGTATGTGGATGATATGGAATGGTTAAATAAAATCTTTTAATTCTTTCCGTGGTTTTGAAAAATACCATTTTATTTATTTCAATAAAAAATTCCAATTTTCAAACTTATTTAACGTTAAGATAATTAGGAATTGATTCGAGAAAATTCGGAAAGCGGAAATTTTTTATTTGACATTCGAAGCGGTTTAACATGAAACGGGGACCTGGAAATGGATTTGGTGATGAATGATGAATTTCCAAAACCCAAACTTATCGCTGGTTTTGCTGCTTTCAACATGAACGTGTCAAGCTCCGGTGATGATCCTTCATCGTTAAGGTCGTCAAATCCGCAGTCCCAAAGAAAACGTTTGATGCCGTGCGGAAGCTGATTAGAAAAGATTGACATATGACATACCGCGAATATCAAACAAAGTTTAGAATATTGGCATGGGTCAAAATACAAATAAACTTTCCAAAAACAATTTTGTAAAAAAGTTGTTTTCCGGGTGGATTCCGCATTCGCTCTGTGGAGGCAAAAAGCGGCCTCCGTCATGGTGCGTCAGGAACTCTCGAAAAGGCTCCCGTAAGGATCCTCCTCTTTTAACAACATCATATTGGGTGGCGAATCCTGGATATGCGCGGCCGAATCCAAAAACAAAAACCAGTTCATGAGTTTGGGTTGTTCGAAAATGAGTTAAAGACAAAACCTTCGTTTACGGGTGTCAAAAAAAAATGGTGGCCGGGTTTTGTCTCCAAAACCGTTCCAAGTAAACTATTCCTCTTGAAGGACAAAAGAACGGTTAATGCAGATAGGTTTGCCTAAGCGTTTGTTTGCCGCAGGTCTTTCTGAACTCAGTGAGAACTGCAAACCCATCTCTTCCTCCGACAATGCGAATACTAACAGCCAAGAACAAACGGGTTTTTTAGAGGCAAAAAAACGAAATTATAACCATCCCCATCAGCCCCGACCATGCCCCTAATATTCTATCTTTCTCCAAAATAAAGGATTTGTGTGGACCAGTTTTCTTCACCGGGCCAGTGCCTACAAAACAGCTTTTGGGAAGAAACGCCGAATGAAAGGTTTACTTGAATAATTGGCTCCATCTCTAAAAAAGTGTTCAAAATTTTGCAGATAATTTTAAAAATTTAAACCAATTTAGATAATTTGGCCTTTGCCCTAAATTTCGGATTATTATTTAAGATTAAAAACCTTAAATGGAATTTAAAAATGTTTTTACACTTTCCATTGTTTACCTTTAACCAAAAGTTTGCTTGGTTTTAAACAGAGTTTTCTTAATAAACATTTTTTTTAAATTTTACCTAAGGGTAATTCCTTTGCCAAAGAAATTAATTTAAAATGCCTTAATATTTATTTTTCCTTTATTCTTTTTATTTTTAAATTTACTTTAAATTTAAACAGGTTTTTTAATAAAAATTTTATAAAACAATTAAGGAATTAAGAAATAAAACTTTTAGGTTCGGAACTTGGATTTAAAAGATTGGTTTTTTAAAAATTTTATTAAATAATTCTTTAAAGTGAAAACCTTTTTTTTAAATTTTAAGGAAAAATTTTACTTTATGAAGTAAAAATTTTTTAAATTTAAAAAATTTAATATGGGTCAAATAAAAAAATTTTTCACCAAGGGTAAAATTGGAAAAGAAAGTTTAATGACAATTATCCCTTAATAGTTATCATAATCAAATTCTTTACATTTCGACAAAAGTTTAATTTTGTAACTTTCAACTTTTAAAAGGTCCGGTTGGCCAGGAAAAATGGTTAGATGAATCATTTTAAACCTTAAAGTTTAAATGGTTGATATGATTCTAATTAAACTAAATACACTGTGTTATAAACCCTCTCCTGCAAAGTACTCCTGCAACCTTCTCGTTTTGTTTGCCTAAAAAAGGTCTCAATAAAAAAGCTACAAGTCACCCAGGCGGCAATGGAACGGGCTATACTAGCAGTTTCTTTACGTGACCAAATGAGAAATCAGGAAGCCAAAGACCAAGTAACAAAAAGCTTTAGGTTTGACCTCCTTCTAAGACTAAGATCTAAAAAGTTTTAATCCCAAATATTTTGATGGATAATGAAAAAACTAATTAACATGGCATACGGTAATTTATAACAAAAACAAGTCAGTCCTGCATACAATGTGTACAGTTCTTCTTCAAATGCAAAACAAAATTCTTTAGCTTAGGTTCGTTTATCGTTTATATTTCATTTTGTCTTATTTGTTTTTAATTTAGGGAAAATTTTTTTTAAAAGGAATAAATTTTTTGCTCGTTCGGCTAAACTTTTACCTTTTAAAATTTCTATTAACTTATAAGAAAATGAAAACAAAATAACAATAAAATTTTTAAAGAAAAAAATATATTCTTATTTAACTAATTCCTTTTTATTACATCCTTTAATGAAAAATATTTAAATCTTTTAATAAATTTATTTCTTGATTTTTCAATGGATCTTTGAGTATTAATAATAAATTTAATAGATTATAATTAAACCTTTTTATATTTTAATATATTTTAAATTTATAGTTATATGTTTGAACTGGATCATTTTAAAATTATTCAATTTTATAACCCTTTTTTTGGTTAAACCTTTCTAAAATTTAATTCAATAAACCCATTCACTAAATGTACAACTTTCCTAGTACACATTTCACACCTTTTGGTTTGATACAATTTAAAAAATAATAAATTTCGAAATAAATTACTGATCGTGATAATCCTCTTGTTTTTTTGTTTCAAATAAAGATATAAAAGTTCTTTATATTTATCCAAAATTTTATAGCAAATATATGCTGTTTAAAGGTGGAAACTCATCAAACAAACTCAAATTTTTCAGGGGCTGTCAGGGCCGCAAATCAGTGTGAAAACACTATCGTGTTAGGTCCCAGCGTATTTAGTGGGCAATTAGGATGTAACATCCTAAATCACACGGCAATGCTTGTGTAATACCCCTGGCATTGCCAATGTTTCGGTTGTGGATATCGATGACCACTTTCCATCAGGTGGTCTGACTGCTTGTCTGCCTTCAAATGCAAATATAAAAATGTATTGGGAAATAAAAAAGTGCTATAGTTATACTATAGCACTTGTTTATTTCCTATAATAAGTTTGATATTTAACGCCTTCAGGGAAAGTTAAATACAAGTATACCAGACAATATTATCAATGCATGTTTAAGTTTTTGCGCAGTGATTCTACGGTCTCTACACCTTAACATTTACGATTTTCTCTGTTGTAAATCTATAATTCAACTAGCTAAACTCCACAGGTTACCTTTGTTTGTAGCAAAATAAAATTTTTAAACAGTCTGCAATCTGAAGTGTCCGTAGGAATGCCGGCCCAAATAATCAATATATAATAGAAATAATTTAAACAATAAAATTGGTTGACTAGCCTAACCGAAAGAAAAGATAAATTTTGGTTTTTAAGAGTAGAGCAGTGCAGAGCTTATTTTTTAAAAGTTATTATTATAAGTAATTTTGTGAAATTGATTTGAAAAGCTGCAGACCGCTCTGTATTAGTCCTTCCTCAGCGCGGTATCGGAATCTTCAATTCCTAAGGAAGTTCGTATGATGAGTTCATAGTTCGAATCTCATCATCTCTGTCTGCGGTTTCCTTCGGTCGGATACCAATCATGGACATGAACTGCTGCCCTCTTGCGTCGCATTAAGTTCTTTATGTCGTTTGGCCCAGTAGAGGTATTCTTCCACTGGGACTTGCCTCGAGGAGGCCTCAACGATACTTTGGACGTGTCTTGTGAACGCATGAGCAGCGAGATTCGTGTCGAAATCTAACGATAACAGGGAGACCTAAGATGTAATTATCGATAATCTCTATACCTCTAAAGGTGAGATTAACGTTTTTGAGGAGGGCAATATCGAGCACATCCGGTCTGTGGCCCACCAAGTGTGGGTAGTACGTTTGCTTGAACGGGGCAATAACACTGAAGTTTAATAAGTCAGAAAGAGCATCCAGTAGAGCTAGACCTCGCGAGTTTGTGGTATAACTATTCCCGGGTGTGTTTGCTATTGCAGTCGCCAGAGCACAACGGAGCACTCGAACGTTGTAAATTTTAATTCGATCTTGATAAAATTGTAAGGTTAGCTTACGCGATACATTATATATCTGCACTAAAAATTACGTGTGTTAAATTTATCTCTACTTTGCTATAAAAATATTATGTAAAAATATCGGTTATTAGAATAAATCTTGTGAGCAGTAAAGTTAGATTTGTTCTGTTTTAAATTTTGACAAAAAGTATTTAAAGAAGAAGCTGTAAAACTTATAATAAAACATTGGTTTGTGATTTTTGTTTATTGTTATAATATGCGAACCAGCGAGCCGCCCTGGCTTCACACGGATGCAATATTGATACTAAATATAATTTCAAAGCCTGTAAACCTACCTGTAAACAGCCATTTTGATCTATATTTAAAGAATAATATATGTTAAGTACTTAATTAGAAAAGGATTAGTAATGTATTGCTTAAAACCACTTCCTAACTAAACCATTTTATCCCGCAAAGAGTAAAAATATGGTTGTTATGGGTTATCCTTAAGTTTTTTTTTACCTTTTGTACAATACTTGTTTTGATTTATCTATCTTTGAATTATTTAACTAGCTTTTATTGGGAGGGGCAGGCGGGCGAAAGCTACTTTGTTTCGTACTATGTAATATGTAGTGATTTAACCAAAACACCGGTGGTAGGTCCCTTTTTACAGGGGACCGTCTGGGTGGGTACCACCGCGGTGCTTATTTCTACCGCAAAGCAGTAGTTGTGAAAACACTACTGTGTTCTGGTTTGAAGGGCACCGTAGCCAGCGTATTTACTGTGTAAACGAGACTTAATATCCTATGCTTCACGGTAGGCAGCGCGTTGGTGATACCAGTATTGCCAATGTTTATGGGCATCGGTGACTACTTTCCATCAGGTGACCCCGATTGCTCTTCTGCCTGCGTATGTAATAAAAAAAATGCTATTTTCTTTAAGCTTTATAGATATAATTGAGATGCATCATCCTAAACAGCTATGCAAGTGAACAAGGACTAGAACTTTAACGAGATGCTTACACAGTTTGTAAGTTGGTAAATCAATCTGGCTAATAATTGGGCGTATTGGAACATTAAGTTTATATATTTTCTGCAACCCATATACATACCCATACAGTTTTGGGGGCTTGGCACACCATGGTATTTCGATATTGGTCGACGAATAACACCTCAGTTTGCCCGTGACCATAGTTCCTGTAAACCGCGTTTAATTTGGTTTACAATTTTCCCAAAGCCTGAAACGTGGGCAAAATTGTAAAACGAATTAAACGCGATATAATCCGTAAATTCTTTTAAAATATTTTTATAAACTGTGTTTGTTTATACTTCTAATCATCCAATCACCTAAGTTATAAACACACTGCAGTCTTTGTTCCCAACAAAAACATTAAATGTAAAGATTACAACAATATATTAAACTAATAAGACAAAATAAATACAGTTGTCCTCAGCCCATATAATTTAGGACATTTCAAAATTAGATAAATTTTATGAAAACTATCTTGCGTCGTAATTTTGATATGTGCTAGCATCCAAATATTTATACTTAACTATTTATGTTGGGAAAAGAAAGTAATTAGCAGTGTATTTCATAAAACCCAATTGCACAGTTAGGCTTCTGTTAATGCCTGTCGCCGTTTCATGTACACCTCCACTAATTTAAAAGTGATTGGTTGAGGTCCACAGATCGTAACAAACCGTTGCAATCTAGTAAGATAATGAAATGATTATGCTTACTATTGAGCATTAATTTTATTTACCAAACTTTTAATATAGTTATCAAAAATGTGAATTTGTCCTATCCTTATCATATGCTTTAACCGTCACTAAAATACGTTACCTTTCGCTTAAGATAAACAAAATATATGTAATTTTTATTTACCTTTAAGTTCACCATCCATTATATTTTTTTAATTTATGACGTAAATTATGTGTTGCGCCTAATAATAAAAATATAATTTTTGATCTCCAAAGTCAAATAGGCCTATTTACTCATGTCCAAAGTTTGGTTTATAATCTGCCGTGACTGGCATCTAATTTTTATAATCCGATGAAATCGATTTGATTCGATGGACAGATTTGATGTCACCATATATAGAAGCTTTGTTGTCCCACATAAAATAACTTACAAACATGCTAATGTCAACCGTAAGCAATTAAAGTCAGCTTAACAACCTGACGTATTTTTTATTTAATACTACAAACAAATGTAGTAGCGATGATGTGCATAAACATGCATCTTAAATGTGAACTAAGACAATATAATTTAGAAGTCGTTTTTTTTGTTAATTTAAATAACAGCCAAAAATAAATTAACCAAAAAAAATTTAATAGTTTAATCATTGCAGACTATATTGTTTATCTAACGGACTAAGTCGTGGGCCATAGCTAGTATTGAATATAGTTCTTGTCTAGATTGATTAGGAGTACGTTACTTTTAACATTATCTTTTTTTAATTTCTTTTATTGTGGCTAAATAAACTCATTCTCTTGCTCATTTGCGAATTTAAAACAACGCTGTTGAGACTGCGGTAGGTCCTCGTTTACAGGAGACCGTCTGGTAGTACCCACTGCAGTTTATTTCTGCTGCGAAACAGTAGTGTGAAACACTGCTGTGTTCCGGTTTGAAGGGGCACTGTAGCCAGCGCATTTACTGCAACGAGTTCTTAACACCCTATGTTCCACGGGTAGCGCGTTGGCGATAGCCACTGGTGGCTGCTTGGCCCAGTGGGTGTCGGTGACCACTTTCCATCAGGTGGCCCGACTGCTCGTCTGCCTGCGCAAGCTATAAAAAAAAAAAAAAAAAAAAAAAGACTGTTGCATATTGTGGGTCATCGATGATTTTAATATGATTCTTTCGAAATATTTATGATTCTACAGATGATAACAAAAAGTCTGAAGCTTTTTACGTACACTTTTTTGTTTCCGTGAAATTTATAATTCCTAAATATAATGGTAAATGTACCATGTCTAATTTAAAAAAATCATATTGAGTAATGGTACAATTTGCTTTTATTAATATTATACAATGTTTATAATACCCATTTTATTATCGTATATAGATTTTTAACAATCATAAATAATAAATAAAGAACGAAGAAGGTCATTTAGCAACTTTGGGCCTGTATTCTTTCACCGATCAATGAAATACATATACCAAGCAGAATTGAACTAAACTTAGAGTTACCGATTATTTGTTTAACGCTGTATGTTAAAACCAAATTATGCAGACTTGTCGAACTTTGATTAAAATTGATTTTTTTTGTTAAAGTTTTGCAGGTCATCGAAAAGTTTATTACATTTTTTTAAGCGTACAGGATCGTGGTTGCACTGTCGGCTTTACGGTTCCGCATAAAAAAATTAAATAAATCAAATTTAAAATCTTACTATCTTTACTTTTTTATCGCATCTTTGTCGAACTGTGAAATACTGAGTGGCAATGCAGCCAAAAAGCTGAGTGCAAATTACATTCTTTTCCAGAAAATGTTGAAATGATTTTTATTTAGCTTTACGTTTTACATCAAGCGCATCTAAAGGAACAGTAGTAATTAACTTTATACATTTTAAATTGATTTAGTAACCTAGTACAACTTTGACTTCCCAAAATAAGGGCCTCACCGGAGCGTATGATTTTATTTACTATGCGCTTATTGCTCCGTCTTATTTTGCATTTACGACGATAAATATGAAAATTCCTTGGGCTATATTTAATATAGCCCCTTATCGGAAAGAATAAAATATTTAAAAATATCTTGTTACTGGCTATTAAATAAAAAATAAATATCAATCAGTCACAAAGATTAAAAGCGAAAAAATTTTTTTGCAATACCATAAAGGGCTATTGCAAAATTTTTATGGCTTCCAACTTACATTTAAACTTTAGCAGTAATTTTATTTTAAAAGTACACAGAAGCAAGTACGAAAAAAATATTTGCATTTTGCATTTTATAACGATTCTGTTTTACAGATGTTTTTGACACGCTAATAGTGTCCATTTCAACTGTGATTGATTTATAACAAAATTTTACTTTTCTACAAACTGACCACTTAAATCAACTATTAACCTAAATGGAGGATTGTGAGGCAATGTTTGCTGTATTTTCTGATCAAAACGGTATGTTGTCATAGAGTGTCGTTGTTAAACAATGAGTCATGTAGTTTAAATATGTATTATATACCATGATACTTAATTAATTGAAGCCTTTTTCCTTTCTGATATATATATATTCCCAAAAATGTGTATTGATGTTATTAAATTATTTTGCATTATGTACGCTTAATTATTTTGAGATGACTATACAACTCCATTTAACTACGCTAATCGAGTCGTTAATAATCCTTATTTATGGAATTAGACTAATTGCTGATCTCCAAATGACCTGATAGATCAAACGCACAATTGCAACTTAGTCGCTAGAAATGATTAGGTACACTCTTCGTTTATAAATTATTCTTTGAAATTGGATTACTCGGTAGGAATGTGCATATTCTTTAGTTATATTACTTTAACACTGAGCACGTGAAGTATATGTAAAGTTTTACTGCTGTTGCGAGTATTATGCCTGCGAAACTCTGCTCATGCAACGCACGTAAGACGGCAACGTGCATGATATATTCCAGATTCGTTGCTATTAAAGGTGTATATTTTTACATGACATTCTTGTTTTAGAGGCAGATATTTTTTCAAATTGTAATATATTTTATTATTTTTATACTTAAATATGTTGTAACATAATTAAGTTTTAAAAATTGCCTATAAGTTTAAAAATAGTATTCAAAAAAGATTAGCCTATTTAGAATTCAACGTTGTAAATGTAACAAACCTAACGTTAACTGCTAACGCGTTTTTATTGTTAGTCTGTCATTATTTTAACCCTACGCGACAAGTTTGTAGTTACAAGAATGGACGACTTTTCGGCGCCAATTGACTCTTATTGAGCTTATCTAACGTCGTTGAATAAAGGAATGAATGTGTAGTTACTGACTCCTACAGGTTAACATTACTAATATTTATAATGTCTTAGTTTAATGGACTACAGTGGCTGGGAGTTATATCACAGGCTGACTTCTAACATGCCCATCCAACGTAGGGATCATCTGGGCCCTGAGAAAGTCGGGCGATCAGCCCGCCGACCTACCCGACTAGGAAATAAGAATTAAAAGTTGTTGTCTCTGCAGCCCCACTCAACCCTTACGTCTAGCTGCAGGGGCAGAAATAATTATATTATACTAATTGCACGGTTTGTAAACCAGTACACATTCAAAATTATTAGAACATTACAATGTTCGTTTACAATTAAAAACTACTGTAACCACTTCAACAAATTTGTTTTATCAATACTATATTTTTTAATAACATAATGAGTGATTATCATCGCCTGTGATAGTCCACTGCAGGATATGCCTCCTAATGGACGCCTTCTTCCATTAGGGGTTTTGCAGTATCCCACACTGGTCCAATGTGGGTTGGTGGGTGTACTGGATTCTTTACATATATTGAGTACAACTGCTTTAAATTATTGGATATCTTTTAGGATATATTTTATGTCTTTTGTTATGTTTGCGAACAGAAAGGGCCCACTTAGTACAAAGTTATTGAGGTTATGCAAAAGCATAACCTATAACCCAAATTTTATTCTTGAATTCATGGAATAACAGACTTAATTTAGAAATTTTTAGTTATTCTCACATGGTTTGGCGAAGGCATTGCCAGACTCCTTTTGTTTATACTTATCAATTAAATTCATTGATTTGTTTGAAAATAATTTAAAAAACAACGGTAAGCAGACACATGCAGGCAGAGTCTGATGTCTTACGCTTCAAAACAATATAAGACTTTACGTCTCGTGTTCTCCGTTAATAAACTAGTTGAGGTGCCTTAAAGTTGGCAAGGTCTTCCGTCAGTTCACATCTAACCTAACTACAAACCGTCATAAATCCAAATAGCAAAACCTTATGCAAATAAAAATTATAAGGCATGGGCGTTAAAATATAAAAATTACGTTTAAGGCGGTAAACCCAAAATGACACACTTCCAGTACATTTTCAGTGACTGATCTGTCTTTACTAGAATGAAATAGATACTACTTACTGTAGGAATCGAATTCGAAAATCGAATACTTTTTCATTGCTTATTATTTTCTCGTTAAAGCAAATGTACAATGCACTAATTTGACAGGAGAGTGATGAGAACAGAGGCAATTTATATATACATTTAGCAGAATTCTGTTTTATGAAATAATGCACCTAAAAAATTATAAAAACTTACCAACAGCAAATATCAAATCTAGTAAGAATCATTCATGTAAACATTTTATTTTACCAGAATTTTTAGGTATTCCATAAAACAGAATTTTTATTTTTACAAGAATGTTAAGAGTTGCTGTAAAGCTAAGTAAATAAGAACAAAATAAATCATTTCACAATTTATCAAAACTGCCATTTGCATCATGTAGCTGTAATAAATATCTTTGAAGTATATAAAATTATAAACATTATTATATATGACGAAGCGCCGGTTGTGTAAGGGTTTTTTAAATGAGAGGCAGCAGCAGAGCTGGCGCCACGATTTTATTCAGAACTCATTGCGTAACAGATAAAACAAAATAACCAACTTATTAACACAATTTATATCATTTAATCGATTTCTTTACCTAATAAATCAAAATCAAAAACTTTTACAAAATAGAATAGTTTTACACAGTACCGATAACATCGCGGTTAGAAACCCAAGTATTTAACTCCGGGCGTGTGATCCGGGCCTGAAGCTCGAACACAAGGCCGCTTGTATTTTTCGTATGGTCCTCTGATACATCCAAAAGAGTGTCGCCACCTAGCGCGTATAGTTTGAGCGGTATCGTTGGGTTGAAGATGTACAATATAAATTTATTATTAAATTAGATTGATAACGTCATAAAATCTTTAAACAAACAAGTAGGAATATTACAATGTTCGATACTATTTGTAAACCAATACTCATATACGATGTACCGTTAAGAATGCTATGACCATTGACTGCTCCGAATCCATCAGGAATTTAATATGATGCAAGAGACGTTTAAATAAATAACTAGTAATATTAATATCACAATTACGATTTATAAACTGACAACTTAAAACTAAGGTTTAACAAAAATACTATGTTCAAGTGACGTCACCCTATTGAGGCGCCGACATATTCTTCAATGAAATCTTCTTATTTTGAAATCATAATCTCTGTATACTGAACTAGTTATGTAATACTATAACTTAATTACGAATATACAGTTTTAATTGAAACGCCTGATTATATGTTTGTTATTTATCAAGGTGGCGTATTCTAATCAGATAGCGCAAGCACGTAAAGCGAAATGCTACTGAATCTTAAACGCGACGAACTCTAAAACGTTAGATTTGCCGCTGTATTTTTTAATCACTACATTAGAACTAACTAAAGTTCATTTTATATGTTAATCAGTAAAAACCGAAAAACTTATGTTGTTTACACGATTACTATCCGTATTAAATCCACTTTTTTACGGATTTTTTCGAATTCCGGAAAGTCCGAAACGTAATAGCTAATGCTTAAATCAAATATTTTATGTAGGCCATACTTATTTGTTGTATAAAATGTAAAAAGTTATAACTACAGCCAAGCTGTTATGATAACGCGTACACAAACTAGTATTTTTAAAACAACAAAACTTCTTTTGTTGCTTTATAAATGGCCCATGAAGCTGGAATTTAGTAAACTGGTTAGCAAATAAATTCTAATACATCTAAGAAGTAGGATTGATTCAGTTCCAGAGGCATACGACTTCAAAAATTCTATGAAATAAAAACCGATTTCAATCTTGTAATGCTCGTATTTATTTTGTAATACGTCACGTTATATGTGTGATATAACCGAATGTATAAAATAATGCATTCTTCAAGTATGTGGATGATATGGATGGTTATATTAAAATCTATTTAATTGCAATTTCCTTGGTTTTGAAAATCAAATACCATCTAATTATTTAAAAAAAGATTCTCGGTCTTGTCAAACTTATTTAGACGTTAAGAAAATGGAATTGATTCGAGAAAATTCAAAAGCGGAGATTTATTATGACATTCAGCGGTTTAAATATAGAAACAGAGTGTTGACATGATGATTTATGATCGGTGATGAATGATGAACATCCAAACCATAACTTATCGCTGGTTTGCTGCATTTCAACATGAATGCGTCAAGCTCAGTGATGATCCCCATCGTTAAGGTTTGATCAAACTGCAGTCACACAAGAAAACGTTGATGCCGTGCGAAGCTGATTGAGAAAGATTGACATATGATATACCGCGAATATCGGCAAGTTAGATATTGGCCTGAGTCATCATAAATAAACTCCAGAAACAATTAGGTGTAAAAGAAGTGTTTTCCCTGATGGATACCGATTCGTCGTGGAGAGCAAAAGCGGTTGCGTCACTTGGTGCGTCAGAACTCCTTTAGTGTTATTCTACGGGGATCCTCAAATGCTTTATACAACATCACATTAGGTGACGAATCTCGATATACGCGTGTCGAATCCGAAACAAAACCAGTCATGAGTTTAAAAGTTTGAAAATGAGTAAAGACAAACTCTTCGTTTACGGAGTGTCGCAAAAAATGGTGGGCTAGGTTTTGTCTCCGAAAACCGTTCATAATGCGACCTTGAAGGACAAAAGCAGAAACGGTTAATGCAGATAGTTTGTTAGCGTTTTGTTTGCCGCAGGTCGCTTCTGAACTCCAGTGCAAGAGAACTGTACAATCGTATCATCTTCCCTACGACAGTGAATACTAACACTGGCACAGGTCAAATGAGTTTTTAGAGTAAAAAAAACATAACTATCAGACCATCCCGCACAGTCTCCGACCATAGTCTTCAATGATTTCTATATCAAACAAAAAGGATACAAATTGTGTGGACAGATTTTAATACCAGTGCTGTAGATGTTAAATGAAGTTATTTGGAGACCGAAATATCTGAATGAAATGGTTACTTGAATGATTTTATTCCATCGTTCAAAAAAGTGTACAAAAATTTCAGGAGATAAATTCCTTGAAAAGAAATAAAAACATTTTTAGATAGTAATGTTGTTGGCCTTGACTGAAATTTTCAGCGCCCTTCGTATCATTGAAAAGCTGTAAAAAACAGAATTTTAAAATGCATTACTGATGACTTACACTGAATTGCCTTAAATAACCCTAAATTTGTTTTGTTCTTGATTTTACTATGTCTAAACCTTTTCTAAAATAAGGAGGTACACACCTGGCGTTTTAATAGTGTTATTAATAATAATAGTATTGGCCTTTGCTAGACCAAGGAGTTGGTTATTACGATAATTACTTATGTAATCAAAATATTTCTTTACACTTTCCATTACTTTTATCCATTTGGTTCCAAAATACTTACTTCTAATATTTAAACGAAGTATTTCTTATAAGCATTTTTTAAAAATGTTTCATTTGCTCTAAGATATTAATTGCAAAAAATAATTTAATCGCCTATATTTATTTGGTTATAGTGATCTTGTTTATTTTATTTACAAAATTTGTTAGAAATAGTTACATGGTTTTTTGTAATACAAAACTATAAAACAATTAAGCGCACTTAACGCAGTTAAACGTTAGTCGAACTTTTTAAAAGTTTTAAGATGTTTGTTGGGCCATTTCTATCTGACAATTATTAGAACCTTTTTATTTAAAATTTTACCATGAGTAAATTTAGCAACAAAGAAAAGGTTTTCTTCTTAAATTCAAAGTCAATATCACCGTGGCTGAAGCAATAAAAGAAGTTTAGATAGGCTTAATTATCTCTGTGTATTAGCGTACCATAAATTACCATGATGACTGCGACAAAAGCGGGCAATTTGTAACATCCTCTACTTTTTGAAAAGTCTGATTGCTTAGGAAAAGTAAAGAGATGGAATCATTTATCACTGCAGGCGGGCTTAAATGGTTGATATGATTCTAATTAAACTAAATACACTGTGTTATAAACCCTCTCCTGCAAAGTACTCCTGCAACCTTCTCGTTTTGTTTGCCTAAAAAAGGTCTCAATAAAAAGCTAGTGTCACCCAGACGGTACTCTGGAACGGGGCCATAATACCAAAGTGTGCTCACGTGCACTGTAAATGAGAAATCGTATTGAAAGAGAACCAACAGAAAAGTCAGAGGCTACGACGCCTGTTAATTCAAGACTAAGATCTAAGAAAGTATCTTAATTTAATTCTAAATATTTTGATAGGATAATGAAAAAAACTTATTAACTTATGTGACATACGGTAACTACGTTTTATAACAATAAACAAGAGTCGAGTCCTGCTTCCTGATACAATGTGTACATAGTTCTTCATTCAAATGCAATAACAGTAAATTCTATTTAACGACGTTAGGTTGCAGTTTATCGTTTATATTTCATATTAATTACAGTTTGATTTTTGAAAACTAAAGTGCAAATTGACATTAAGAGGAATATTAATTTGTGCACTAAGTTCTGGCTAAACTTTATTACCTGTTGTAAAATTATCTATTAACTTATAATGAAAATAGAATAGCTTAAAAATAACTATTAATGCAATTTTTAAGAAAAATATCACTATTCTTCTTTAACTTATTCCTTATTTTGATTTACATCACTATTAATGAAAATATTTAAATCTTTGTAATAAATTTTATTTCTGTGATTTTTCAAGTGGATCTTGTGATGATAATAATAATAAAGAATTCAATAGATTATAATTACACACGCATTTCATATTTTTAACAAATCTCAATCTATAGTTATATGTTTGAGAACTGGATATATTAATAATTATTCAGCAGAAGTTATACTGTGTTTATTGTTTTAATATGAGCCTTTCAAATTTCTACCCTGGTAGAACATTCACAAAATGTACCACTATTTACACTAAGTACACTATTTACACGGTACCTTTGGTGACGGTATTGATACAATTTAAAAGATAATAAATTTCGCAAATATTAAATACTACGATGATACGTGATAATCCATAACAGCATATTGTTTCAAATGAAAAGATACATGTCTTGATATACTATCCAAAATTATATCAAATATATGCTATTTAAACAGGAAAACCACCAACAAACTCAAATTTTTCAGGGGGCTGTCAGAGCCGCAATCAGGTGTGAAAACACTATCAAAAGTTAGGGTTCCAGTTGCGTATTTAGAAAAGCAATTAAGATGTAACATCCCAATTCACACGGCAGTGCTTGTGTGGACACCCCATACTGTCAATGTTTGTTGTGATATCGACACCACTTTCCATCAGGTGGTCTGACCGCCTGTCTGCCTTCTCGAATGCAAATACAGGGTCGTATTAGAAATAAAAGTGCTTTAGTTATACCTTATAGCACCTTCGTTTATTTCCTGTAATAAGTTTGATATTTAACGCTTCAGGGAAAGTTAACACAAGTATACCAGACAATATTATCAATGCATGTTTAAGTTTTGCGCAGTGATTCTACGGTCTCTACACTTTAACATTTACGATTTTCTCTGTTGTAAATATATAATTCAACTAGCTAAACTCCACAGTAAGTCACCTTTTGTTTGTAAAGTAACAAAATTTTTAAACAGTCTGCAATCTGAGGTGTCCGTAGGAATGCTTACCAACAATCAATATATAATAGGAAATAATTTGGAAACAATAAAAATTGGTTGACTAGGTGCCTAACCGAAAGAAAAGATAAATTTTGGTTTTAAGAGAAGAGTTAGTGCAGAGCTTATTTTTTACAAGTTATTATTGGTAAGTAGTTTTGGTGAAATTAATTTAAAAGCTGCAGACCGCCTGTATCGGTTCTTCCTCAACGCGGCACGGGAATCTTCAATTTTATGAAGTTCGCATGGATGAGTCTATGTCGAATCTCATCATTCTGGTCTGTTTCTTCGGTCGGATACCAATTGCGACATGAACTGCTGCCCTTGCGCGTCGCAGCTGTTCTTTATGTCGTTTGGCCCAGAGGCTCTTCCACTGGACTTGCCCTCGAGGAGGCCCCTAACGATACTTTGGACGTGTCTTTAACGCATGAGCAGCGAGATTCGTGTCGAAATTCCACCCAGATGTCAGGAGACCTTAAGATGTAATTATCACAATCTCATACCCCAAAGGTGAGATTAACGTTTTGAGGAGGGCACGAGTACATCCGGTCTGTGGCCCACCAAGTGGGTAGTATGTTTTGTTTGAACGGGCAATAACACTGGAAGTTTAATAAGTCAGAAAGAGATCCAGTAGAGCTTGACCTCGCGAGTTTGTGGTATAACTATTCCGGTGGTTTGGCATGCAGTCGCCAGAGCACAACGGAGCACTGAACGTTGTAAATTTCAATTCGATCTTGATAAATTAAGTGTTAGCTTTATGCCATGACATTATATATCTGCACTAAAATTACGTGTTAAATTTATTCCTACTTTGCTATAAAATATTATGTAAAATATCGGTTATTAGAATAAATCTAGAGCAGTAAAGTTAGATTTGTTCTGTTTTAAATTTTGACAAAAGTATTTAAAGAAGAAGCTGTAAAACTTATAATAAAACATTATTTAGGATTTTGTTTATTGTTATAATATGTGAACCAGCGAGCCGTCCTGGCTTCACACGGATGCAATATTGATACTAAATATAATTTCAAAGTTTGTAAACCACTTCCTGTAAACAGCCATTTTGATCTATATTTAAAGAATAATATATGTTGAGTACTTAATTAGAAGTATGATTAGTAATGGCTGTTTAAAACTACTTCCTATTAAACCATTTTATCCCGCAAAGAGTAAAAATATGGTTGTTATGGGTTATTCCCAAGTTTTTTTACCTTTTGCCACTTGTTTTGATTTATCTATCTTTGAATTATTTAACTAGCTTTATTGGGAGGCAGGCATGAAAGCTACTTTGTTTCCGTACTGGCAACATGTAGTGACGAACCAAAACACCGGTGGTAGGTCCCTTTACAGGGACCGTCTGGTAAGGCACCACCGCAGTTTATTTCACTGCAAAAGAGTAGTCAGAAAACACTACTGCGTTCTGGGTTTGAAGGGCACCGTAGCCAGCGTATTTACTGGGTAAACGAGACTTAATATCCATACCACGGTAGGCAGCGTTGGTGAGTGGCCTGTGTATTGCCAATGTTTATGGGCACGGTGACTATCATCAGTGACCCCGATTGCTCTTTCTCTGCCTGCGCATGGGCCGAAAAATGCTATTTTCAAGCTTTATGATATAATTGAGATGCATCATCCCAATGCCATGCAAGTGAACAAGGACTAGAACTTTAATGATGCTTACGCAGTTTGTGTTGAAAATCAATCGGCTACGAATTGGGCGGTGGAAGATTGTTTATATATTTTGCAACCCATATATACCCATAAGCAGTTTTGGGGGCTTATACCATGGTATTTGGATATTGGTCGACGAATAACACCTCAGTCTGCCCAGACCATGGTTCTTTAAACTGCGTTTAATTTATTTACCTTCCCAGCCTGAAACGTAAGTAAATTGTAAAACGAATTAAACGCGATATAACTGTAAATTCTTTTAAAATATTTTATAAACTATAGTTTGTTTACATTTAATCATCCAATCACCTAAGTTATAAACAAACTGCAGTCTATTGTTCCGCAACATAAAAATGTTATACAGTTCAAAACTGAATTTTCTGAAGACTTGTTATGGGAGAAAAAGAAAACCGTAATATTATTTATTTTGTATTCATTTCCTACTTTTTATTATTCCTTTAAGATATACCTTCAATAATGATTGATAATAAGTAATGATCTTATTATCAATTGTTATTACATCTTCTCGGAAATATTTTACAGAAAATAACTTGTGTTAACCACCCAAGTGCATTAAATCGTTATTAGATAATAAATTAGAATTCGTTCAATTCCGTAAGCTAATTACATATTTTAACTCGCTCCAAAATGAATCCACTATCATGAGGTCAAACACAAAAATAGTTTTCTTCCTTACCGTGAGCACGTTAAAATATCATTGTAAACGCGATGGTAAAGAATATCGACAGTTCTGAAAATAGTAAGTTTAGCTAGTTGACAGTTTTCTTCGTTGCATTTTGATCATTATATAAAAAGCAATGTTTTAAATATCTATAAATTGGTTTCAGTTACTGCAAGGTTAAAACTAAAATGAGACCAAAATATTATCGATTTTTGTAAAGCTTTTCAAATTTTTAAATACAATAGATTTTAATAAATATCATCTTAAATAAATTAAAGTTATTCAAAGCTCTACTGAGGTTAAATTGAAAAATTGAACTGGATTATGTATTCATTGGCCAGTTGTTAGAGGGTACAACAATATTTTTTAAAGAACATTTATCGATGCACAGCGGTTGGAAATTGATAATAAACAGACCTACCATTAATCTATAGTTTGTAGGAACGTTTTGATTTCAATGTTTTCAGAAAATTTGCACTTTTTTATAGAAAGATTTTATGTTCATTTTTATTTCAACAAAACACAATTTTAACGCCTTAACATTTTTATAAACAGGTGTTGGTTAGAAGTATACACATAACGCTAATTTCGATATAATATCTAAAATACTCGGATCAGGATACCGCATACAAATCGCTTGTTGCAGAAATGCTATATATAAAGTATTAACATAATTTCATGTTCTTCAACTGTTACTGAATAAACTTCTTTTTCTATGTATATTCAACGAAGTTTCTATTTTACTAAAAACATTATTAATATTGCTAGGAACCTTATGCAATGTTTTTTGTTAATTATGTGTGGTTTATAGACTTTCGTTTATAGACTAGAGAAGAAGGTGAAACCGATGAAACTATGCCAGTCACCTCCTCCTGTAGCTCATACATACCACACCTGAATGTAATGATGAGAAGGCGTCGTACAAAATATTAGCAATTCCTTTACAGCTACATTTTGGCTGTAAGGAGGAGAAACGAGAGAACACATATTAGCGTCCACCCATCATCGTCACTTCCAGAGCGCATTCAAAGCAATATCTAGTTTGGAGCATTCATTACGGCCAGCTTTACTCCACAAGCCAACCAAGGTCCTTGTAGCTTCCCTTCGGCAGGGTCAGGTCACAGGTACTGAGCCCCACCACTACACCAAAGTGTAAAAAGCGCCTGTTATAGGAGTAGGGCTTTACATTTAAAATCAAATTCAGTATAAAATATGGTATGCTTATTTTTTCAAATATATTTTTACAAATATAGATACATTTAAATTGATATAAACACACTGTCAACAAAAAGATATTACATAGTTATTCCTTTTCCCAAATTACACGCTACCTAATTAATGGGGCAAAAGAAATAAATGAATGCTCTTTTTTGCATAAAGCTGTGTGTAAGAGATGCCCGTTAATGGTTTATTTTCGTTTGTAGGCGTTAAATTACTGCTGTTACTAACAACAAAGGTAAATTAATAAATTATTTTTATCTCGAAAACTTGCAAATATTGATTAAATTTATAACATAATTTAAGAGGCAGTTGTAATTTAAATGACTCTTCTGTCACCGATTAGTTACATTCTCAAGATCAGATCCCACCCGCGTATACTGTATATTTTTTTTAAAGTAGCCTGAGTTACTTCTAGTTACATCAGCTATCTTTTATTGAAAGTCCAGTCATAATCGGACCAGCCATTCCAGAGCCAGAACAAACAGAAGAGAATAATTTTGAAAATTTGTTTTATTATATGTATACGTTACATATCACAGTGTAATCATTTAAAATCAGTTATTTTGCTGTTACAAGCAGACAATCCATTTTGTGTATTCGTATCGATGATTGCACTTTACAGCAGAAAGTTATGTAATTACCATACCTATTAAATTGAGCTTCAATAGTTGAGTTGTGTTGTAGTTGTAGTTGAGAGTTTTTCAACGATTGTCTGTTGTTATAATAATTTTTTCTAATATTCTATTTTAAATAATGTTCCGGTAGAATTAATTTAATTTTCTTAGAAGAAAACATAAGCTGTTTATGTTATTGCGTTGTATGTTGGTTTGTAATCGTATAAGAATTCATCAGAAAGTTTTTTTCGGATTCGGATTCGAAGCGTATATTTTATTTTTATATAATATGTGACCTCGATTCTCTACTTCTAGTCATCGGATTTGGTTCATTATTTTTTTCAAATAATAGGTTTTAACTGTCATTTGGATTAATTTTTTTTATTAATTTGTATTTACTGGTTAACAGATTTCGAGGCATAAACAATACATTAAAAATTACACCGTGCAATTAAACGGCACAAGCGAAACCAAAAGATAGACTTAGCAGTTACATAGAACATACTTATGTTCCATGTAATTTACTTCAAATGAAATTATAAGCCAGTCGCGGAGCGCATATGTCTATGTTATTATTGAATAAATAGTTTAAATGTATTCGTGATTAAAATGCAGTGGCGGAAAACGACGGTACGTTCTGCAGAGGGCACGTTGACACCGTCTTATTTTGCGCAAATGGTTGTATACTGTTTTAAAGTCATCATTTTCTTTCTTTTTAACTTTTTATTTATTACTTTAAGAGCATTCATTACTTTGGATACTACAAAACAATAATCTTCCTTCTGATAATAAGTAATGATACAGTCACAAAGAATAACCTGGCAAATTTATTTCAATATTTTAATTAATAGTTTTATTCCTTTGTGCTATATATCAAACAACTTTTTAAACAACAGATCTTGTTTTCACCTTTGGTCTAAGTACTATTTACAGATTAATGCAAGTTTATACTTGTGCACGTGACGTGTAGTCTAACTATTACGCGCCATACCATTTGTTAGTTGCTTTCACCAAAAGTTTTACTTTAATAGCAGCCACATATAGTCAGACCTATCATTAGGTTTTCAAAAAATTACGAATAATCATCGTGTGTAATTATGGAAAAAATAACAGGAAAATATTCCAAAAAGTTTTTTGGTATAGTTTGCTAACGGTCCAATGTATTTTGTCTCATTAAACGAATAATTCATTTTCATTGACATTCACTACATAAAATTAAGATTTTAATAAACGCAGCGTTTATTCATCATTTATCTTTTACGTTAAACGAAATGTTCATATTACTATCGAAATGCAACTCTGCAGTTGAACATAATTACTTTTCAGATCCATATAATAGTATCCTTGTCACGTTTGGTAAGTTCATAACTTACGATCCGTTATAGTAGACAGTTTCAGTGATTATTATCAGAGAAAATGTATTAGAATTAAAATAAAGCATGAAAAAAGTATTGATAAACACTAAAAAGAATTACGCATTAAAGAGAGAAAACACATTGTACTCTTGATCATAATATCGCTGCTTAATCTTTTAGTTAAACATTTTCACCAAACGTGTTATTATTTTAAAAACATTTACTTGTCTGTATTTTTAAATCATTGATCAGTCCCATATAGCGCAGTACTAAAAAAAGACTATTCGTTACTCCAACCAATTTGTACTGGTTTTAAAATACTATGCCTTAGGTTGATTTGGACTCAGTATATTAAGATTAATTTTTGCAACTATTAACTGATAGGTACATATATAATAAAATGGCACAATCACACATAGTTAGGATATTTTTGTCATCATAAAATATAATTTCTCAGTTACCACCACTACATACAACTTCTTAAACAAGGTAAGTATACCAGATAGTAATTCGAATTCATGTTTCTAGTTATTAATAAATTGTTACCTAATAGAATTTTCAGCTTGCAGACATTAGTTGTTTTAAGTATTTTGTTTAAAGGCAAACTTCCAACCCTTATTAGAAAAGGTAAAATGAAGTAATAAATTAAAACTATAACTTAATAACAAACAGAAATTCATTTAAGTATTAATTATTTATTATATCACTTAAAAATTAAGCAGCAACTAAGTACTGATTATTGCCAAGCCTCCTAAAACAAAAGTAGTATTTTGAAACTTTCCGTAGCAAACTATAGAATGTAGAATTTTACCAAATATAAAGATTACAACAATATATTAAACTAATAAGACAAAATAAATACAGTTGTCCTCAGCCCATCTAATTTAGGACATTTCAAAATTAGATAAATTTTATGAAAACTATCTTGCGTCGTAATTTTGATATGTGCTAGCATCCAAATATTTATACTTAACTATTTATGTTGGGAAAAGAAAGTAATTAGCAGTGTATTTCATAAAACCCAATTGCACAGTTAGGCTTCTGTTAATGCCTGTCGCCGTTTCATGTACACCTCCACTAATTTAAAAGTGATTGGTTGTGGTCCATGCAGAACGTAACAAACCGTTGCAATCTAGTAAGATAATGAAATGATTATGCTTACTATTGAGCATTAATTTTATTTACCAAACTTTTAATATAGTTATCAAAAATGTGAATTTTCATCTTATCATATTTTGAACTGTCACTAAAATACGTTACTCTTCGCTTAAGATAAACAAAATATATGTAATTTTGCCTTCCTTTAGTTCACCATTCATTATATTTTTAATTTATGACGTAAATTATGGTGTTGCACCTAGTGGGTCAAAAATATACCCTGGGATCTCCAAAGTCAAATAGGCCCATTTACTCATGTCCAAAGTCATTTTATAATCTGCCGTGACTGGTATCTAATCTTATAATCCGATGAAATGACTTGATCTTTCGATGGACGGATTTGATGTCACCATAGAAGCTGTGTTGTCCCACATAAACAATCTATAAAATATGCATGTGAACTGTGGGCAATTAAAGTCAGCTTAACAACCTGACGTATTATTTAATACTAAATAAATGTAGTGTTGATGATAAAGTATAAACATGCATCTTGAATGTGAATTAAGACAATATAATTTAGAAGTCGTTTTTCTTGTTAATCAAATAAAATCCAAAATAAATTAACCAAAAAAAATAATAGTTTAATTGCAACCAGGCTGTTTATCTAACGGACTGGAAGTCGTGGGCCAAGGCTTAGTATTGAATATAGTTCTTGTCTGGATTGATTAGGAGTACGTTACTTTAACATTATCTTTTTTAATTTTTATTGTGGCTAAATAAACTCATTCTCTTGCTCATTTGCGAATTTAAAACAACGCTGTTGAGACTGCGGTAGGTCCTCGTTTACAGGAGACCGTCTGGTAGTACCCACTGCAGTTTATTTCTGCTGCGAAACAGTAGTGTGAAACACTGCTGTGTTCCGGTTTGAAGGGGCACTGTAGCCAGCGCATTTACTGCAACGAGTTCTTAACACCCTATGTTCCACGGGTAGCGCGTTGGCGATAGCCACTGGTGGCTGCTTGGCCCAGTGGGTGTCGGTGACCACTTTCCATCAGGTGGCCCGACTGCTCGTCTGCCTGCGCAAGCTATAAAAAAAAAAAAAAAAAAAAAAAGACTGTTGCATATTGTGGGTCATCGATGATTTTAATATGATTCTTTCGAAATATTTATGATCTCTACAGATCATAACAAAAAGTCTAAAGCTTTTTTACGTACACTTTCTTGTTTCCGTGAAAATTTGTTATAATTCCAAATATGATGGTAAATGTACCATGTCTAATTTAAAAAAAAATCTTGTTATTGAGTAATGGCAATAACTTGATTTTATTAATAGACAACGTTTATAATACCCATTTTATTATCGTAAATAGATTTTTAACTATCATAAATAATAAATAAAGAACGAAGAAGGTCATTTAGCAACTTTGGGCCTGTATTCTTTCACCGATCAATGAAATACATAGACCAAGCAGTATTGAACTAAACTTAGAGTTACTCCTACTATCGATTTAACGCTGCATGTTAAAACCAAAATTATGCAGACTTGAAATGAATTTTGATTAAATTGACTTTTTTGAAGAAGTTTTGCAGGTCATCGAAAAGTTTATTACATTTTTTTAAGCGTACAGGATCGTGGTTGCACTGTCGGCTTTACGGTTCCGCATAAAAAAATTAAATAAATCAAATTAAAAATCTTACTATCTTTACTTTTTTATCGCATCTTTGTCGAACTGTGAAATACCAAGTACAATGCTTTTTTTTTTTCAAAAAAAGCTGAGTGCAAATTACATTCTTTTCCAGAAAATGTTGAAATGATTTTTTATTTAGCTTTACGTTTTACATCAAGCGCATCTAAAGGAACAGTAGTAATTTTAGTATACATTTTAAACTGATTTAGTAACCTAGTAATTTTGACTTCCTAAAATAAGGGCCTCACCGGAGCGTATGATTTTATTTACTATGCGCTTATTGCTCCGTCTTATTTTGCATTTACGACGATAAATATGAAAATTCCTTGGCCATATTTTGTACGCAGCCTTATCGGAAAAGGATAAAATATTTAAAATATCTTGTTACTGGCTATTAAATAAAAAATAAATATCAACTGTCATAAAGATTAAAAGCGAAAATTTTTGGTAATACCATAAAGGGCTATTGCAAAATTTTTATGGCTTCCAACTTACATTTAAACTTTAGCAGTAATTTTATTTTAAAAGTACACAGAAGCAAGTACGAAAAAATATTTGTATTTTCATTTTATAACGATCTTGTTTTACAGATGTTTTTGACACGCTAATAGTGTCCATTTCAACTGTGATTGATTTATAACAAAATTTTACTTTTCTACAAACTGACCACTTAAATCAACTATTAACCTAAATGGAGGATTGTGAGGCAATGTTTGCTGTATTTTCTGATCAAAACGGTATGTTGTCATGGAGTGCCGTTGCTAAAATCAATGAGTCATGTAGTTTTAAATATGTATTATATACCATGATACTTAATTAATTGAAGCCTTTTTCCTTTCTGATATATATATACTCCCAAAAATGTGTATTGGTGTTTAACTGAAAATTATTTTGCATTATGTACGCTTAATTATTTTGAGATTACTATACAACTCCATTTAACCACGCTAATCGAGTCGTTAATAATCCTGATTTATGGAATTAGACTTATCGCTGATCTCCAAATGACCTGATAGGTCAAACGCACAATTAAAACTTAGTCGCTAGAAATTATTAGGTACACTCTTCGCTTAAAAATTATTCTTTGAAATTGGATTACTCGGTAGGAATGTGCATATTCTTTAGTTATATTACTTTAACACTGAGCACGTGAAGTATAAGTGTAGTTTACTGCTGGTGAGTATTGTTGTAAATCCCGGTTTATGCAACGCACGTAAGACGGCAACGTGCATGATATATTCCAGATTCGTTGCTATTTAAAGGTGTATATTTTTACATGACATTCTTGTTTAAGAGGCAGATATTTTTTCGAATTTCAATATATTTTATTATTTTTATACTTAAATATGTTGTTACATAATTAAGTTTTTAAAATTGCCTACAAGTTTAAAAATAGTATTAAAAAAAGATTAGCCTATTTAGACTTCAACTTTGTAAATGTAACAAACCTAACGTTAACCGCAAACGCGTTTTTATTGTTAGGCCTGTCGGCCATTTTTAATCCCTACGCGATGTTTAAAGTATAAGAATGCACGACTTTTCGGCGCCAATTGACTCTTATTGAGCTTATCTAACGTCGTTGAATAAAAGAATGAATGTAGTTATTTTCTCGATACTACAGGTTAACATTACTAATATTTATAATGTCGCCCTAGTTTAATGGGACTACAGTGGCTGAGCTATATCACAGGGCCGACTTTTAACATGCCCATCCAACGTAGGGATCATCTGGGCCCTGAGAAAGTCGGGCGATCAGCCCGCCGACCTACCCGACTAGGAAATAAGAATTAAAAGTTGTTGTCTCTGCAGCCCCACTCAACCCTTACGTCTAGCTGCAGGGGCAGAAATAATTATATTATACTAATTGCACGGTTTGTAAACCAGTACACATTCAAAATTATTAGAACATTACAATGTTCGTTTACAATTAAAAACTACTGTAACCACTTCAACAAATTTGTTTTATCAATACTATATTTTTTAATAACATAATGAGTGATTATCATCGCCTGTGATAGTCCACTGCAGGATATGCCTCCTAATGGACGCCTTCTTCCATTAGGGGTTTTGCAGTATCCCACACTGGTCCAATGTGGGTTGGTGGGTGTACTGGATTCTTTACATATATTGAGTACAACTGCTTTAAATTATTGGATATCTTTTAGGATATATTTTATGTCTTTTGTTATGTTTGCGAACAGAAAGGGCCCACTTAGTACAAGTTATTGAGGTTATGCGAAAGCATAACCTATAACCCAAATTTTATTCTTGAATTCATGGAATAACAGACTTAATTTAGAAATTTTTAGTTATTCTCACATGGTTTGGCGAAGGCATTGCCAGACTCCTTTTGTTTATACTTATCAATTAAATTCATTGATTTGTTTGAAAATAATTTAAAAAACAACGGTAAGCAGACACATGCAGGCAGAGTCTGATGTCTTACGCTTCAAAACAATATAAGACTTTACGTCTCGTGTTCTCCGTTAATAAACTAGTTGAGGTGCCTTAAAGTTGGCAAGGTCTTCCGTCAGTTCACATCTAACCTAACTACAAACCGTCATAAATCCAAATAGCAAAACCTTATGCAAATAAAAATTATAAGGCATGGGCGTTATAAACATAAAATTTACGTATAAGGCGGTAAACCCAAAATGACACACTTCCAGTACATTTTCAGTGACTGATCTGTCTTTACTAGAATGAAATAGATACTACTTACTGTAGGAATCGAATTCGAAAATCGAATACTTTTTCATTGCTTATTATTTTCTCGTTAAAGCAAATGTACAATGCACTAATTTGACAGGAGAGTGATGAGAACAGAGGCAATTTATATATACATTTAGCAGAATTCTGTTTTATGAAATAATACACCTAAAATTATAAAACTTACTAACATCAAATATCAAATCTAGTAAGAATCATTCATGTAAACATTTTATTTTACCAGAATTTTTAGGTATTCCATAAAACAGAATTTTTATTTCTACAAGAATGTTAAGAGTTGCTGTAAACCAAGTAAATAAGAACAAAATAAATCATGTCACAATTTATCAAAACAATATTTGCATCATGAAGCTGTAATAAATATCTATAGTATAAATTATAAATATTATTATATATGACGAAGCGCCGGTTGTGTAAGGGTTTTTTAAAGGAGAGGCAGCAGCAGAGTTGAGCCACGATTTTATTCAGAACCATCGCGTAAACAGATAAAACAAAATAACCAACTTATTAACACAATTTATATCATTATCGATTTCTTACCCACAAATCGAAATCAAAAACTTTACAAAAAGAATAGTTTACACAGTACCGATAACATCGCGGTTAGAAACCCTAAGTATTTAACTCAAGCGTGTGATCCGCCCTGAAGCTCGAACATAAGTGGCCGCTTGTATTTTCGTATGGTCCCCTCTGATATATCCAAAAAGAGTGTCGCCACCTAGCGCGTATAGTTTGAGCGGGTATCGTTGGGTTGGAGAAGATGTACAATATAAGTTTATTATTAAATTAGATTGACAACGTGATAAAATCTTTAAATAAATAAGTAGGAATATTACAATGTTCGATACTATTTGTAAACTAATAATTACATACGATGTGTACTGTTAAGAATGCTATGACCATTGACTGCTCCGAATCCATCAGGAATTTAATATGATGCAAGAGACGCTTAAATAAATAACTAGTAATACACATAGCACTACGATTTATAACCGACAACTTAAAACTAAGTTTTAAATAAAAATACTATGTTCAAGTGACGTCACCCTATTGAGGCGTCGACATATTCTTCAATGAAATCTTCTTATTCTGAAATCATAATCTCTGTATAGTGAATATGTAATACTATAACTTAATTACGAATATACAGTATTATTTGATAGAGTGTATGTTTGTTATTTATCAAGGTGGCGTATTCTAATCAGATAGCGCAAGCACGTAAAGCGAAATGCTACTGAATCTTAAGCGCGACGAACTCTAAAACGTTAGATTTGCCGTTGTATTTTTTAATCACTACATTAGAACTAACTAAAGTTCATTTTATATGTATATAAGTAATAACCGAAAAACTTATGTTGTTTACACGATTACTATCCGTATTAAATCCACATTTTTACGGATTTTTTCGAATTCCGGAAAGTCCGAAACGTAATAGCTAATGCTTAAATCAAATATTTGATGTAGGCCATGCTTATTTGTTGTATAAAATATAAAAAGTTATAAATTAAGTAGCTAAGCTGTTATGATAACGCGTACACAAACTAGTATTTTTAAAACAACAAAACTTCTTTTGTTGCTTTATAAATGGCCCATGAAGCTGGAATTTAGTAAACTGGTTAGCAAATAAATTCTAATACATCTAAGAAGTAGGATTGATTCAGTTCCAGAGGCATACGACTTCAAAAATTCTATGAAATAAAAACCGATTTCAATCTTGTAATGCTCGTATTTATTTTGTAATACGTCACGTTATATGTGTGATATAACCGAATGTATAAAATAATGCATTCTTCAAGTATGTGGATGATATGATGGTTAAATAAAAATCTTTAATTGGCAATTTCCGTAGTTTTGAAAATACCATTTATTTATTTCAATAAAAGATTCTCGGTCTGGCCACAAATTTATTTAGACGTTAAGATAATGGAATTGATCTGAGAAAAATTCGAAAGGAGATTTATTATGACATTCAGCGGTTTAAATATAGAAACAGAGTGTTGACATGATGATTTATGATCGGTGATGAATGATGAACATCCAAACCATAACTTATCGCTGGTTTGCTGCATTTCAACATGAATGCGTCAAGCTCAGTGATGATCCCCATCGTTAAGGTTTGATCAAACTGCAGTCACACAAGAAAACGTTGATGCCGTGCGAAGCTGATTGAGAAAGATTGACATATGATATACCGCGAATATCGGCAAGTTAGATATTGGCCTGAGTCATCATAAATAAACTCCAGAAACAATTAGGTGTAAAAGAAGTGTTTTCCCTGATGGATACCGATTCGTCGTGGAGAGCAAAAGCGGTTGCGTCACTTGGTGCGTCAGAACTCCTTTAGTGTTATTCTACGGGGATCCTCAAATGCTTTATACAACATCACATTAGGTGACGAATCTCGATATACGCGTGTCGAATCCGAAACAAAACCAGTCATGAGTTTAAAAGTTTGAAAATGAGTAAAGACAAACTCTTCGTTTACGGAGTGTCGCAAAAAATGGTGGGCTAGGTTTTGTCTCCGAAAACCGTTCATAATGCGACCTTGAAGGACAAAAGCAGAAACGGTTAATGCAGATAGTTTGTTAGCGTTTTGTTTGCCGCAGGTCGCTTCTGAACTCCAGTGCAAGAGAACTGTACAATCGTATCATCTTCCCTACGACAGTGAATACTAACACTGGCACAGGTCAAATGAGTTTTTAGAGTAAAAAAAACATAACTATCAGACCATCCCGCACAGTCTCCGACCATAGTCTTCAATGATTTCTATATCAAACAAAAAGGATACAAATTGTGTGGACAGATTTTAATACCAGTGCTGTAGATGTTAAATGAAGTTATTTGGAGACCGAAATATCTGAATGAAATGGTTACTTGAATGATTTTATTCCATCGTTCAAAAAAGTGTACAAAAATTTCAGGAGATAAATTCCTTGAAAAGAAATAAAAACATTTTTAGATAGTAATGTTGTCACTTGTCACTTTCTTGATTCCCGAAATTTTCAGTGCCGCCTTCGTATCATTGAAAAGCCGTAAAAATTAGGAATTTTAAAAATGCATTTACTGATACGACTTTCACTGAATTGCCTTAAATAAGCCTAAATTTGTTTTGTTCTTGATTTTACTATGTCTATGAACCTTTTCTAAAATAAGGAGGTACACACCTGGCGTTTTAATAGTGTTATTAATAATAATAGTATTGGCCTTTGCTAGACCAAAGAGTTGATTATTACGATAATTACTTATGTAATCAAAATATTTCTTTACACTTTCCATTACTTTTATCCATTTGGTTCCAAAATACTTACTTCTAATATTTAAACGAAGTATTTAGGAAGCATTTTTTAAAAATGTTTCATACGCTCTAAGATATTAATTGCAAGAAATAATTTAATCGCCTATATTTATTTGGTTAGCGTGATCTTGTTTATTTTTATTTACAAAATTTGTTAGAAATAGATTACTGGTTACATGGTTTTTTGTAATACAAAACTATAAAACAATTAAGCGCACTTAACGCAGTTAAACGTTAGTCGAACTTTTAAAGTTTTAAGATGTTTGTTGGGCCATTTCTATCTGACAATTATTAGAACCTTTTTATTTAAAATTTTACCATGAGTAAATTTAGCAACAAAGAAAACGTTTTCTTCTTAAATTCAAAGTCAATATCACCGTGGTTGAAGCAATAAAAGAAGTTTAGATAGGCTTAATTAGCTCTGTGTATTAGCGTACCATAAATTACCATGATGACTGCGACAAAAGCGGGCAATTTGTAACATCCTCTACTTTTTGAAAAGTCTGATTGCTTAGGAAAAGTAAAGAGATGGAATCATTTATCACTGCAGGCGGGCTTAAATGGTTGATATGATTCTAATTAAACTAAATACACTGTGTTATAAACCCTCTCCTGCAAAGTACTCCTGCAACCTTCTCGTTTTGTTTGCCTAAAAAAGGTCCCAATAAAAAGCTAGTGTCACCCAGACGGTACTCTGGAACGGGGCCATAATACCAAAGTGTGCTCACGTGCACTGTAAATGAGAAATCGTATTGAAAGAGAACCAACAGAAAAGTCAGAGGCTACGACGCCTGTTAATTCAAGACTAAGATCTAAGAAAGTATCTTAATTTAATTCTAAATATTTTGATAGGATAATGAAAAAAACTAATTAACTTATGTGACATACGGTAACTACGTTTTATAACAATAAACAAGAGTCGAGTCCTGCTGATACAATGTGTACATAGTTCTTCATTCAAATGCACAACAGTAAATTCTATTTAAACGACGTTAGTTGCGTTTATCGTTTATATTTCATATTAATTACAGTTTGATTTTTGAAAACTAAAGTGCAAATTGACATTAAGAGGAATATTAATTTTGTGCCTAAGTTCTGGCTAAACTTTATTACCTGTTGTAAAATTATCTATTAACTTATAATGAAAATAGAATAGCTTAAAAATAACAATTAATGCAATATTTAAGAAAAATATCACTATTCGTTTTCTTTAACTTATTCCTTATTTTGATTTACACCACTATTAATGAAAGACGAAATCTTTAGCAATAAATTTTATTTCTGTGATTTTTCAAGTGGATCTTGTGATGATAATAATAATAAAGAATTCAATAGATTATAATTACGCACGCATTTCATATGTTTAATAAATCTCAATCTATAGTTATATGTTTGAGAACTGGACAAATTAATTATTATTCAGTTCAGTAGTTATACTTGACGTGTTTATTGTTTTAATATGAGCCTTTCAAATTTCTACCCTGGTAGAACATTCACAAAATGTACCACTATTTACACTAAGTACACTATTTACACGGTACCTTTGGTGACGGTATTGATACAATTTAAAAGATAATAAATTTCGCAAATATTAAATACTACGATGATACGTGATAATCCATAACAGCATATTGTTTCAAATGAAAAGATACATGTCTTGATATACTATCCAAAATTATATCAAATATATGCTATTTAAACAGGAAAACCACCAACAAACTCAAATTTTTCAGGGGGCTGTCAGAGCCGCAATCAGGTGTGAAAACACTATCAAAAGTTAGGGTTCCAGTTGCGTATTTAGAAAAGCAATTAAGATGTAACATCCCAATTCACACGGCAGTGCTTGTGTGGACACCCCATACTGTCAATGTTTGTTGTGATATCGACACCACTTTCCATCAGGTGGTCTGACCGCCTGTCTGCCTTCTCGAATGCAAATACAGGGTCGTATTAGAAATAAAAGTGCTTTAGTTATACCTTATAGCACCTTCGTTTATTTCCTGTAATAAGTTTGATATTTAACGCTTCAGGGAAAGTTAACACAAGTATACCAGACAATATTATCAATGCATGTTTAAGTTTTGCGCAGTGATTCTACGGTCTCTACACTTTAACATTTACGATTTTCTCTGTTGTAAATATATAATTCAACTAGCTAAACTCCACAGTAAGTCACCTTTTGTTTGTAAAGTAACAAAATTTTTAAACAGTCTGCAATCTGAGGTGTCCGTAGGAATGCTTACCAACAATCAATATATAATAGGAAATAATTTGGAAACAATAAAAATTGGTTGACTAGGTGCCTAACCGAAAGAAAAGATAAATTTTGGTTTTAAGAGAAGAGTTAGTGCAGAGCTTATTTTTTACAAGTTATTATTGGTAAGTAGTTTTGGTGAAATTAATTTAAAAGCTGCAGACCGCCTGTATCGGTTCTTCCTCAACGCGGCACGGGAATCTTCAATTTTATGAAGTTCGCATGGATGAGTCTATGTCGAATCTCATCATTCTGGTCTGTTTCTTCGGTCGGATACCAATTGCGACATGAACTGCTGCCCTTGCGCGTCGCAGCTGTTCTTTATGTCGTTTGGCCCAGAGGCTCTTCCACTGGACTTGCCCTCGAGGAGGCCCCTAACGATACTTTGGACGTGTCTTTAACGCATGAGCAGCGAGATTCGTGTCGAAATTCCACCCAGATGTCAGGAGACCTTAAGATGTAATTATCACAATCTCATACCCCAAAGGTGAGATTAACGTTTTGAGGAGGGCACGAGTACATCCGGTCTGTGGCCCACCAAGTGGGTAGTATGTTTTGTTTGAACGGGCAATAACACTGGAAGTTTAATAAGTCAGAAAGAGATCCAGTAGAGCTTGACCTCGCGAGTTTGTGGTATAACTATTCCGGTGGTTTGGCATGCAGTCGCCAGAGCACAACGGAGCACTGAACGTTGTAAATTTCAATTCGATCTTGATAAATTAAGTGTTAGCTTTATGCCATGACATTATATATCTGCACTAAAATTACGTGTTAAATTTATTCCTACTTTGCTATAAAATATTATGTAAAATATCGGTTATTAGAATAAATCTAGAGCAGTAAAGTTAGATTTGTTCTGTTTTAAATTTTGACAAAAGTATTTAAAGAAGAAGCTGTAAAACTTATAATAAAACATTATTTAGGATTTTGTTTATTGTTATAATATGTGAACCAGCGAGCCGTCCTGGCTTCACACGGATGCAATATTGATACTAAATATAATTTCAAAGTTTGTAAACCACTTCCTGTAAACAGCCATTTTGATCTATATTTAAAGAATAATATATGTTGAGTACTTAATTAGAAGTATGATTAGTAATGGCTGTTTAAAACTACTTCCTATTAAACCATTTTATCCCGCAAAGAGTAAAAATATGGTTGTTATGGGTTATTCCCAAGTTTTTTTACCTTTTGCCACTTGTTTTGATTTATCTATCTTTGAATTATTTAACTAGCTTTATTGGGAGGCAGGCATGAAAGCTACTTTGTTTCCGTACTGGCAACATGTAGTGACGAACCAAAACACCGGTGGTAGGTCCCTTTACAGGGACCGTCTGGTAAGGCACCACCGCAGTTTATTTCACTGCAAAAGAGTAGTCAGAAAACACTACTGCGTTCTGGGTTTGAAGGGCACCGTAGCCAGCGTATTTACTGGGTAAACGAGACTTAATATCCATACCACGGTAGGCAGCGTTGGTGAGTGGCCTGTGTATTGCCAATGTTTATGGGCACGGTGACTATCATCAGTGACCCCGATTGCTCTTTCTCTGCCTGCGCATGGGCCGAAAAATGCTATTTTCAAGCTTTATGATATAATTGAGATGCATCATCCCAATGCCATGCAAGTGAACAAGGACTAGAACTTTAATGATGCTTACGCAGTTTGTGTTGAAAATCAATCGGCTACGAATTGGGCGGTGGAAGATTGTTTATATATTTTGCAACCCATATATACCCATAAGCAGTTTTGGGGGCTTATACCATGGTATTTGGATATTGGTCGACGAATAACACCTCAGTCTGCCCAGACCATGGTTCTTTAAACTGCGTTTAATTTATTTACCTTCCCAGCCTGAAACGTAAGTAAATTGTAAAACGAATTAAACGCGATATAACTGTAAATTCTTTTAAAATATTTTATAAACTATAGTTTGTTTACATTTAATCATCCAATCACCTAAGTTATAAACAAACCGGTAGTCTATTGTCCAAACATAAAATGTTATACAGTTCAAAATTGAATTTTCTGAAGACTGTTATGGGGAGAAAAAGAAAACCCAATTATTATTTATTTTGTATTCATTTCTATTTTTATTATCTTTAAGATATACTAATAATGATTGATAATAAGTAATGATCTGCTATCAATTGTTATTACATCTTCGGAAATATTTTACAGAAAATAACTTGTGTCAACCACCCAAGTGCATTGAATCGGTATTAGATAATAAATTAGAATTCGTTCAATTCCGTAAGCTAATTAAATATTTTAACTTGCTCCAAAATGAATCCACTATTATGAGGTCAAACACAAAAATAGTTTTCTTCCTTACCGTGAGCACGTTAAAATATTATTGTAAACGCGATGGAAAAGAATATCGACAGTTCTGAAAATAGTAAGTTTAGCTAGTTGACAGTTTTTTCTTCGTTGCATTTTGATCATTATATAAAAAGCAAGGTTTTAAATACGGTAAACTGTTCCAGTTACTTTCTGCAAGGTTAAAACTCAAACGAGATTAAAATATTATCGATTTTGTAAAGCTTTTTCAAATTTTAAATGCAATGGATTTAACAAATGTCATTAAATAAATTAAAGTTATTCAAAGCTCTACTGAGGTTAAATTGAAAAATTGAACTGGATTATGTATTCATTGGCCAGTTGTTAGAGGGTACAACAATATTTTTTAAAGAACATTTATCGATGCACAGCGGTTGGAAATTGATAATAAACAGACCTGTTACCATTAATCTATAGTTTGTAGGAACGTTTTGATTTCAATGTTTTCAGAAAATTTGCACTTTTTTATAGAAAGATTTTATGTTCATTTTTATTTCAACAAAACACAATTTTAACACCTTAACATTTTTATAGACAGGTATTGGTTAGAAGTATACACATAACGCTAATTTCGGTATAATATCTAAAATACTCGGATCAGGATACCGCATACAAATCGCTTGTTGCAGAAATGCTATATATAAAGTATTAACATAATTCTAAGCGTTCTTCAATCCGTTACTGAATAAACTTCTTTTTCTATGTATATTCAACGAAGTTTCTATTTTACTAAAAACATTATTAATATTGCTAGGAACCTTATGCAATGTTTTTTGTTAATTATGTGTGGTTTATAGACTTTCGTTTATAGACTAGAGAAGAAGGTGAAACCGATGAAACTATGCCAATCACCTCTTCCTGTAGCTCATCCATACCACACCTGAATGATGATGATGAAAAGGCGTCCTACAAAATATTAGCAATTCCCTTACAGTTACATTTTGGCTGTAAGGAGAAGAAACGAGAGAACACATATTAGCGTCCACCCATCATCGTCACTTCCAGAGCGCATTCAAAGCAATATCTAGTTTGGAGCATTCATTACGGCCAGCTTTACTCCACAGGCCAACCAAGGTCCTTGTAGCTTCCCTTCGGCAGGGTCAGGTCACAGGTACTGAGCCCCACCACTACACCAAAGTGTGTAAGTCTGTTATAAGAGCAGGGCTAGTTATCAAATCAAATTCATATAAAATATGGTACGCTTTATTTTTTATAATATGTTTTTACAAATATAGATACATTTAAATTGATATAAACACACTGTCAACAAAAAGATATTACATAGTTATTCCTTTTACCAAATTACACGCTACCTAATTAATGGGGCAAAAGAAATAAATGAATGCTCTTTTTTGCATAAAGCTGTGTGTAAGAGATGCCCGTTAATGGTTTATTTTCGTTTGTAGGCGTTAAATTACTGCTGTTACTAACAACAAAGGTAAATTAATAAATTATTTTTATCTCGAAAACTTGCAAATATTGATTAAATTTATAACATAATTTAAGAGGCAGTGGTAAAATTTAAATGACTCTTTCTAATACCGGATTAGTTACATTCTCAAGATCAGACTCCACCCGCGTATACTGTATATTTTTAAAGTAGCCTGAGTTACTTACTTGATCAGCTATCTTTTATTGAAAGTCCAGTCATAATCGGACCAGCCATTCCAGAGCCAGAACAAACAGAAGAGAATAATTTTGAAAATTTGTTTTATTATATGTATACGTTACATATCACAGTGTAATCATTTAAAATCAGTTATTTTGCTGTTACAAGCAGACAATACATTTTGTGTATTCGTATCGATGAATGCACTTTACAGCAGAAAGTTATGTAATTACCATACCTATTAAATTGAGCTTCAATAGTTGAGTTGTGTTGTAGTTGTAGTTGAGAGTTTTCAACGATAGTCTGTTGTTATAATATTTTTTTCTGATATTCTATTTTAAATAATGTTCTGGTAGAATCAATTTAATTTTCTTAGAAGAAAACATAAGCTGATTATGATATTGCGTTGTTTGTTGGTTTGTAATCGTATAAGAATTCATCAGAAAGTTTTTTTCGGATTCGGATTCGGAGCGTATGTTTTATTTTTATATAATATGTGACCTCGATTCTCTGCTTCTAGTCATCGGATTTGGTTCATTCTTTTTTCAAATAATAGGTTTTAGCTGTCATTTGGATTTAATTTTTTTTAATAATTTGTATTTACTGGTTAACAGATTTCGAGGCATAAACAATACATTAAAAATTACACCGTGCAATTAAACGGCACAAGCGAAACCAAAAGATAGACTTAGCAGTTACATAGAACATACTTATGTTCCATGTAATTTTACTTCTCAAAATGAACTATAATAAAGTCGTGGAGCGCATATATCTATGTTATTATTGAATAAATAGCGTTAAATGTATTCGTGATTAAAAATGCAGTGGCGGAAAACGCACGGTACGTTCTTGCAGACGGCACGTTGACACCGTCTTATTTTGCGCAAAATGGTTGTATACTGTTTTAAAGTCATCATTTTCTTTCTTTTTAACTTTTTATTTATTACTTTAAGAGCATTCATTACTTTGGATACTACAAAACAATAATCTTCCTTCTGATAATAAGTAATGATACAGTCACAAAGAATAACCTGGCAAATTTATTTCAATATTTTAATTAATAGTTTTATTCCTTTGTGCTATATATCAAACAACTTTTTAAACAACAGATCTTGTTTTCACCTTTGGTCTAAGTACTATTTACAGATTAATGCAAGTTTATACTTGTGCACGTGACGTGTAGTCTAACTATTACGCGCCATACCATTTGTTAGTTGCTTTCACCAAAAGTTTTACTTTAATAGCAGCCACATATAGTCAGACCTATCATTAGGTTTTCAAAAAATTACGAATAATCATCGTGTGTAATTATGGAAAAAATAACAGGAAAATATTCCAAAAAGTTTTTTGGTATAGTTTGCTAACGGTCCAATGTATTTTGTCTCATTAAACGAATAATTCATTTTCATTGACATTCACTACATAAAATTAAGATTTTAATAAACGCAGCGTTTATTCATCATTTATCTTTTACGTTAAACGAAATGTTCATATTACTATCGAAATGCAACTCTGCAGTTGAACATAATTACTTTTCAGATCCATATAATAGTATCCTTGTCACGTTTGGTAAGTTCATAACTTACGATCCGTTATAGTAGACAGTTTCAGTGATTATTATCAGAGAAAATGTATTAGAATTAAAATAAAGCATGAAAAAAGTATTGATAAACACTAAAAAGAATTACGCATTAAAGAGAGAAAACACATTGTACTCTTGATCATAATATCGCTGCTTAATCTTTTAGTTAAACATTTTCACCAAACGTGTTATTATTTTAAAAACATTTACTTGTCTGTATTTTTAAATCATTGATCAGTCCCATATAGCGCAGTACTAAAAAAAGACTATTCGTTACTCCAACCAATTTGTACTGGTTTTAAAATACTATGCCTTAGGTTGATTTGGACTCAGTATATTAAGATTAATTTTTGCAACTATTAACTGATAGGTACATATATAATAAAATGGCACAATCACACATAGTTAGGATATTTTTGTCATCATAAAATATAATTTCTCAGTTACCACCACTACATACAACTTCTTAAACAAGGTAAGTATACCAGATAGTAATTCGAATTCATGTTTCTAGTTATTAATAAATTGTTACCTAATAGAATTTTCAGCTTGCAGACATTAGTTGTTTTAAGTATTTTGTTTAAAGGCAAACTTCCAACCCTTATTAGAAAAGGTAAAATGAAGTAATAAATTAAAACTATAACTTAATAACAAACAGAAATTCATTTAAGTATTAATTATTTATTATATCACTTAAAAATTAAGCAGCAACTAAGTACTGATTATTGCCAAGCCTCCTAAAACAAAAGTAGTATTTTGAAACTTTCCGTAGCAAACTATAGAATGTAGAGGGTTGGGAGGGTTTGGAGAAAGGTTATTTTGGGATCGCATTTTCCCGGGCCAAAGGGCTGGTGGAGGTCCAAGAAGGCAGCTGTTGAGATAAGGAGCCATAATTTTACAGGGTACGGTCTCCTCGCCATGGTCCCAGGTGAAAGATTCTAGGCAATCTGCCGCCGTAGAAGGCTAATTGAATGGCACATGCTCCAAGTGCTTAGGAGATTGTGTTCGTTAGGTTACGATGAAAAGGTCAACGCTGTAGGTAAAACGCTGGGGCGGTGTTTTAGGTGATGAAAATCAATTTTGCTTATTTTAATTAAGTGTTTCATTAACTTAACAATAATTAGTTGAGAATGTCGTTACAAATTTGAATCTTTCGGCCTACTAATATAGCTCACTTTACGCAAATTAACGGATTTTATTTCCTTAAGACTACTATCACGATTCAAATTGTTTTTATTTATCTAAATTGTCCAGTATTACAACAACTTATTTTAGCAAGAACTATACGTTAACATACTTGGCATATTATTCAACAGCACAGAAATAATTTTGTTACTGAATTGCCTAGCGGGGTTCACTATTCCTTCTGTGTAATATGTACCTTACAGTTGCATGATCTATTTTATTAATTTACTCATAATAGTAACTTAGTTAAGTTTTGAATTATTCAGCCAAATATATAGTTCTATGACTCCAGTTTTATCCTTTCTCATGCTGAACTCTTCTTTCTTCGTTGACAAAACGCTAAAGGCGACGTCAAAGAATTAGTTCCGCGTGTTAGCGAGAGGATAAATTGAAATGGCCCCCAAACAACTACAAGTACAAGAAAATCGTACAAGATCGACATAACCCATTCTAGCCCACAGGAGGAATTATTATTTTTAATCAAATGTATGGTCATATAAGCCGCAGAGCGACGCCGCTGGAGTCGGAAATTTCTGGAGTGGAGACCGAGGCCGCAAACGTAGTAGGGACGCCCAAGTTAGATGGAGGACGACATTCGCAAAGTGCTGGTGGGCTGGATGGAATAGCCGCGATTGGAAGCGGTGGCGTACATTAGGAAGGCTAGTCCAGCAATGGACTGACAAAGGCTAATAGATAATGAAATGTAAACTTAGTAACAAAAAGCATAAATGTAAAATGAACAAACAATGATTTAAAACCAACTGAGATATAGAAAACGTTTAACGCACCTATAATAATACTGTCTTAGGTATAAAAAGTTCACTTGTAGGTATAAAGCCAAGACTTCAGGTGGATCTATTTTGTTCTTTAAATTGTCGATACGTTTTATTAAATATAAAACGCAAACTTTATGACAATGTTATTGGTTTGAAAGTTGTCTTTTATAAAAAATTTGTAAAAATTTAGCTTTTTGACATCACATATCATTAAAAACGATATAAAAATTATTGTAAATTATTATATTTTATTAGTCTTCTGTGTTCTTGTGTATTTAGTATTAAAGTGATACTTAAATAATTTATCACTAAAATATTTTGTTAATTCACATTTTTAAGTTTAATTATTTTTATGTGTAACTGATAATGTTGAAACCTTAAAAGCACTTCTTGTTCCATACACGGAAGAAAAGCAATTAATCCTTATAGCATTTAAAAGAATGTCGAAATTTTAAGTACTATTTATTTAATTTTTATTTTTTTGTACTAGTAATTACTTGTTTTTAGAACGAATAAAATAAATGTAGACTTCCCAACGTCACCAAACGTTTCATTCTAAATTTAGATTTGTTTATTTTTCGATGTTAAACACGTCGATGTTCATCACGCCATATCTAAAACAAAAGCGTGTGAAACACATCCAATACGCCTCAATATGTTTTTTTATTTCGTTTACGGTTATATGGAAATACGGTGTACGTGGAGGAAAAGAGTTTGCAATTATTAAAATCAGTAGTTGTTAAAATATATGATGGAAGCATAAAAAACCGTAATTAAGAAGAAAAAACAAAAGTTTAGAACCGGGTTTTACACAAGTTTAACAAAAAATGTGTAGTAACAAAAAAAAAGAAAAGATGATGTAAACAAAAAAGAAATGTCAAAACAATATTTTATAATTAAAATTCATATTTACACTATAGTTAATACAAAAACCCTGCGGCTGTAAAGTATACTACGATGCGGATTAATGGTTCCACCAGCATTATTGGCAGGGCCAACGCTGGTATTCTGGTGGTACCTAATTAAAACTAACTAACTTACATCTTCCCAATATTTTTTGTTGTAATTCTATACTGTGGACACATTATGTTCAAGTCATTGCAAAGTTAAAAGAAAAAATAATACAAAATAAAAGAATTACGTGTTGATTATAGAAGAAATAAAGTCCTATCTAAACCTCCCGTTGAGAAAAATGGCGTTTATCTATAACAAAATTTTAATACAATAAAAATAAAAATTGAGCCTATTTCACAGCAGCTATAGTATATACAGGGTCCATAAGTCCTTTGAAAAGAAAATTTGAATAAAACGAACAGAGCGCGTGACGTGCAGGAAAGCGGATAACTTCGGTTTCTTGGAATTTAGTCGCAATGGAGGTTTTCCACGGAGCGACCGTGCTTTTGGGGCAGTTTATAAACGACTATTCGGCACCGTTGCGGGCGTAAATTTCCAGAACACAAAGGTTTACCAACTCTTTGGACACTCCAACTCTTCAAACGATTAAGAACTGGGGTTGTTAAGAGAGGAGACCGGTTCCAGATAAACCCGGTTGGTCCCTAAGGCTCACGTACGGAACAAACATAGACACAGTGCACAAAGTCTTTCCGAAAATCCCACAGTCAACACGTAAGGCGCCAGAACATTAAACGTATCCAGAATCGTTGGATTTTGAAGAAAGATTAACATATGCACAGAATTAAAGGAAACTGACCAAAGACAAAATTATGCAGGAATGGAAATGTTGAATCGGTTTACTTCCTCAATAACATAATGTTTCGACGGGCTCATTTCCATGTAACGGATGTTAGTAAACAAAATTTGCCCTATTGAAGCCCATAACCAAAACCTAAGCATCAGAGCCTTACAAAGTCCGAAAGGTGACTATTTCGCCTATGTCATCCTAGGCGCTCACTTTGAGGGGAAGTGGGCGGCAGTTACTTTTAGCGGAGCAATATGGCTATGATCGAAGAGTTATTGCAGGTTCAAACTTTCGCTTTAATGGACGTGTTTCCAGGATAGGCCTTCACCTCTAACACCTTGCCCGTTATCCGTGACTTTCCGGAAGGATTCCTAAAGAGGGACATTTGGCCCCAGGTCCAGTCAATGGATTTTTTTTTGAGGGCACCTTAAGGCAGTATACGACACAAACCGGTAATTGAGGCCAAAGAAAACATCCGCAGAAATGACAAGCATTTCAGATGACGTGCCGCGGTCATCGACAATTTGACGTCGTTGAAGAGTGCCGTGATCCAAGGATTAAATTAGAAGATGTTATTTCAATAAATAATTTCGTTTTCTAAGCTTTTGTAAATAAAAATTAAATTCATAATGTAATTAGTTTTATTTTAATAATTTTTTTCATATCAAAGGACTTATGGGCCAACCTGTATATTAGATCCGATTGGGTGAAAGCTATTCATTTATATTGGCTTTGATAAAAATCTACATTTTAAAATGTTAGTAAATACTTTGAACCATAACAAACGTAAAGGAACTTGTTCTTCGAGGCACCAAAATGTAATTAACTTTTCGACATAAAATTGAATTTTTACTACAACATTTTTAACTGTTTTAGTTTAATATAAATTTTATTTAATGATAAATTTATAAAAATTAATCAAACGTATTTTTTATAAAAAGTAATATTATGAAATTACGATACTTACTTATTTTTAAACATTTAAACTAAAAAGCTAATAGTAATTATAAGATCAAGAAGTTTAAGTAACTTATTACTGAAACCTATGTTAAAATAATATTACCGACTGTACAGAAACATTATAGCTGAACGTTTGTTGGTTGTTAGAAATTTAAATTCTTCCTTCAAGGTGGCTTAAAGAGTGAGTTTGTTTGATTGAATGATGGGAAAAGGTCAAAGAAATTTTAATTGAGTAAAAAAAAGGAAATTCCATATAAGAGGGATAATTATTTTCGTAAATATTTAATTATTATTTAAAGTTTATTAAGACCTTTGAGTAGTTTTGAGTTTTAAGGGAAATTTGAAAATGAATGTTTGTTTTACTCTACATGTTATGTGTAACTTATTTATTCAACTAATTGAGATCTATTATATATTCATTAACAACACTAATACTTTGAAAAATCTTAAAAAAAAAAAACAACTGATATTAATCATTAATTAAATTTCGGATAACTAAAAACAATCTTAATATTGGTGTTATGAATTTTAAAAAAACGAAAACCAATAAAGGGGAATGAAGAAACTTCAGATTTATAAACCTCTATTTCAGTAGGAGCCCGTGGTGTTTGAAACTTATGCGTTTTTTGTTTGAGTCCATTGAGTCCGCCATTCCGGTACATCTGAATAGCAAATTAAAATAACAGAACACATTTTTATACCGAGGCCACAAAAAAATAGGAATTATACAAATGTCCCAAAAAAACAGTTTTAAAAACTAAAATGCACAAATTTCCTTTTGATTCAAAAAGGAAATTTTTTAAATTTTAAGGTCTTTTGGAAGGAAGGTTTCAAGACCAATTGATGCCGAGATGATTATTTAAATTTTACAACACGTACCTGACGCGAAAAGTGATATTGAAAAAGTAACGATTTAATTGCACCAATCATCCCGCAACTAAACTTCCCTCTTCGGTCTGGCGGTAGATATGAAGATATTTTGGCGTCTTTGCGACCAAATATCTTACACTGACTTTTTCCATAGGGCCACGTCTCAATGTGACACTACACAATATTAAATGATTTTCGAGTAAAAAAGTAGTCTGTATTTCAAAAACAACATGGTAAAGTTACGTAAATCTTACCTTTTGCAACAAATACATAATTAGCTCGTATGTCGAAGACTGTGCAATATGATTCAGTTCTTAAATATCAACTTTCAATAAAGAATTCTGTAATTTAATTATGTACATACATACATACTAATGGTTAAAAATTTATTAAATATTCATGTAAATTATCAACTTGAGTCCATTTTTTTTTTTAGTAACTTTAATGCACTTGTTCATTTCAAAGTAAGTGTGAAAGAAAAATAAAAAACATAAGTTCTTATATCAAGTTACTTGCTATCGGAACATTAGTTTAGCAAGTTGTATTCAGGTGAAGCTAATTAATTTCATTTCATTAGTCGGGCTCATAGGAGGTTAAAAGTTATAATTAAGAAAAAATAGTTTGTGAAACAAAAATAAATTTTACTGCAATATATTGTATGCAGACTTCTGCCCGAAGAAATGTTACTAAAGCCCCACGGTCTGTTCGCGTCTGGAGACGTGAGATCTTACGTCTCATTAAACTATGCGATGAACCTTTAACTGACCACGAGTTCAAAAGATTAGTATAATAAAAGCTAATGGAAATTATTACGTTCTTTCACCCTAGCCATTTTCCCACGTAATCATGGGGGGCTTTAACCCACCCAAATTTAACTGAATAACAGTTCAATAACAACAGCAAATGCGGACTAGCGTCCGCCTCCACAACCAAAGGCTAACTGATTCCTGGGGTAAATTGTCAGTTGATCTGAAGGATCTAACATCCAAATGGATGGATCTTGACAACTGGAACTGTCTTTTACTATTTACACCTAATACTATGAGATGATTAACCCAACCAAACTAACTTCATAGTAAATAATTTCGACTTAATTTTACCACACGGGAATCGCAGGCTACAGCCAGTATAAATAGATTAATAGAGTTCTTTGTAGATTGATGAAGTATGTTACTTTGACGTTATTAATTTTTTTCACTGCGCCTAACATTTACGACTCCATCTTATCTGTTAGGACCTGTCAGTGTTGTATTCATTAATGATTTATAACTCTCCAGATCATTGATAAACAGGGATTTTTACATATACCTTTTGCTTCTGAACAATTGGTTTAATTAAAATATAAACTAGTGTTATTTGAAAAATATGGTTAATGATTGACAGTGAACTTATTTTATTTATATACAATAGTTCAATACTTCTTTATCGTACATAATTTTAAATTATTATTAAAACCATTGAGAACCTAACTCAAAATTTGTTCTTTCCCAATGGTTGATGAAATACCTAATTCCTAGGAAAATTGAACATCATCATTGACATGAATGTTTAATATCACTTGATTTTTATGCAAAAAGTACAGTACTTTTTGCATAAAAATCAAGTGAAAATCTTTATTTCTAGATAATGTTGAAATGTTTTTTCTTTGCTTTACGTTGTACATAAGCGCATTTATGGAATAATTGTAATCAACTTTATATTTGTTAAACAGATTTAATAACTTTAACCTGACGTCGTATGTCTTAAATATACGTAAACACCAAATCAATAATAGCTTTTTAAAAGTAATGACGAAAACATTTTATTTGAGCGTTTATCGTTTACATCTTTCCATCTTTAGGAAAATTTCCTATTTCGTTTTAGCCTAACAGGAAATGGCAATACAATAACAGCCATTAACAAGGTTGAAAAATTGTAAGTATCCTAGATTACCTTTTTTTTTTGTAACAGACTCCCCGAGTCTGTTACTCAAAACCATGGAGCCAGGAGTTCCCAACCCACACAGGGACGATACTCTAGCCCCAGGCGGCTCGGATGTTAAGCCCGCCTGCAGCTCCATTTCGGCCGTAGAAGGAGGAGAGATCGACGACACCATGCCGAATGTCCCTTCCTTCCACGGTTCCTCCACACCGCATCGGCGGTGCGCCCCTGCCGAGTCGCGGAGGACAGGAGAGCAGGCCTACGGAATACAACACTCCTCTTCCCCGCGACTCCACCTTGGTTGCAAGAGACAGGAAGGGCGGCACACCTACCTCCTGCAACCGTCTCTCGCATCCTCTAAAGGCGCATCCAAAGCGGGCTTTTCAGCCGCTTGGAGCAGCCACCTCCACGGCCAGCCTTCACCTCAGGCCGGCCAGGTTCCTCTAGCTTCCCCTGGCAATCCAGGAAGCCGCAGGTACTGAGCCCCATCGCTCGACAAAGGAGAACCTGTTCGGGGATCCTAGATTACCTTAATTAACCTTATGGCTCTCATAAAGCGGTGATAGTTTTTGGACATCTTCTTTTCAGTTACGTTGTAGGGATTTTATAACTTTCAGAGTCATAAACTTGCCGTGTCTCTAATAGTAGCAAAGTAAATAAGTATACTTAATTGCATATTATGTTACGGGACAAAGGTAGTGCAGGTACCGAGGAGTTTCGTGAGAAAGGTTTATTTTAGGTGATCGTCATTTCTACCGCGGCTAAAGTGGGCTGGTGCCGGAGCCGTCAAGAAGGCAGCTGTTGAGTATAAGGAGCCATAATTTTACAAGGTACGGTCTCCTGGCTGCCATGGTCCTCAGGTGAAAGATTCTGGGCAATCTGCTGCCCGGGTAGAAAAACTAAAACGAATGGCACGATAGTTCCAACGTGCTTAGAGATTGTGTTCGTTAGGCTACGATGAAAAGGTACAACGCTGTAGGTAAAACGCTGCGTGGCGGCTGCTTTAGGTGTTATGAAAATCAATGTCATTGTTATTTTCCGTACAAGATCGACATAACCCATTCTAGCCCCCGCAAGGAGGAATTATTATTTTTTTAATACATAAGTGTATGGTCATATAAGCCGCAGAACTGACGCCCGCTGGAGTCGGAAATTTCTGGAGTGGAGACCGAGGCTCGGCAAACGTAGTGTAAGACGCCCTGCGGTTAGATGGAGTGACGACAATCGCAAAGTGGCTGGTGTGGGCTGGATGTGAATAGCCGCAGATTGGAAGCGGTGGCGTACATTAGGAAAGGCTTATGTCCAGCAATGGACTGAGAAAGGCTAATGATGATAATGAAATGTAAACTTAGGTATACACAAAAAGCATGACAAATGTGTAAAATGAACAAACTAATGATTTAAAATTAACCGAGATATAGAAAACGTTTAACGCACCTATCAAAATAATACTGTTTTTAGGTATAAAAAAGTTCACTTGTAGGTATCAAAGTCAAGACTTCAGTTGTAGGTATTTATTTTGTTCTTTAAATGTTGTCGATGACGTCATTTATTAAATATAAAACGCAAACTTTATGAAAATGTTATTGGTTTGTTGTAAAGTTGTCTTTTTATAAAAACATTGTAAAAATTTAGCTTTTTGACATCACATATTATTAAAAATGATATAAAAAATTATTGTAAATTATTATATTTTTATTAGTCTTCTGTGTTCTTTGTGTATTTAGTATTAAAGTTGATACTTAAAATTTTATTATATCACTAAAATATTTTGTTAATTCACATATTTTAAGTTTAATTATTTCGCTATTGCTGTAACTGATAATTGTGTAGTTGAAACTCTTAAAAGCACTTTCTTGTTCCATACACTGAGAATGAAAAGCTAATTAATCCTTATAGCATTACTAAGAGAAATGCTCCCGAAATATTTTAAGTACTATTTATTTAATTTTATTTTTTGTACTAGTAATTACTTGTTTTTTTAGAACGAATAAAATAAATGTAGACTTCCCAACGTCACCAAACGTTTCATTCTAAATTTAGATTTGTTTATTTTTCGATGTTAAACACGTCAAGCGATCACGCCATATCTAAAACAAAAGCGTGTGATACAATACATCCAATGACGCCTTAATATGTTTCTTTTATTTCGTTTACCAGGTTATATGAAATACGGTGTACGTGGAGTGGAAAAGAGTTTGCAATTATTAAAATCAGTAGTTGTTAAAATATGTTATGATGGACATATAATAAAACCGTAATTAAGAAGAAAAATAACAAAAGGAACCGGGTTTTACACAAGTTTGAACAAATAAATGTGTAGCAGTAAACAAAAAAAAGAAAAAGATGATGTAAACAAAAAAGAAATGCCAAAAACAATATTTTACAATTAAAATCACATATTTAACACTCATAGTTAATACAAAAACCCTGCGGCTGTAAAGTATACTACGATGCTGGATCAATAAGGTTCCAGCTCAGCATTATGTTGGCATGGGCCAACGCTGGTATTCTGGTGGTACCTAATTAAAACTAACTTAACCTACATCTTCCTATATATTTTTGTCATGTAATCTCTATACTGCGGACACATTACGTTCAAGTCATTGCAGAAGTTAAAAGAAAAAAATATATACAAAAATAAAATAATTACGTGTTGATTATAGAAGTAAATAAAGTCCTATCTTAAACCTCCACGTTGAGAAAAATGGCAGTTTATCTCATAACAAAATTTTAATACAATAAAAATAATAAAAAATTAGTAGCCTATTCACAGCGGCTATTATGTATATACAGGGTGGCCCATAAGTCCTTTGAAAAGTAAAATTTGAATAAAACGAACAGAGCGCGCGTGAGCGGTGCAGGGAAAGCGGGGGGAGTAACTTCAGTTTCTGGGACTTTAGTCGCGATGGAGCGTTTTACCGGAGCGGACCGTGCGTTTTGTGTGCGCGAGTTTTATAAAAACGACTATTTGGCAACCGTTGCGCGGCGTAAATTTCCAGAACACAAAGGTTTACACAAAATTGACGACACTCCAACTCTTCAAACGATTAAGAACTGGGTTGCTAAGTAAACCGCGGTTGGGTCGCCCAAGAACGTCACGTACGGAACAAAACATAGACACAGTGACACAGTCTATTCGCGAAAATCCGACACAGTCAACTCGTAATCGCGCCAGAACATTAAACGTATCCAGGACATCGTTACAACGGATTTTGAAGAAAGATTTACATATGCACAAGAATTAAAGGAAACTGGAGGACGGTATTCAAAGACAAAATTATGCGAATGAAATGTTGAATCGGTTTACTTCCTTCAATAACATAATGTTCTCTGACGAGGCTCATTTCCATCTTAACGGGCATGTTAGTAAACAAAATTGCCACTATTGGAGCCCCATCAATCCAAAACTTAAGCATCAGAAGCTCTTACAAAGTCCGAAAGTGACTGTTTGGGCCGCTATGTCATCCTAGGGCCTTACTTCTTTGAGGATGGCAGAGGGCGCGCAGTTACTTTTACGCCGGAGCGATATGTGGCTATGATGGAAGAGTTATTCACACCAGGATTGCAAAACTTTTCAGGCTTTAATGCCAGGATGGGGCCACTTCTCACACCTCTAACACTGCTATGCCCGTTATCCGTCAACTTTTTCTCGCAAAGTGATCTCTAAAAGAGGGACATTTCCGGCCTCCACGTAGTTCAGATCTGAGGCCTTAAAGAAAATATCCGCAGAGAAATGACAAGCATTTCAGCAGTGACTGCCGCGCAGTCAATGATAATTTTAGACGTCGTTTGCAAGAGTGCCGTGATCAGAACGGATTATATTTAGAAGATGTTATTTTCAAAAAATAATTCCCGTTTTTTAAGCTTTTTTTGTAAATAAAAATTTAATTCATAAAGTAATTAGTTTTATTTTAATAACATTTTTTTCATATCAAAGGACTTATGGGCCAACCTGTATATTAGATCCGACGTTGCGGGTGAAAGCTATTCATTTATATTGGCTTGATAAAATCTACATTTGTGCTAAAATGTTAGTAAATACTTTTTGAATCATGTACATAACGTTAAAGGAACTTGTTCTTCGGAGGCACCAAAAATGTAATTAACTTTTCGACATAAATTGAATTTTACTACAACATTTTTTAGCACTGTTTTAGTTTATTATAAATTTATTGTAATGATAAATTTATAAAATTAATCACACGTATTTTTTATAAAAAGTAATATTATGAATGTATTACGATACTTACTTTTATTTTTAAACATTTAAACTAAAAGCTAATAGTAATTATAAGATCTAAGATAGTTTGAGTACTTATACTGAAACCTATGTTAAGTAATATTACCGTACTGTACAGTAAAACATTATAGCTGAACGGTTGTTGTTTAAAAGTTTGTAGAAGATTAAATTTCTTCCTTCAAGTGCGCTAAGATGAGTTTGTTTGATTGAATGATGGGAAGAAGCGTCAAAGAAATTTTAATTGAGTAATAAACTGCCTCATGTAGCCTAGTGTATGGGCGTGTGCTTAGAAACCGGAGGTCGTGGGTTCGAATCCTGCGGGGACACAACAAATTTTCATTGTTGTTTCCCTAGTTGGTTAGGCAATTTGGGCCGATCACCCAGTTGTCTGAAAAGTAAGATGATCCATGCGTCGGATGGGCATGTAAAAGTCGGTCCACCCACCAACCCGCATTGGACCAGCGTGGTGGATACGGTCTAAACCCCAATGGAAAGGGGTATATTAGGGGAGGCCTATGTCCAGCAGTGGACTATCAAAGGCTGATGATGATGCATGCATGATGCAATAAAATGAAGCGAAAATTTACCATATAAGAGCGATAATTATTTTGGAGTAAATATTTAATCATAATTTACAAGTTTATTAAGACCTTTTGTTTTGTAATGTATTGTTTTACTCTACATGTTAGTGTAACTTATAATATTCAATACTATTGAGATCTTTTTATATTCATATAACAACACTAAATACTTGAAAAATCTTAAAAAACAACTGCATATTAATTTATTAATTAAATCTGTGATAACTAAGAAACAATCTTTAACTGATGTGGTGTTATGAATTTATAAAACGAACCAATAAAGGGGAACAAGAAGAAACTCAGTTTTTATAAAACCTCTATTTCAGTGGAGCTACAGTGGTGTTTCGAAATGTACTTATGCGTTTTTGTTAATGAAGTCCATTGAGTCCGCTACTGTACCGTACATGCTGAATGGCAAATTAAAATGAAGCAGTGAGAGCATTTTATACCGATGAGCCAAAAGATAGGAATGCTACTGACATAATGCTGCTGAAAAAAACAGTTTTACAAAACTAACATGCACAAATTTCTTGATTACAAAAGGAAATGTCTGTTTAACTATAAGGCTCATTATGAAAGAAGAGGTTTCTAAGACCAATTGATGCCGAGATGATTATTAGAATTTCTAACACGACCTGACGCTTAAGTAAATGTGATCTTGAAAAAGTAATCGATTTAATGCACCAATCATACCGGCAATTCGTATAAACTCTTCCGCTCTTCGGTCGGTGGGACATGTGAAGATATTTTGCCGTCTTTGCGACGGCCAAAATATCTTACAACGACTTTCCATAAGCACGTCTCGCAATGGGACACTACCACAAATATTAAATGATTTTTCTAACGTAAAAAAAGTCTAACTCTGTATTTCAAAAACAATAAGGTAAAAGTGACGTATAATCTTACCGTTTTGCAATCATAATACATGATTAGCTCGTATGTATGAAAACTGTGCAATATGGATTCAGTTCTGTATAATATCAACTTTTCAACATAGGAGAATTCTGTAATTGAATTATATACATACATACATACTAATGAATAAAGAGTTTATTAAATATTCATGTAAATTATCAACTCGAGTCCATTTTTTTTTACTTTTAGTAACTTTAATGTTACTTGTTACATTTCAAAGTAAGTGTTGTGAAAGAAAAATAATAAATAACATACGTTCTATTTATCTAAGCTATATTGCTATCGGGTACATTAAGGTTTTGCAGCAAGCTTGTATTCAGCGTGAAGCTAATTAATTTCATTTCATTAGTCGGGGCTCATTAGGAGGTAATATAAAGTTATAGTTAAGAAAAAAATAGTTTGTGAAACAAAAAATAAATTTTACTAAGCATGTATCTTGGTATGCAAGACTTCCTGCCCAGAAGAAATGCTACTCAAGCCACTACGAGTCTGTACGCGTCTGGAGACGTGAGATCTTACGTCTCATTAAACTATTAGCTGTAATGAACCTTTTAACTCGACCACGGTGTTCTAAAAGGATTAGTATAATATAAGCTAATGGAAATTATTTCGTTCTTTCACCTAGCCATTTTCCCACGTAATCATGGGATTGGCTTCTAACCCACCCAAATTTAACTGAATAACAGTTCAATAACAACAACGCAATGCGACTGGCGTCCGGCCTCCACAACCAAAGGGCTAACTGCATTCCCAGGTAAATTGTCAGTTAATCTTGAAGGATCTAACATCCGAAATGGGTAGTCCATTTAGGATGTTAGATCCTATAAATATGATCTTGACAACCGGAACCGACTTTTTACATACTTATCTCACACACTAATATTCTTACTTTATAAACAATTGAAAAGAAATCAAACCCACGGCTTCCGGATTATAAAGCAGAGGCCAATAGCACTAGGTCAAGGAGGTGGTTATTACGGTAATGACTTATGATATTCTCTAAGATATTAATTGCAAAAAATTCTTATCGCATTTGGACTATTTATTGGGTTCGAGTTAACTTGTATATTTTTTATTCCAAAATATGTTAGAAAAAGAACACGCTTAAATGGTTTTTGAATTTAGCGCGCTATTTTATTTTAACGTCGGTTGAACTTTTACATTTTAACTGTTTGTTATATATTTTGAGTGATCGGCCTAAATTGCCTAACCAACTGGAAACAACAATAGAATTTGTTGAATCCCCAGGATCGAACCTACGACCTCGGTTTCAAGCACACGCCTATACCACTAGGCTACTGAGGCAGTCAGGGCGGTGGGATAGGGCAATTTAGGCCGATCACCCAATTGTCTGCGAAGTAAGATCCATGCATCGGAAGGGCGTGTAAAAAGTCGGTCCACCTATTAACCCGCATTGGACCAGCGTGGTGGAATACGGTCCAAAAACCCCCTAACGGATAGGGGTGTATTAGGAGGCCTATGTCCAGCAGTGGACTATCAAAGGGTGATGATGATGATGATGATGTTATATATTTTTATCAGACAATCATACGAGTAGTATGAGTAAAATTTTGGTTGAAGAAAAGATTTTCTGGAGAAGCCTCCCTTAATTTATTTTTGTATAACAGATTCACGAAAATAAAAAGTAAAACAGAGTATAATAAAATATAGTAATACTCTTAATATAGCAAGTCCAACAATTATGAGAAAATTTCTAAATGTTGAATTTAATATTTAATAACTGAACTAATGGTATGAGCTTTCTCTAGAAACCGTGACCTCAGAATCTTTCTTCTTATGTCTAATAATTTTATTTCCTGATTAAATTTAGTTATCATTAAATAGCTAAGGTGTTCTCTTGTTTTTGAATTAATTTATTAACCCTGAAAGTTTATTGATTACAATTTCTTTAAAGGTATCTTTGTTAAAGATATTAGTAGAATTTGAATACAGAGTACATGACATAATTATTAAATATTACGATGATATGAGATAATTCATTACAAAGTATTATTTTAAGTAAAGATACTGTTATTTCTATTACATTTAACATAAAATTAAATAGCAAATATATACTCTTGGAAGAAGGTAGGTCCCCTTTTATAAGCGGCTGTCTGGGGTGATAACTATTTCTTGCTCTTAAATATACAGGCAATATATTTACCTCGGGAAACACTACAGAGTTCTTGCAGACTAACACTATAACAAAAACATATGATAATTAAAAAAGAAATTATGAAAATATAATAAATAACAACGTAAGCAATAATTCCTTGTAATTAAGTTATTAAGCATTATTTACTAACACTACGAATAATTATTAAATCCACAGAATTTTTGTTTGTTTTTTTACTTCTAAATCTGTAAAAGGCCTCCAAATTAAATTTTCTTTTTATTTATGTATATATGTGGTTTTTTTAGCACGTTCTCGCGTACGCGTTTTGTAACTGTGTTTACATTTAAATGAGAAATATTATAAATAAACGATGTATTATCTTTTTTACTATACTGTAGATACATTGAAGACGTATTAATTAACTTATGTCAACTAATCTTGCTTAGTCTCCCATTATTTTATATAGTAATAAACAGTACCTTTTAAATGTGGAAAAAAGATCAAATGCAGAGCAACGATGTACCAAATAGAAAAACGAACAATTATCAGAATCAAGATCGTTTGGAAAATCCGTGAAAAGACTTAAACAATATGTATATGTATATGTTTGCTACGTAAGAAAAAAAAACAATGATATTAAACTCCGAAACCCGATTAGCTTCTTTAAATTAAATAAGTGCATTAATTAAAAAAAAAGGGAAGCATTTTAAAGAAGAAGCAAAAAAATCTATTTTTAATAGTAAGGCCGGTGCTCTTTTCGTAAATTTTAATCAATGTTTATAGAGAATAAATTCTTACCGCCTCTCTATATTCATCCATAGACTAACTATTTTCTATAAGGCAGCGTTCATTGGACGATTTTACATAAAATTTTTATCCGTTAAAGCGCACTAAATCTCTTATAATGAATCTTAATGAATCTGTTTTGAATATTCAAACAGGACAGAAGTTCTAAAAATGCTAAAAATTTTCAATCATCATCATTATCCGCCTGTGCTAGTCCACTGCTGGACATACGCATCCCCTTATGCACGCCTTCTCCATTAGGGAGATTTTGGACCACATCCCTTCAAGCTAGTCCGATCATGGATCCTCCATCCGACGCATGGATCATCTTACTTTTCATACAATTTGCCCAAATCAGCCAAAATAGTGGAATACATAACGACAACACAAAGTTGTTTCCCGCTGGATTCCAACCCACGACCTCCGTTTAAGGCAAGGGCCAATATTAAATATAATTATTTAATAGAAACTCCTTTTATATATTTACTTTTCCTGCTAATATCTAAAAAAATTTCAATTAAGTAATTCGTACTTGATCTGTTATGGTACCAAAATAGAATTACACTATTAGTTATTCACTACAATTTTATTATTCTTAATTCAAAGTTATGCAACGACTGTTTCTTTATATAATTAATACAAAATAGGGATTGTGAGAAATTCTAAATTAATCCGGCCGAAATCCTTGTTGAAATTATCTAATGATTTACACCTGTGCCCATATTGTTTAATTTGAAAAGCCAGCTTAAGAAGCCTTTTCTAAAAATGAGCCTAAATTTAACTGTAGCGTTCTATTACATATATTCATAATAAAAAATCTTAAACTTTTCTTATGAGTTTAAACTCTCTTAAGACGAACCAAAAGTCGCAACAGATACACAGACTTTTTTTCTTTGTAGTTAAATCACATTGTCAAGATAGAAACACCAAGACTCAAAAATCACTGGGTTCACAAGAATATTTTTCTTGAGTGATAAAAATGTCATGTTTTATGTACATAGAATGATATTTTTTTAATTGCATTAATTTTTGCGAAAACTGATCATACACACCTTATATGGGCTTTGAATATAGCCGATTGCAATTTTTAAAAATATTTCTATTAAAATAGCTCATTGGTTATTCTTAAAACATAGATATATAACTTGCTAGTTTATATAGTAGGCCTTTTCAAGTAATAAAATGATGTAGAACATAGTTCAAGTCATTATCTTAAGGTTGAGCCAGCGTTTGCAATTTCCTACCGAACAGGTTCTCGCTTTGTCGTAGTGGTGGGGCTCCATACCTGCAGCCTGCTCAGCCGCAGGGAAGCTAAGAGGAAACTGGCCGGCTTATGCTGCTAGGTCAGTCATTTTGGGGAACAATGGCTCATTGAATATGAGAAAGAACAATTAAAATACGTTCAAAAATGATATTTAAAAAATCAGCATTAATTATTATTGAAACCTTACAAAATTTGTCTATTTAATATAAAATGCAAATCAGATTTTCATTTAAGGCAACAGAGTATTTTCAGTCACTGATGAAAAATATTTAGAAATAAATTTATCAAAATGACAACAAACGTTCAAAGCACACATTAGCTTATTTGTTAATAAAAGCTGCCAAAACGCTAGTTTTACTTAAAAAGAACTTTTCAAATTTTAGACGATATTGCAGACTGCGATATTGGCTGCGGACCATCTCCGCGAGCTGGCGTGCATGATGCGTGCGTGCCGTGCGTTTCTGGCGCGAGGAGGCGAGGTCTCGGGGCTGCAGGCCAGCCCAGAAGAGATAAGGGGCGCAGAGACGATGCGCTCCTTGCACACAGGAGTGGGAGCTGCGGCTGGAACACCCCAGCGCCGGCCATCAAACAGTAGAAGCCTCGCCCGTTCTTTGTGTGGACTTGAAAGAGGGCGCGGCTCCCTAACATTCCGTGCGACGCAGGTTCTCTCGGCTGTTTCGGGAGGTACCTGTGCCGCGTGGCCGGTAGGAAGCCTACGTAAATTCTAAATAAATCCGGCCGAAATCCTTGTTGCAATTATCTAATGATATACACCTGTGCCCATATTGTTTAATTTGAAAAGCCAGCTTAAGAAGCCTTTTCTAAAAATGAGCCTAAATTTAACTGTAGCGTTCTATTACATATATACATTTTAAAAAAATCTTAAATTTTTCTTATGAGTTTAAAATCTCTTAAGGCGAACCAAAAATCGCAACAGATACACAGACTTCTTTTCTTTTGTAGTTAAATCAAATTATCTAGATAGAAACACCAAGACTCAAGAAAATCACTGGGTACCCCACAGAATATTTTTCCGGGGTGATAAAAAATGTCATGTTTTATGTACATAGAATGATATTTTTTTAATTGCATTAATTTTCGCGAAAACTGATCATACACACCTTATATGGGCTTTGAATATAGCCGATTGCAATTTTTAAAAATATTTCCATTAAAATAGCTCATTGGTTATTCTTAAAACATAGATATATAACTTAGTAATTTATATTGACGCCCTTTTCAAGTAGTAAAATTATGTAGAACATAGTTTAAGTATCTTAAGGTTGAGCCAGCGTTTTGAATTTCCTACCGAACAGGTTCTCGCTTTGTCGTAGTGGTGGGGCACCATACCTGCAGCCTGCTCAGACGCAGGAAGCTAAGAGGAAACTGGCGGCTTATGCTGCTAGGTCAGTCATTTTGAGGAACAATGGCTCATTGAATATGAGAAGAACAATTAAAATACGTTCAAAAATGATATTTAAAAAATCAGCATAATTATTATTGAAACCTTACAAAATTTGTCTATTTAATATAAAATGCAAATCAGATTTTCATTTAAGGCAACAGAGTATTTTCAGTCACTGATGAAAAAATATTTAGAAATAAATTTATCAAAATGACAACAAACGTTCAAAGCACAACATTAGCTTATTTGTTAATAAAGCTGCCAAAACGCTAGTTTTACTTAAAAAGAACTTTTCAAATTTTAGACGATATTGCAGACTGCGATATTGGCTACCGGACCATCTCCGCGAGCTGGCGTGCATGATGCGTGCGTGCCGTGCGTTTCTGGCGCGAGGGAGGCGAGTCTCGGGGCTGCAGGCCAGCCCCAGAAGAGATAAGGGGCGCAGAGACGAATTGCGCTCCCTTGCAATACAGGGAGTGGGAGCTGCGGCTGGAACACCCACGCCAGCCATCAAACAGTAGAAGCCATACGCCCGTTCTTATGTGTGGACTTGAAAGAGGCGCGGCTCCTAACATTCCGTGCGACGCAGGTTCTCTCGGCTGTTTCGGAGGTACCTGTGCGCGTGGCCATAGGAAGCCTACTGTGAAATTCTAAATAAATCCGGCCGAAATCCTTGTTGCAATTATCTAATGATATACACCTGTCCATATTGTTTAATTTGAAAAGCCAGCTTAGAAGCCTTTTCTAAAAATGAGCCTAAATTTAACAGTAGCGTTCTATTACATATATTCATAATAAAAAATCTTAAACTTTTCTTATGAGTTTAAACTCTCTTAAGACGAACCAAAAGTCCAACAGATACACAGACTTCTTTCTTTTGTAGTTAAATCACATTGTCAAGATAGAAACACCAAGACTCAAAAAATCACTGGGTTCACCACAGAATATTTTTCTTGAGTGATAAAAATGTCATGTTTTATGTACATAGAATGATATTTTTTTAATTGCATTAATTTTCGCGAAAACTGATCATACACACCTTATATGGGCTTTGAATATAGCCGATTGCAATTTTTAAAAATATTTCCATTAAAATAGCTCATTGGTTATTCTTAAAACATAGATATAACTTAGTAATTTATATTGACGCCCTTTTCAAGTAGTAAAATTATGTAGAACATAGTTCAAGTCATTATCTTAAGGTTGAGCCAGCGTTTGCAATTTCCTACCGAACAGGTTCTCGCTTTGTCGTAGTGGTGGGGCTCCATACCTGCAGCCTGCTCAGCCGCAGGGAAGCTAAGAGGAACCTGGCCGGCCTATGCTGCTAGGTCAGTCGTGGAGAAGGCTGCTCCAAGCGAGAAATTACAAAGAGAGTGCGAGGGACGGGTTCCAAGAGGTAGACGTGCCGCCCATCTTTGTTTGTATTTCGCGAATAAGGAGAAGTCGCGACGGGAGAGGAGGCTCGGTATTCCGTAGGCCGCTCTCCCTTTCTTCCGCGACTCGGCTGGGCCGCAGCGCGCAAATGTGTAGAATACATGCGTAATATTGCATAATAACTCTGATAAATTTAGACGTTTATAATGTGACGTCGTAAATAAACACATTTTAGGCTTACATTGCAGACGCTGGCTGAACCCCACGAAATCAAAATTATGTATAACATCATTATATGGCCAAAATAAATCCACAATGGTATTTATCTGTCACTTAAGGATACCACAATAACCCTTTTTTATTCTTTACATTTTGGGGAACAATGGCTCATTGAATATGAGAAGAACAATGAAAATATGTTCAAAAAATGATATTTAAAAAAATCAGCATTAATTATTATTGAAACCTTACAAAATTTGTCTATTTAATATAAAATGCAAATCAGATTTTCATTTAAGGCAACAGAGTATTTTCAATCACTGATAAAAAAATATTTAGAAATATATTTATCAAAATGACAACAAACGTTCAAAGCACACGTTAGCTTATTTGTTAATAAAGCTGCCAAAACGCTAGTTTTACTTAAAAGAACTTTTCAAATTTTAGACGATATTGCAGACTGCGATATTGGCTACCGGACCATCTCCGCGAGCTGGCGTGCATGATGCGTGTGCCGTGCGTTTCTGGCGCGAGGAGGCGAGGTCTCGGGGCTGCAGGCCAGCCCAGAAGAGATAAGGGGCGCAGAGACGAATTGCGCTCCTTGCAATCAGGAGTGGGAGCTGCGGCTGGAAACACCCCAGCGCCGGCCATCAAACAGTAGAAGCCATACGCCCCGTTCTTATGTGTGGACTTGAAAGAGGCGCGGCTCCTAACATTCCGTGCGACGCAGGTTCTCTCGGCTGTTTCGGGAGGTACCTGTGCCGCGTGGCCGGTAGGAAGCCTACTGTGGAGTGCCACCACTGTGGCGTATGTGTCGAAGAGACGGCCCAACATGCGCTGGAAGAATGTCCAGCCTGGGTCGAGCAACGCCGAGAGCTGCGTAGTGTTTGTGAGGCACGACCTTTCGCTTCCTGCCGTTCTGCGCAGGGTGCTAGAGAGCGAAAGGTCGTGGGCGCCGTCCTTTCTTTCTGCGAGGACGTGATGACTTGAAAGGAAGCTGCGGAAAGAGACAGGGAGGCCTACAGCGCCCTGGCTATCTGCAGAAGAAGGCCAGGGAACCGAAGAGTGGCGTACGCGCGCAACCTTTCCCTGGCGGCCGGCAGAGGTGCCCGCTACCCAGAGAAGGGCTCAAGAGGGCGCCGTGCTGTTTGTTCGCGACGTGGCCTCGCCTCTCCGGCGAGTCACCGCGCCGGGGTCGCGGAAGACTGTCATCATCGCCGATGGCCCCGGCTACAGCGACACGAGAAAGGAACAACCGTTGGTTATGAGTAGGTATACCGGCCGCTCCATCTTGGTCCGGGAGCCGCACTACCCGCTACCCCTCACTTTGGCGGGAACCTGCAAGCTGGATTTTCAACGGCAAAAATCAGAACGTTCGATTCGGACGAAGTCTCGTATGATGAGTACAAGACGGTCGAGCACGCCGAGCTGATAACTTGTATATAAGCCTTCATGCCACACTTTATCATCCATCTTCGCCTACGTCGAGGATGTTTAACGACGCCGTTTGTTTTTACTTGAAAAGTACCGAAATATTATAATAATTTAATAAATCGCTTGTCCTAATGATATTTCTATATGTATTGGTTTTAAAGAAGAGGTTTATTGTATGATTTAATAAAGGATTTAAAAAGAAAATAAAAGTGAAATTTGGCTTAAAATTCTTTTATTGTTATACTCTTAAAGTAAAAATCTTAATTTGACTAAAACAAACAAATTTAATATAATAAGTTTTACTCAACGGGCTTAAAGGATGCCCGATAGCAATATTGACAAAAACCAATTGAGTTAGGCATGTAAAGTTGGTCCACCCACCAACCCGTATTGGACAAGCGTGGTGGGATACGGTCTAAAATCCCTAATAAAGAAGGTAGGAATAATTTTATTGTTTATCTATGACAAGAAGATAAAAAATATTTTTCATGGAATAATTTATATACATCTTGCACCTAAACGTCCAGACTTAGTCTTAGCCGTCTGTCGGACGTTGTTGAGCTAAACACAATTCAAATAAAAGCCGGACGTGTGACACCGGTAGAATTACATGTATTTAACAGGTATGACGTCATACACGTGTATTTTTTAATCCAGGTATAAAGATTGACACTTGTATTTGATAAGTATGACGTCATGTGTGCTAAGCCACAAATAATTAGGTGAAGGTTGGTCACCTTTAAGTTGCTCAACCCACCTTGACTCCGTCTAGTTGTAGCGGTTCACTCCACCGATTTCAAACCAACAGAAAAAAAGTGCATACATTTGAAAAAATCATAAATAAAACACGAATTTCCTGCCGGTCTTTTAAGAAAAAAGATTATCCTCTTGCTTTTCAACCTTAACTGTTATGACTTCTGACAACTGTTGGATGCGATGTATTTCTGACTCACTGAACAAAAACTTATTAAAATGGGCCATCTGACAACCATAAATATTAATAAAAATGAGATATGCATCGAAATGAAATAACAAGAACTTACTTCCTTTAAAGGTTGGTTAAGAGATATAAATGCGAAAAAATTGTCTTATAGGTTTAATGAAAAAATAATAAACAAAACCTGTTTGTCATTGAGTAGTTTGTACCATATAATAAAATCATATTTCGTATAAAATTTATATTTTATGTTTATTGTATCATATTAAGGGCAGTCAAATGGTTGTTACAAATAAAATTTCTAGAAATCATTTGAAAGGGTTCATTTAAATGCTGATAATTTATTACTTTGACAACTAAGCTTTCCTTGCGAGAGGAAATTTTGCAATCCCAAGTGATTTACTACTACTATGCAACAATTCTGTGATTCCAGAAGTTTCGAAATATTTCTTACTAACAAAGAGTGGGTTTAAAGCAGACAATTTTGTTTCTATTACTTTCAACAATGCTAACATAATCGTTATCACCCATCAAATATACTTTTTTTTGTCTTATGTTAGTATATTTGGAAAATTATTATAGTGATAGATATATTTACTTATTTGAAGATGTTATGGAGACCCGATTCAATTCTTGATTTTTAATCATTATTTATTAGTTCGAGACTTACGAACCCATTGTAGCTACATATACAACATAATAATAAAAAATACGGAATACATAATAATATTAAAAATAGAAGACAGTATAAAATGGTAAGCAATTAGTTTATACTTCCATAAATAATTTATACATTACTATAGCATATAATATTATTAGTAAATTGCTACGAAATATTCAAAATTGCTATTAATAATTAAAATATTTTATTGAATCCGCTAAGAGATTTAAATTCCATACTTCACTGATTGTCTTTACTGTTCACCTTGACTATCACACATGGTTATGCTTGTGTTACCTTTAAAGTCGATATGTTTTAAAACAAGCTATTATTTTATTATAACTGGCTTTTTATTTTATTTTAATTATAAAGAAATTTGAAATTTAAAAAAGATAAAATTTGACCTATCAGCAATTTATTGTATACATAGGGTGATAAAAGCATAGCTTCTAGTGAACTGGTTATTATTGTACATTGAACTTCCATTTGAGATCTAGTAAATACGTCGACCGCTATGTAAGTGACTTATGTTTCCGTTCTCATTGTTTGAGAATTTCAGCGTTCGTCGATATGTTGACGTTGACAATTCCATTCTCTAAGGAACTTCAACATAAGCAAACTTGTATCTCAGATTTGGTTTAAATTAAATTGCTCCCTCCGTTTATTATTCGATAGCCAATTGATTAATAACATTGGTAAATTGAGTATAAAGCATGGGTTAACATTGTTTAAATATTTAAAGCTTTGTTAAACAATATCACATAGTTAAGAGTTCTTAGATTATCTAAATAGTTGGTTAATTAAATTCTAATTAAAATCTTGATTAAGTGATAATTAAAAATCGGTATGGAGATGTAAAGAATTACTTATTAAATAAAAATATAATTATATCTTGTTTATTAAATGATATTATTTCTATTATGATTGATAATATGCGTTGGTCTCCAGATAAGAACTTCCATGACTAATTTAAATAAAGTACAGTTGTTCTAAAACAAGATATAATTTAATTTTCTTTTTTTAGTACTAGTCTCTCTTATATAAAAATATTTACCACTACTAAATTCATTTTATAATAGATATTTAAAATATATTTCTTATAAAAGTTAATAGTAATAGTTAGAAATTAATATGTTTCCAATAAATTTATTAAACAATTTATCTTTATTTTTGTTAATTTTCTGTATAATTTTCTACGAGGGTCAGATCTAAAAGAAATTTTAAAATAAAGATATTATGAAGATTAAATGGTTCCATTTAAATGTTTGTAACGCATAGATTAAACATTTTATATAAAAAATTACAGCCACAGAAATTGTTGCCGATTTTTCTCTGGACGGCGAAGCCTTGAACTGGTGGTTGGTATATTTACGTTCATCAGAGCTCGACTGAGCCAATAATTTTTAATTTGAATTTAAGAGAAACCTAACCCTTCGGCCGCAAGCGTCCTAGTCCCAGCTGCAGCCAGATGTCGAACCTTTTTGTAGTCCTTTTCGGTGGTTTGACCACCACCATACAGGTATAAGAAAAAGAGCCTGCAATCAATTTATGGCAAACAATTTTGGGATATTCGATGTCAAATTTATAATTCCTTTAATAGTATAACACATAACCACACAGTGCAGCTTCGCCAAGTCACTGAGGTAGGAAATGAGATTAAAAAGAGCAGCTTAAGCTGAGGACAGGGAGGCACTCACCAACTTCTATCCAGCACCAACTGTCTGGACTATTCTAGTTAAGGCCACTTCAGAATAGCCCGCCAAGCTCTCCCGCCCTTTCCTTTTTACGTCAACCAGGTTCGTTTCTTCCGACTGACTGAAGGGCCATTTACTACCCGTCTACCCAAAGTGGAACCTATTGACAATGAATCTTAGTAATTTAGAGAGTTTGAAAGCAACATTCACCTTTTGAGTCTAGGATTTTACTTTAAGCTAATGGCAAGTTTTTTTTTCATATACAAAAGTCTTTTTGTTCTATTTTATAAACAGTTTGAGGTACCTAGTTTTGTACAATGTGATTTTATAAAAGTTTAAGGTATCAGTAATGTTGACAAATTTAATTATAGTTTAAACATGTTTTTAATTTTTATTATTCATTGGATGCTTACATAAATCAATACAAAATATTGAAATTTATTTCAAAGTGATCAGTTCCTACTGTACTGTAATATTTTACAATTTAGATATTTCCTTACTTTATAATATTTACAAAATAAAACATTAAAGTTTATTTCTTACGTCTTAAAAATGTTTACCTATATGTTTTATTAATTGCAGACATTTTCTTGGAAACTCAGGGACAGGGACAAGCTTTGTTCTTTTTTTGCCATTTGAGTCACATCATATTTAAACTCAACTGCTCCTTGGAAGTTCTGTGGGTTTTGGAAACTTTGTCGTCTTAGCGGTAAGCTTAAACACTAATTCATGTTATATACACTTTTTGATAATTTATATAAATTTTACTTTAGTATATTATAGTAAAATTAGAAACTAAAACTAAATTAAACAAAACCAAGTTATTAATCATTGAGAATTGAACCTAAAAACTATATGCCAACTATGACTTTTACATTTTAAATAAAATAAAAAGAAGATTGTAATAAAATAATAATTTTTGCTTTATTTTTGTTATTCCTCATTAAATTTAACCTCATTTCATTAAATTTTGTGAAATATTTTTGCATCTTTATCTTTCATAAAAAAACTGCCGGCCTTGTCTTGTCTATGATAAAGTTTTATAAATAAAATTATTTGTTTGCAATTTATTATGTACATTTTATAAAAACGCAAAATATTGCAAAGTGTTTAAGGTTTCTTCGATTAATAAATATAAACCAATGTAATAAAACGCTTAATCAATTTTTCTTTGAAGTAGAGATCAAGAGGCTTTTAAATTGTTACTTATTTATGACTATCTAACGACGCCTTTCTCGAGCGAGGGTATTGTGATTACAGATGATTAAGATTGCCACTAGACGATTCAGTGATTCAAAAGATTGTTAAACGCATCTCGTTTAGATTTTGTTGTAGTTAATATTCAGAGTTAATTAAAATATACATTTATATATTTTATCCATGGGTTAAGGCCTCACCAAAAAAAAACTTTACTTTAATGGATTAAGTTATATTTTGTTTTTTTTATTCATATTATTAGTAGAAATTACTAAACCTCCTTCCTATTCCTTGATAATATTTACCTAGAAATATCATTTTTACTCTATTGAAGAAATAACGATTGCGGAAGTAAGCTTAGCTTTCTTTCTCAGTATCGAAGAAATTAAGTGTCGATCCATTTGTTTGCAAAATTTCATCCTTTCGATCCAAAATTAATGAACTAGATAACGTATATAGAAGTAACAGCTTCAATCTAGCTAAGGATTATAATTATTTATATTCTGTAATTTGTTGTCTTTAGTCTTAAGCTCTATATTAGCTCCATCCGCCTTCTATACCTCAATTACTTATAACTTCAATATATTTATGTTTTATTTTATCTAAATTTCGTAATAATCACATTAAAAACAATGGGACATCCTGATGAAGCGCCTTTAACAGGTCCGAAACAAGTCGGCAAACACCGGTTTTAGGTTCAGCCTTTTTTACTATATTTCAAGTATGTATAAAAATACGTTATGATTAAAGTTATTCAAGATGTAGACCAATAGTAACTTGCAACATTCAATCAGTCATTCAAAGGTTTTAAATTATTTTACATAGTAATTTTGTTTTCAACCGACACCGTAACAGCTTAAAAACTATTCAGACGTTATATCATAGAAAATCGATAATGGAAATAAGATAGAATCGATAATGAATGAAACACCTTTTGGGTCGTCGAAGTCAGATTACATTTGTTAGTTTAATTCAGGTGATGTTAGGACGGTAAACATGACATATTAATTAATAATTTTATACCAGCGTGACCTTAAAGTTATTATTAGTTTTACAAGAAAAATTAGTTCATAATCTTAATTTCTACCGGTAATAATTTATTTTAACTTTTATTTATTTCTTTCATTTAAGACTATTAGTCACAGCCAGCATAAAGACAACACTTGATATTTGTTACAACCGTAAGCCAATCAGTATACTACAATACCAAAATAAGACGATGATTATACACGAGATACATTTCATTGAACTCTAATAAATAAGTTTGTATCATTTTAATTTATTTTAAAGATTTTGTGAAAATATTGTCACAACTTGAAAATTTGTGTAATAGAAAATTAAATCACTTCTTACACGTTAAAGGACCAATACGAATATGTATTTTTTTGGGTTCTTCCGTCAGAGCTACACTCACCGTCCATACTTAAAACGACGAATCCAATAAAATAATTAGAAAATAAGAAATAAAAGAAAAATAAAATAAACCAAGAAATCAAAGGAGATTTTTCCAAAAAACAATATTTAATTAAACTATTTTAAAAGTAGTTACAAGGAACAAAAAAAAAACTAGTATCTACATTGATAGGTATATCGATAGTGGACAAAGTACTCGAACGGTTTAAATTTTTAATCCGATCGTGATAAAATTTTAAAAAGGGTAACTTAAGCGATGCGCTATATATGTATAGGCGCTAGTGTGATAAATTTATCTCCACTTTGCTACAAAAGTATTTCAAAAGTCATTTAAAATTTCGGTTGATAGTATAAACCTAATGAACAGGGATAAATTCCTTGACTTCAAACCTATAGGGCCTTTTGATCTATATTAAATGAACAACATATTAAAAATTGCATAAAGGATTTATTATGAAATGCTATTGTTACAAATTATGCCAGTAAAATCTAAAAAATAAAAAATCTTATTAGAGGTTATCCGTTTTATATGCGTCCACAGCTTCTTCGAGGTGATGAAAATCTCTGACCAGCAATTTATTCTTTATTTTAGGGAAAGTATAGAAATCATAAGGGCTCGGTCAGAGCTGTCGAGGACGGTCTAATAATTCAATGTTTTCTTTCTCTAAAAACTCTTTTGTTCTGTGCGCGGTGGGAAATCGCATTGTCGTGTTGGAGGATGATGCGGCGCTTGCAATTCCTCTTTACTGAGTTCAGAAAGACCTGTGGCAATCAAACGCTGCAAACCATTCTGCATTAACCGTTCTTCGTTATTCAAGAGAAATAGTCGAATTATGACCGCTTTTGAAGATTTTTTCTGCAACACCCCGTGAATGAACAAGTTTTATTGGCTTTAACTCATTTTCAACACCCAAACTCGTAACTGGTTAGTTTGTTTCGGGTTCGTACGCGTATATCAGGGTCGTCACCTGATATGATGTTGTATACAGTTTTGAGGATCCTACGTGAAATATTTGTGAAGTGGACTGTGTGTTGTGTTGTATGAAATGAGGTATCCATCAGGAAAACAACTTTTTACACCTAATTATTAATGCAAGTTTATTTGAATCTGACTCATGTCAATGTCTAAAGTTACCTAAATTTTGCAGGTATGTCACATGTCAATCTTCCTCAATCAGCTTACGCACAGCATCAACGTTTTCTTGTGTGACTGCAGTTTTGACGACCTTGACGGGATCATCACTGAGCTTGACACATCAAGTTGAAATTCAGCAAACCAGTGACAAATTGCGGTTTCGAATGGGGCTTTATCACATTGCAGAAATAATCCGGTCAACACACTCTTTTGTGTTAAACCACTTCGAAAGTCATAACAAATCATCGTTCTTAAATTTCCTCAAGTCAATTGCATCTTCTTAACGACTGAAAAGTTTGACAACACCTTGTGACAAGACCGAAAATCTTTTTAAATAAATAAATGGTATTCGATTTTCAGAACCAAGGGTTTGCAATTAAAAGATTTTTATAAGACAGGAATAGTGAAATATTCCATTCCCGATACTTTAGTGCAGTCCTCTATATACCGCCACGAAATTCATGTTGGCCTTTTTATACAATTCTGTAGTATATAATTTTGATTGGTCGAGATTTGAATTATTTAACTAGCTTTTATATGACGGTCAGACAGTGAAAGTGACTTTTATTCGTACTATGCAGTGATTTTATGACAGTTGCAACTTATAAATAATTTTTAAAATTGTAATGATTCTATATGAACTTTGAATCCAATCATCTAAATTACGAATTCAAGTAGGTGGGTAGACATTAGGACATACGTTTAAGAGCTTATCAAGTACACAAAAACCCTTGCGGTGTGCTGTTTTACCAAAAATGTTACGAATTTTAACACACAGGTAAAATAAATATTGTAACAATAATGATTCATGGTATAAATTTTATCAATACCTTTCAAAAACGAGAAAAATCTGATAAAAGTTAATTTCAAACTTGGAAACCAGCACTTTAGATAAGTATTACCTCCGATAACTTATTTATATCTTAACTTAGAGTCCTTTGAAAAACTCTTTGATACCATCTTAGTCTAAAAGTTATAAATAAATTGATTTTACAAAATGAGATTGGTAAAAGTTTTTATTCTCAACGGAAATCTTTTTAGCAAGTATTACGAATGTGAACTGAACATATTATGTCAATATGATTTATTTGCTGAAGATTCATCATATTACAGAGAAAAAAATGTATTAATGTTGCTTTTATATTTGTTTCTAATATTTTTATAGGTCGTTTAAGATATAAGTCAACCATTACGCATTCAATATTTTATTGTATATAATTTTTCTTAACTGACTCCGTAGCTTAGTGGTATGGGCGTGTGTTTTAGAAACTGGTGGTCCTGAGTTGGTTAATTTGAGCCGATCACACAATTATTAGAAAAGTAACATGATCTATGCATCGGATGGGCATGTAAAATTCAGTCCACCCAAACCGCATTAAACCAGCGTGGTGGGATACGGTCCAAAACCTTCTAATCGATAGGGGTGTATTAGTGAGGCCTATGTCCAAGCAGTGGGCTGTTACAGGCTGATGATGATGATGATGATGATGACGAAAATGTAATAGCTTGATAAAAATAAAACTTATTTATGGATTTTTCGCGTGACTTAAATATATTTATTCCCGACGTTTCGGATTCTTTTCAGCATCCATGATCTCAGGCGACTAAGTTGGTATATGTCTGTATCTCTTTGTTTTTGAATAACCGTCAGTTTTATTTAAAATTTGACATTTCTTTCGATTTCTTAATTTTTAATGTTGGTTTGACAAATGGAAAGTCGAAATAAAAATAAATTAATCTCTTTAATTATTACTTTAATTCCTTATTTTGTGCTTGTACTCGTACAATTTTTTTAATATAACAACAAAATCCGTCTACTTCCTTTTGAAACGCCTATATATAGATTAATGCAAGCTTACAATTGTGCAAGTGATGTGTAGTCTATCATTTAAATATGCTAAGTACCATTTGGCAGTTGTTTACCAAAAGTTTACCAGTTAATTTTGTCATTCTTTAAACGTATAATCTGGAATATTTGACAATCACTACATGGACTAAGAAATTATTAAACGCAGCATATACTCATCATCCACCTTATAATAAACAACGTCATGTTCAAATTACTATCGAAATGCAATTCAGCAGATGAACATAGTTACTTCTCAGACACATATTATAGCGTATCCTATCCATATATATGGGTAAGTTTGCGTATCTATTATTTAACATCCATTATAGAGTCAGTTTCAGTGAATTATTATCTGAGCACAATTCATTATAATTAAAAAGTATCCATAAAAATATGTATGAATGTTGTTAAACTCGAAAAAAAATAAAGGCAATTTCGTATTATAAGGGTTTTATGCATTAATAAATATTTGCATTTTACTTTTGGTCATAATATCGCATAAGCCAAGCTTTAAATAAGTGACATCCACAAATTTTTATACTTATTTTTTAAAATACAACTACTTGTTTATTTAAAAAATAATATATTATAAAAATCCGCAGGCGCTTTAGAATTTGAAGAAATAGCCAGGTTAGAAGAAGATGTCTTCTTTCCTTTCCTCGCAACATCAGCCACGACCATCTGCCGTTGGTGTTGGGGGCTTAACAAACTTCGAGCCGTTGGCTCCTTTGATGCTGAGTTAGCCTGACCTTTTTACCGGCTGTTTAGGAATTGATGCATTCAGTTCTGCGGCTGTTTGCGGCCGACTGTCAGCTCGCAACGGTGGACGTGGCTGGTCTGGAAGAAACCGACCATCTAGTTTGGCATCGACCATGTTGGCGATGTCTAACAAGATCTTGGCGTGGGATTCCTCTAACATCTGCTCCATCGAAGCAGCTGGACGGTAGCTGGCCAGCTGATCAAGATCAACGGAAGGCGTTGCTGACCCTCCGTAGCTCCTCAACTACCCTTTGAGGCAAGCGTTTTCTCAATCTCCTTTTGAAGTTGAGCCTTTAGAGCCTCGTTTTCTTCAGAGGTGGTTCGATTCAGAAGCGCCCATTTCGCCTTTTCATTACAGCGCACGCAACTTTCAGCGACCTATAAACCCCTTCAGGTTTTGGACTTGCGCGCGACATGCAAGATTGAGTCAGTCGCCATCCATCTCCTTACCGAGCAAATCTGCGGGTAGGTCGCGGATCACAGGAATGTGATCTCAGCCGACCTACATATTTCACAGCATCCTCCTCAGAGTCCAACTTGAGTGCCTCCCGCATCTGTTGATTAAGCTCCTCACGGGCTTTGGCCATCCCTACATACTACCCGGTTGTAGGTGGGCGTCCTCTACCTCTTTTGAAAGTGGCTACCTTGTTCGGCACCTGTTTCGTCTCTCCGGATGAGTTCCCATCCGATGACTTTGCCTTTGGGCGCTTTGGCCCTTTAGCGACGTCATTATCTTTCTCGGAGCAGGTCTCCAAGCGGTATCTGTATCAGATACCGACAGGCCCACATCCTTTAAGCTTTCGACATTTCTGTCCGGCTACGTATACTGCGTGCAACAGAGCTATCCCTTGAGGATTTCTCCTTGACTCCTCTGCATCAACTTTAAGGCCCGATGCTGGACCTGTAACGCGTTTGCCCCAGAATACGTGGAGCAGCCTACACTGATTTCTCTAATGTAGGGAGGGATTCTCCTTGCTGTCAAGAGATACCCTCCTGGGGTAAAAATGTTGCAACAAAATCGAACATCAACATTTTATTTACCCTTGCCCCAAACCCATACGCGTAGCTGCAAAAACGTCGCCAAAAATCAGCACACGTAGATTTTTATAGAGGTTTTCTCCTCGCGGTCGAAACTCCCGATCCTCTCAGTGAGGGTTACGGGTTGGCCGACGGTGGTCAGAAGACCCACCCACTGATCAGGCAGAGACCAGCAGGCCCGCCGCCCCAACAAGAATCCTCAATGGACCCCCGTCCAACGCCTTGCAAAACTCTGCAAGACGTCCCTCCTCAGTCAGTTTTTGTCCGCGCCAGCCGCAGCCGGTGCCCCCCATATCTGGAGGGCGTTCCCCTATCCGCAACCTGGGGACGCGCCGGATGGGAGATCTGACAACTCCCACCGGATTATAAAAATCCTTGCTCTATGTAGGTTAACATATAGCCGTACTTGCTCTTTTCAGTTACATTATTGCCCCTCAATAGGGTTCCTTGTGCTTGAGGGACTAGTTTCGTCTTAGTTAACTTAGTTCTTTAGAAAACTCCAAATACGTAAAAATCAATTGCACATATAAAGTTTAAAAATAAATCTAAACAATGAATATATAATAAAATATAAAGTAATATGTTATTCTATGGACACTTATTGCTGTGATTTTTAAATATTGATCTTAATTTAACAAAGACTTTGAGAAATATGAATATGGATGGAATATTTTCTTTTTGATTTGGTATAGATTTAATAAAAATATTAGTAGAGAGATATATTACTGTAGTCACCTATTCTCATAGAAAGGTATAGCTAACACTATATTAGTAATTATTTACTGTTACAGAATTCATTTTTATTATATGATAGATACTATTTATATCTTTCTGTATTGGGTAAAGTTTGTATGTTATTTTTATTAGTTAAAGTTTAACCAATAGAAAACTATATCGTGCCAGCTTCAACGCCAAGGCAGTTTTGATGTGCGCTTTATATGAATCTATTTAATAATCCTTACTGAGTATAAAGTAACTTGTGCAGCTAGCTACCATATTGGACACCATTGTCAAAGTTTGAGAGAATTTAACAAACGTGATTGAAGAGGATGAAATGATCTTTGAAACAATTTTAAATTTTATTGCAATAAAACAAAATGTAGCAATAACTTTACTATAATTTAAAATATAAAATCATATCATAGTCCTGACTGACTGTCCATGAATATAGGCAAATTTTGCACTATACTTTCATCACTTGCTATAATAAAAACGTTGGATATATATCTTTGCTAAGAAAACTACAACCATTTATAATGTGTGAACTAATATCAACATCTTAAATAATAAACGGAAAGACAAAATAAATAGGAAGTTGACCTGCCTACGTGTAAATTTGTGCACTACGGAGATGTCTAATGTATGTTTTATTAAATAATAAATAAAATAAATAATAGCCTTCATTACTTACTACTTATGATTACAATGAAAATTATTTTCTATTTAAGACCACTAATTTACCTATTTATACAAATGTCTATCAAACGACAAACTGTTAAGGTTTTCACAATTTTTCACATTTATAAATTTAGATATGAGTTTGTATGTTTTTATATATTTATGTAAAGTTCTTATCTAATTAAAATCTATGTTTTCTGATCGGAAAATAGAGTAGATATTATATTTTCCTAGTAGTAGTCACCTCTGCGGCATTGGTCTTCTAAACCTTTCAAACATGTCTTTCCCAAGCCATTTGCATCTTATAATCACCGCACCTGTGATTCGCCTGGTCATCTGTAACCTGGTCTCCCTTTTCTTTTTCTTCCCGTGGTATCCACTCGGTTAAACGTTTTGTATAAAGCTATCACATAAAATTAATAACACTGATGTAAGAAGCAAAACAAGAATCAAAGAAGTAAGGAAAACAATTACACTACTTAAATGGCATTAGGCAGGACATGTTTGCAGGATGGATGACAAATGGACAAAATGTATTTTATTAGTTTTATTAATTAGTGCTGTGTCGTCGTGCAACTCGAATAGTGTTAGTGCAGTAAGTGCTCCTAGGCAGGCATTAAATTTTTCTTTTGCTTGCCTCAACAGGGGCAGCTAGGTACCTAGCGCACTTAAAGTGGAACTTTCTGCAGAATAGCCGAATTCAATTTCACACTTGCCCTCCCGGGACCGTAAATTACGTGTAGTTGCACGTGGTATCCCTAATAACACCGCATACACTAGATACACTCGCGTTCCAGGGTGGTTCTCACGCCCCCAGCAATCGACTAGACAGTCGAACATCAGCGCCTCGATGATCCTTATGCGACTTCTTCAAAACGCATCATAAATGTGCCAACTCAGTAATAGATAAAGCTTCACACTGACACGTGTCTGGAAGCATAACTTCGAATACATAAGACATAAGACGTGAAGTCACATTGTGTTGTGAGCTTTCGGCGACAACAGGTTCTGTGAGTATATTCTTATTTCTATGATTATAAAAGTGTGATATGTGTTTAATTATTATAATTTAAAGTGTCATTGCATTTGTTTTGTTATAGAATACAATTTCAGTTGTTTAGTTTCATTGTTTGCCGGTTAGTGACCCTATTGTAGTGATAAAATCTTCTAGATAATCACTGTTTCTAAAAATCTTATAGGACCTGATTCCTCGTTGCATATGCCATGAAAATATGCTATTTTCTTCTATATAACGACTAATCTACCTCGTCATAGAAGGGCAATACAAGACAATACAGTTGCGTTTCTATACAATATCACTAAGATGACATTTATAACATACTTCACCTCAGACTGATATCATCTTTAATCATAGCACCTTTTTATGCAACGTCTAAATAGAGAGCTAGGAACGCTTTGTGAGATGAATTGAGACAAGCAGAAGATAAGAGTTCCTGTCAAGTGCCAAGTTCTATTGCGCTTTTCATTACAGAACTAATGATGAGCTTTTGCCTTAATTTAAACCTTAACATTTAATAGCGACTTGACAGATAAAACACCATTTTGGACCTAATTTAAGCAATATATACTCGAAAATAAAATTACATACTTACAGTAACAGAACATAAGAGTAAAATATTATTTTAAAAATGTATTATACTGTATATTAAATTAAAATATATATTAAATGTATTACTGATGACTCTATGTTAATCTATAATTAAATAATTGAATACAAATAATTTGTTCTGAAAATTCCATAATCATTCTATTGTTTAGTAAAAATTTTCATTCCAATTAATGAAAACAAATTATATCTTCATATGTATAAGGAAAATGTAATATAAAATAAGTATACAAATACAATTAATAACAATTAAAAGCATCTTACAATAAAGTAGAACAACACCAACTCAAAATACAAAACGGAGCATTCATTCATTCATTCAAAGGAAGATAAGAAAGGACAAGCAAACTTACGTCAAAAATACCGTTTCTAATCTTCACACTTTTCCGTGTTAGTATGCACTACCTGAATCGAGTTGTGTTCCAACAGAATGATCATATTAAAAAAATATCAATTTACAAAAAATATTTATACATATATATACAGGGTGTCCCATTTAGAATGGATAATCCTTGAGCGCCAAAAGCACAGCTACCGGCACTCGAAAAAATACAAAAAAAAAATTCCAACTGGTACTCAAGTCAGATTTTTTAAACGAAAATCCATTTTTATGATGTTATTGTCAATTTATGTGTACAGCGACGCCAAATTAATGAATTTGCTTACGTTTTTGGTGTTATATTACTCCTCACAGACTATACTATTACAAAAGTAATAAATAACATGAGTATCTATTGTACTTTTTTAACAAAATATATCAATTTTAATTTTTAGTATGAAATTTGATCACAAAATAATTTTGACAAAGTTTGAAGAGTGTTTCATGTAAAAAAAGTATGAAACCAAGTGGCCAAGTATTTAAAAAAATGCGCAGTTAATACAGTTTACAAAATGGTATAATACATCATTTTATCTAATACTATTACGAACTTATTGCTATTGAGATGCAAAAAGGGTAAATACGACTAAAAAGAAACGATAAATATATTATTAAATTTTAATAATAAGAAATTGCAGGTGTACATAAAACAATCTTTATTTATAACAGGTGTTCAAATTGTTGCCACCGACTCTAATACACGCTCTACATCTTCTAATAAAGGCTCTACTAAGAAAGCGTGCGTAGCGTCGTTCATTTATTTTTGAAGCGGCCTCTTGAACACGGCTGCGTAATTCCTCCAAATTTGAAATCGTTTTCGAGTACACTCTTCCTTTAGGCAACCCAGTAAAAAAAGTCAAGAGGGTTTAAATCTGGGGATCGAGGAGGCCACAAAATGGGACCCAAACGACCAATCCATTTATTTGGATATGTGGCATTTAAATAAGAACGGACGTTTGCACCAGACTCCTTTGGTCCTTACACCTTTGCAACTACCTAAATTGCTGTTTTACGAAATTTTATAGGAAGCTGTTTGTTAAAAGACTTGAAAAATAAAGTTCTCAAAAATGTTTCATTCATTTAATATAAACCATTACAAAATTTTGCTGTAATATACATATTTATCGCACTTACAATAAAAATCTTTTCGACCATATTTTTTTATTTACTCATCATTTCGTGATTAAGTCCATCTTTATAAAGTTAGTCAAAAACAAATTTTTCCTCGTGTGCTTTTCCCTCGTTAACATAGGAATACTATTTTAACGAGGAAAAAGCACACCAAGAAAACAAATTTAGGTATTTAATTTGATAACCTAGTAAGTTAAATATTACTTAATGTATGAGTTTGCACTCTTTATATTTACTTTCACGAAAGTCGTGAAATGATATGCACGATACATGCACGATATCGCTAGCTATTATTAAATTGAAATATGGAATAAGAAACCGAAGACCGTACTATATTCCAATCTGATTCCCATTTCGAAGGTAAGCTGTAAGCAGGCTTCTATAGAAGGTGTTCAGAAAAGTTTAATGATTTATTTTGAAATTAATAGAAGGAAGAAAGAAATGAAAGTTTTTATGAAAAACATTTGAGTATGTTTTGTATTTAAAAAAAAATAATAGGGTTTTAATACTTTTTTAAACTAAATAATGATGCTTTTGTATTATTTTGTTGTTATTATAATGACTGTAGAGTAATTTAACATTTGATTTAATATAGATTTTGTTTACGCAGTTTGTTATTAACGTTTATATAATATTCACGTCTTTTTATGTTAAGTATTGAAAATTATGTAATTTTCATCCTCAATATCAGATAGACTATAATTAAATTTTATTTGTTAAATGGAAACAATTCATTAACTGTTTTATATCCAATATAATTTGTGCTTTTACTTTGATAGTTTTGGAAAAAGATGTAGGTTTGGTGTAAAATAAATTTTTATGTCGTTGAACAATAAATAGCGCGAGTAAATTAAGAGCAAGGATTTTATTAAAATTTTAAGGAACTTTAGTTTTGCAACAGCAACGAACAGTTTTTTAAACAAGTTACAAAATTAATAATTTTAAATGTTGTAACAACTCTATATCTATTTGTTTCATATAAAATCTCTCCAGATTTTTCACAAATACGACAAATTAACCACAATCGCATTCCGAACCATCCCATTTTACTAGTGCCAATCAAGTTAACGAGTTTCATCATATCATATCCATTAGGGGTTTTGGACTGTATCCCACCACGCTGGTCAATTGCGGAATGGTGGGTGGACGGCCTTTTTCATGCCCATCTGACGCATTGATCATCTTACTTTAGAGACAATTGGGTGATCAGCCCAAATTGCCCTAGCCAACTAGTAAACAAAAATGAAAATTTGTTGAGTCCCCGCACGGTTTAAACCCATGATCTCCGTTTTTTAAAGCACACGCCCATACCACTAGGCTACATAGGCATTTTCTCCATTGTAGTATAAAAATGAAAATAATAGGCTTAAATTAATTTTAAAAATAAACCGTGTGTGTAATATGCTAAAATATTTAAAGTAACTGAAAGTGTTATTAAATTAATGAATACATAGATGGATCAGGACGTTGTAAACTTAACAATTAAGTTCTTATATCAGTGCGGTTAACAAAGGTTGAGAATTATTTTTTGGTGTAATTGCATATTAGTACAATAAATAGTAAGACTATTGAAGCAGTACTTATGACATACATACTCATTTCCTTAAGTTATATAGCTAAAGTGTATGAAGCTTTTTTTAATTTTATTAAATTTTGTCACCGAAAAATATCGGTTTCCTTTTTTAAAATGAAACATGGAATAAGAAAACTGAATAAACATCGTACTATATTTCAATCTGATTTCCAATTGTAAAAGTGAGCTGTAAGAGAGGTTAGACGCTATGTTGAAGGAAAATTTAATGATTTATTTAAACATAAAACGTAAAAGAACGTAAAAGAAGGAAGAATAAGGTAGGACAATAAAATGGTTTAATTAATCTGCCATGACTAAAATAAAATAAATGAATTAAAATTAGTTCTTGACATTTGAGATTTAGTTTATTGAGATACTTTCTTAATTACATTTTTTCAATATGTTTTACTGTGATAAGATTAAATATAACGTAAATCTGAAAGACTACCCGTTTCTAGATTTGATAAAATTGTTTAGATTTCATCTGAATACTTTAGTCCTGTACAATTTAAAAACAATGTAAAGGGTTGAAGTAAAAGAGAAAGAGCGAGTAAAGTTAACAATTAACATATATTTTTTTAATATTCATTACTTATGGCCCACAATTTATTACAATTTCACTTCGTTATTATTTCCAAGGTCAGTAATTAGTTCATGATGTGTTACTGTGACAAAAGCAGTAGCACACTGCGAGGTCATTTTTTTGACGGATCTCGTGCTCTGGGGAATAAACCTATTAGAACATAACCGGGTTTGGGGGGGCCCGTTGCCACAGGCGCGTCTCCCCATAAGTGACTTAACTTCACCAAGGGCCCCCAGAAGGGGAGCCTAGGCTTGGGCCGTCACTTTTCTGGTACCCGTTAGCATGCTGAATCGAGGGCTGCCCAGGTGGGCCGACGCCTCGGCTCGATTCAGACGCTTTGCAATGATCATTTAATAGCTAGAAGAGCTCTATCTAAATTTTACTACCACTTCTTAAAGCGTTGGCGCTGGGAGAAGTGGCGCAAGAAACTCCAGCAACGGTCCTATCTAATATGGTGTTAAGCTACAGTGTCATATAGTAAAGGGTGTATAAATTGGATCACACCGGTGGGGCCGATGTCATGAGGTGTGTGTGTATGTCCCTACACTCTAAGTGTAGGGTGTGTCTGAGCTACTGCTAGGGTGTCGCTACCTAAGCCTTAAGGGCAGTAATTAAATTCTTGTATTTCACAAGAAGGAAAACCTAGCTATTGGCGGCGGCGGCAGATTCATCCGCTCTTGATTTAGCTCGTCTAGATTAAAAAGATCTAGCGACTTTAGAAATGATGCTACATTGTTTTCAGTGCTGCCATTGCTGTAGGCTAGCATGCTGGCTTTGAGGCGGCGGCGGGCCGCTGTGCGCTCGGAGTCGGCTCCGGCGCTGGCAGTAGCCACGTGGGGCGGAACTGCCAAACGTTGGAAGGACGGAGGGGTGGGAAGTCGGTGCTGTTGGATGGTTTAGGTGGTGGTGACCTGAAAGAGGCTTCCCTGGAGTTCGCAGGAACTCTGCGTTTGGCACCTTAGGGCAGCCGAGGTAGTTGGCCGTGTGGCCGGGATTGCGGCAGTTTACGCACGCAGCAGGTTCGTAGATGGTGGGGACTTCTTTGTCCTTGGGTCTGGGACAGGATGCGGTACCGTGGTCCCGAGGGCATTTAACGCAACGGGGCGTGCGAAGCATTTCCGCGCAGCGTGACCGAATACTTGGCAGTTGTGACACTGCCCTGGCAAACGGTTGGAATGTGGCCGCTCAAAGAGAGACGGCCGATCCACCTGATTGCTCGACGTCGTAGATGCGCTTACCTTCCTTGGTGCGCTCGAGCGTGACTCAGCACCATACCATACAGGGCGTTTGGTGCGTGGGTGAGTACGTACGTTGTACCCTAGGACGGGAATCTCTAATTCTTTCAATGCCGAAGTTATCTCCGAGCATGGGATGTCCTTAGCAGCCCTTTGACCACTGTCCTAAGTACGCGCTCATCCGGGCGCGATTTGATCCTGATTGCTATCAGAGGCCTCAAATTTAAATCTGTTCGACAGGGCCGAGCGAATCTCGACCCATTTCTCCTTCTCGCGGAGATAGATGGGCGGTGGGCGTTTCCCTACGAGTAGCCGTGCCTGGGAAGGCTGGGACGCTAGGCAGGGGCGTGAGGCCGGGGGGCGCCTGGGATCGGCGGAATGGATGGATGGGATATTTATCGTCTGGGGAGGACGACGGTTTAGGAAACCTCATGGGGGCAGGTTGTTGGGATGTCAGGCTTTGCATCCTTGACGGGAAGGACGGTGGTGATGAGGGTGCGCACCTTGCGCTTCCTCTTGGATTTGACGGTTTTGAAGCCGTCATCTGGATTGGTTTTGGAGCTATGGATCTCGACCTCCATGTCCGATTCCGTGCGGATGCTAACGTCGACATAATTGTCGTCGCTATCATCGTCAGGGAATGGCCTGGACGGTCCGGGAGTTGAGGTAGGACTTGGGTGGTCAGGAAGGTAATCGGAGATCAGCCTGTGTACTGCGTCGGTGAGTTTCATATATAATTTTCGACCGAGCTTCTCGCTGATCGCCTTGGTGTCTAGACCAAAGCGAGTAGCGAGCTCCCGGTCGACCATTATGCCGATTGTGTCTTGTCTAGCTGAGGCGAGACATCTGTAGCGTCATCTGACGCAATCTGTGAGCCCCGGCGGTTGCCGGGCGTAGTTTCCTTACCGCCCTGCCGGCTACGGCAGGGAGGTGTGTCTGGCTTGTTCTGAAACTAGAAACAGAATAATTAAAACGTTCAGGGGCCTAGTAAAGTTGTAAAAACAACTTGTTCGGCCAAGAAACAAGATTAATTAACCTAAGAAACAAGATATGCGCTTAGCTACAAGCGGCTAGCAACACAATTGTGTTATGCAAACGAGTTGCAAAACACAGCTGCGTACAAGCCGACCGCTTGTGGTAGCGCAATAAATTCTACCGCAATCACGTCAGCGGTGCGACAAAAGGCTCTATGAGCGCAGGTGCACTCATAAACCGCAGATGGCGCAGCGAGACGATTTCACGGCGGCGGACGATGATTTCTTCGTAGCGAGCTTGAGACTTGCGGTGAACACGTGCGGTCAGGACCGCTGCCGGAGAGCGCTCTGTTATATACTGCGAGGTCATCTGGCACGTTTTAATATTGCTTTAATGTATCCAATTAGTTTAACGTGATTAGTAATCAGCATGCAATTTAATTTAATTATTAGTTGCGTGTAGAAATCTGTTACAATATCGTGACGAGTTTATGTACTTTATAGCTAATAATTCACTTTCTTTAATTGCCCTTATGGTACAGTGTGAAAAACATCTATTTGGCTTCGATTCATCTTTTCGGCATTTCCCCAATTTATGGACGGTCAATTTTCCTCAGATACTGTAGGAGTGGTAATTGTAATCAAACTTCTATCGGGTTTCAGTTCAATATTAGGAAAGCTTTAATTTTGTGCTTCTTTTTCTCACTAATAATACAAGACGGACAAGAAATAGTGGTATGTTTAACAAGAGTAAATAAATATTTTTTTCAAATAGTGTATTACTACAACGTGTGGTAAAACTATTGAAATAATAATTTATAAGATATAAAATAATTTCATAACGTCAAATATCTATAGTGCATGATTCTTTATTTTATTTAGTGTGATCACTTAAATATGTCTGTTTTAATTTTTAAAAAGAATTATAGAATAGGAAAAATTAGTAAACATCGTACTATATTTCAATCTGGTTTCCAATTATAAAGGTATACTGTAAGCGAGATTTTATGCAAGTTTTGCAAAAAAGTTAAATAATTTATTTGGACTTTAATGAAAAAAAGGAAAAGACGAGTTTTATTTTATTTAAAACAGTTTATATCTTTAAAATGTTATAGTAATATATGTAAGTTTGCCGTTCGACTTGCCAAAAGAAGGAGTTTCTCAATTCGGAGCGTGCTTTTTTTTTCTTTTTCTATTATATGTTACCTCGTTGCTCCGCTTGATAATTGATATATATATGTATATATAGATATATTAACTGTCATTTAGTCCCATTTCTTTCATAATTTTGTTATTAATAGTTTAATAGATATTTGAAAAATAATATTTGAATAATACATAAAAGTTAATGCATTTTTATAATTTATTCTTTTAATTCACATGACGTTTTGATTAATTTAATACCTTAAAAGCTATTAGAAATTCAAAATTCAATGCGGATATCGCATGTTAGTTTTTGTAGGTTATTTATTTTCTGAGGTCGATTTTTTGTTAAAATTTCACCAGTTAATGACACGTTGATATCCTTTGTATTTTTAATGAAACATATCATTTTCAAAAAACGAAAAGACATAATTACACCAATAAAGAACAGTATGAATTGTTTTAGAACTATCAAAAACAATAAATAATATTTGAATATTTTATCTAACGAACCTCACAAATGTCATACACGGAACTTAGTACACGGATATTTTTTTAATTTTACAAACATAGTTATTACAATTCTATTGAAATTTGCCTTAAATAACCTTTTGTTTTGTTAAAAAAAATTCATATCATAGAATTATATTTTTGTTGATTGTATTTAATTTTTTTGAATATACGTAATCATTTAATTAAAATAGAAAAATGTTAGTTTATAATACAATAAACATTTTATCTACAAAAATCCATAGTTGCGACAAGCAATAAATTATTATTTAATACTTACGAACCGACATATATTTTTTATATACTAAATAATTTAATGATACTATTTTGTTATGCACAAATTGCTTCTCAAATGCGATAAATTTACCACAGTCGCATTCCGAATCCTTTTTCGTGTGCAACTCCAACACCTACATGTCGTTATAAATACCCTATTAATTATATTAAATAAGTATATTTGTTTTAAAATATACGTGAAATTTGTAATGTTAAAGAGGCAGACTCCTTGAAACATAATTAAATAACAGTACCTACATTGTGTACCCTAGTTATAGCGTTATCGTGTTTATTCGGTGTACGAAGTCTAGCTGTCACTGCGCAGGTAACGATTTTTATGTTTAAAATAAGTTTAGTGTTCCTATATCTATAATTTGATGTTATTATATTCTTATCAATTATTACGATTAAAAATAATGAACCGCAGCACCGTGGCCCGTCAGGTCGAGGAACAACTCCATTTGACTCATAAAGAGTTATAGGGAGCCAAAATGCAGTGTAGCAATTGCTGAGAAAGGGACGATAACGAACATGAAACTGCAAATTTGTAACAAAAATTCCAAACTAAAACAAGAAATTAGCTTAATAATTTTATAGCTATTTGCTAGTATAGTCGATGCCGATTAACTGCACCCATAGCCCAGTGGCGTGGGCGTTTGCTTTAGAAACCGGAGGTCGTGGGTTAGAATCCTGCGGGGACTCAATAAATTTCATTGTTGTTTCCTAGCTGGTTGGGGCAATGGGCCGATTACCCAATTGTATGAAAAGTAAGATGATCCATGCGTCGGATGGGCATGTAAAGTCAATCCACCCACCATCCCGCATTGGACCAGCGTGGTGGGATACGAGTCCAAAATCCCTAATGGATAGGGATGTATTGGAGAGCCTATATCCAACAGTGGACTATCATAGGCTGATGATGAGATGTGTGTGAAGTCGATGAGTTTGACCATTGAAGGGGTGAATTCGAGGATACTCTCAGTCTCACCTAAGTTTCACCTGAGCTTAGGTCTAAATTAAATGAGGCTCATAACACAATTAGCATACTTGAAATTCAGATCCAGAACTTAAGGGCTACACAAACCCAAAGCCTATATATTCAATTAGTTGAGGAACTACAGATATGATATCCTCAGTAACAAATATAGAAACAATATTACTACAATAGATTTCACTGGTGATTGTAGAAAGCTATGCAATATCTGTAAAGATGAAATAAACTCAAAGCAAAATAAAATGCTTATGACTACAAGGAGGCTAAGATAACTTATCTGTCTCATGAGGCTAGTGTCAGTTTACTGCAGGATGAAATTGCAACATTAATGCAATCCTCAAATGTCCTAACTAAGAAATATAAGGCATCATAAACAGAAATATCAGAACACGTTTTGGCTATCGATGACATTAGACTTACATAGCCGTTTTAACGCCTTGACCAGAAATTGTGCATGTAATTGTGAAAGCACAGGTACGTTCAGAGCTAGAATTTCTAAGTCTCAGAGTGTGATGCCTCACGGTAGCCTTCGAGATAATTGTAAAGAAAACCATATTTCTTCCATAACTATATTAAATTATACAGTGATAAACTGGGAAGAACCATGGGTACATTAATTCTAGAAAGTGTAGGGGTACTGGTTCCCCAACACTTATCTAACTAACTACTATGTGCCTGGAGTAATTTACTTACATATAATGAAAATTGCCCTAACACTCCAAAAGTCAAATGGAGTTGTTAAAAATATTCAGGGAATAGCATAAAGAACTTTAAATTAAACTTTACTTAAATAGTTGTAAAATTTATGTTTTATGTATTACTGAGCACTGGCTTAAAGAATACCAGTTAATGGTAAATCTTGGATGTCACCAGGTGGCTAGCCTGTTGAGATATGTAGTAGAGATAAAGCTATACGTGGAAACTCTTTAATAATTAATAATAGTATTTTAAAATTTAAAAATCGTGAAGATATTGTTAGCCTCTCTGTTGAACGGATTATTGAAATAGCCCGTGCAGAACTTGAGCACTTCATTGTTGTATGCGTGTACAGACTTCCCACAGCGTTAAATGAACCTTTTAAAATTGTTTTAGAAAAAATATTGTTCAAACTATCTGAATCTAAAAAGTTTATTATAATTTGTGGTGACTTAAACATTAATTTATTAGATAATTGCAACACCACTTTTAGATTCAGCTTTTGTTGAATTTATATAAGCTTTTAAATTTATTTAAAAACCAACAACTGCCTCCGTAGCCTAAACTGCCTCCGTAGCCCAGTGGTATAGGCGTATGGCTGAGAAACCGGAGGTCGTGGGTTCGAATCCTGCGGGGACTCAACAAATTGTCATTGTTGTTTCCTAGTTGGTTAGGGCAATTTGGGCCGATCACCCAATTGTCTGAAAAGTAAGATGATCCATGCGTCGGATGGGCATGTAAAAAGCCGGTCCACCCACCAACCCGCATTGGACCAGCGTGGTGGGATACGGTCCAAGAACCCTCTAATGGATAGGGGTGTATTAGGGGAGGCCTATGTCCAGCAGTGGACTATACAGGCTGATGATGATGAAACCAACAAGAATTACAGAGACTTCTGCAACTTCTATAGATAATCTATACACTGAATATCAACCATTAAATGGTTAGTTTGCCTCCTATCAAAAAGATAAAATAGATATAGCAAATAAAAATGTTTGTTCCTATCTATAAAATGCATATTGCGAATTTTGCGAGTAATGTATCAAAATAAATTTCTTATTTACATTATCATGAAAATCTTTATGTGCTTTTTAGCGCATTATTCACTTTAATAAGATGATAATTTAATACTATATTTACTTCTAAAACGGTGAAATCTTAAGGTTCTACAGCGTTTATTGAATAGGCAACAGTCGGAATTCAAAAAAGCAGGCGAAGATTATACAATCATAACTATAATTTTGTTGCACATGTTAACGCCTTTCCTAATTTTTTTAAAAAGTGTGTTACCTGGCTAAATGTTTATAACTTAAAAATAAAATAAAAAATACTTAGTATATAATAATAGCGCAACCGCAAAATGCGGCCTTTTGCGGTTTCGCTGGCAGGACCAGCTCTAAAATAACTTTAAATATTGATGATAGGGGTCATTGAACAATTGATGGTGACGTTATGTTCATTAAGAGCATCTTTGAGGCTTGAGAAGCGACACAGGATGCCTTAGTCATCTTTTGCGATCTCAAATAAGCTTTTGATTGCGTACAACATGAAACTCTGGTCAGGAAATTACGTCACTGTGGTGTAAGAAATGTTGTATTCAATCTTCGGTCTTTATGCTTGAGCCACTGAATTCAGAGGGTTGACGTTAATGGTAAAAGATCTCCAGGAGCCCCGGCAAATATGGGTATCCAACAAGGGTCTATTCTTGGGCGTTTTCTATTTCCCATCTTTGTAAATGATTTACCATATGTTATTAATAAAAACTAAGAGGTTATATTTTTTGCTGATGATACTTCCTTGATTTTTAAAGTTAAAAGACATACATTAAAAGCTGACGATGGAAATAATACCTCCTCTAGAGTGGTGCACTAGTGAGTTAAGTGAGGGAGTCAATAATTTGTTACTTAACTAGAAGAAGACAAAATAAATCAAATTTATGACTCTAAATGTAACCCCGAGTAAATGTGAAGTGTTTATAGATGAGAAAGAGATAGAGTCAGCCGTGTTTCTGGGAAAAACTATATATATCAGATTGCAATGTGGTTCTAATTTTAATAGACTGTTGAATAAGGTCTGCAGTATATCCTGTCAAGAAAATCAAACAAATAACGGACTGTGACTGTGGAGACAGCCCGGTTAGTATACTTTAGCTATTTCCACAGTGTAATGTCTTATGCCATTCTACTACGGGGAAATGCGGTGGATACTAATACGATCTTTGTCCTCCAGAACGAGCTATTTAAATACTAACCGTTACTTCTCAATACTTATTCAAAAATCTTATGTATGTGCATAAAAATAAAGTAATTTTTGCAGGCATTGTGACACAAATAACATAACTTTTTATGGGACAATGTAATCGTTTTCACAAGAAAATCCCAGGAAACGTTTAGAATTTAACAATCAATACATTTAAAACTGTAGCAAAGGAACGCTTATGTGTTAAAGGTTATTATAACATAAATGAATTTATAAATGATAACACAACCTGGCAATGGAATGCTCGCTTTTTTTCAAATTTAATATACTTAAGATGGAACTGTATGTAGCTCATTTGAAATTTATATGTTTATTTGAATATTTTAAAGGATACCAAAACAGGCCCGCTGAGTTTCTTTCGCCGGTTCTTGTCAGGTTGGAGGCGTCCTATTCCAAACCGGTGGTAGCGTCCTTGACTAAATATTTGAATTTGAATGTAGGGGCGAACATGAAGTTAATGAGTTTAGTAAGACATTAATGTAGCACAAAGGGATTAATGATGTAATGCAAAACCAAACAATACGCAGGCGGTTATCTTACAGTATTTAAGCTTTTATTTTAAACGTGTTAGCTTAAGTCGATAAATAAGTAGAAAACTGTAAAATTGTATCTAATTTAAGTTGATAATTGCTTAATAGATAAAGAATCCTAATACACACCTAAGTACAGAAAAAAAAACTTTTCAAATATCATACAATAAATTATATTGCGTTGCGAAAGGAATATAGCGTTGCTTTACCTCTGTCGAAATCTTAATTTATATTAATTAATCTTAATTAATAAATCTTAATTAATTTTAATTTATAAATTAAAAATGCGGCTTGCGTTACTGGACGTCAGAACTCTCAAAAGATTCCACGCAGGATCCTCAAATGCTGTATACAACATCACATCAGGTGACGAATCCTGGATATACGTACTGAACCCGAAACAAAAACCAATCATGATTTTGGGTGTCCGAAAATGGGTAACAAAAATTGTTTGTTCAAGGAGTGTTATATAGAGTATAGAAAAAATGATGGCCACGTTGTCTTCTCGACCGGCCATAGCGACTATTCCTCTTGAGGGACAAAGAACGGTTAATGCAGAATGGATTGCTAGCATTTGTTTGCCACAGGTCATTTCTGAACTCCGTAAAGGAACTATAACCGCCGCATCATTCTCCATCGACAAATGCGAGTTCACGCCGCGCCCAGAAAAAAGAGTTTTTAGAGCAAGAAAACCTAGAATTATTAGACCATCCCCTGATAGCCCAGAATGAGCTCTTATGATTTCTATACATTCCCTAAAATAAAGGATTAATGTGTGGTCAGAGATTTTCATCACCTGAAGAAGCTGTGGACTCCTACAAAAGGTCATTTGGAGACCAAAACTTCCGAGTGGAATGTTGCTTTGGTGATTGGTTCTATTGTATGAAAATTGTGTCAAATTTCGCGGAGATTACTTCGAAAAGAAATAAATAAATTTTAAATAGTAATGTTGTGTCACTTCCTTGATTACCGAAATTTTTAGTCTACCCTCGTATTACCTATTTTAAACATGCATATTAAAACTGAAACTAGTATTATTCCATTGGTTAATGCAATAAAAAGAGTCATGTAAACATATCTTCACTTAAATATCCTTTACTCGTTTCTACTAATTATTTTGATTTTCAAAAAAAATCTTAACGTTTTTTGAACTATTAAACATTTGTTAAACTGCATACTGATTATAATTGAAATCTAAATATGGAAAACTGTATACAAAAGTTTTCTTCACACCATCAAATTATTTAACCCTACTGCAGAACTTATTAAAAACTTATTAAAGTATTTTCTAAATTTAATAAACTCAAATGTTTAATTGTTATTGGTTGTGTATGTTAATGAATATTTATAACAATTATTAAATAAATAAAAGCGATAGTGTTTTAAACGAAATTTGCATCTATTATTAGACTGTTTTGTGTTTAACAAAAAATTGAATACTAGTTCGTTATTTTTTTTGTTTTAATAAGCATGTCTATAGATGTAGTGAAAATTATGTTCTTTTAGGAAAACTCGAATCTTTATAACAATAATAACAATAACAATAACTCTTTTAATCAATCCAGCACAAGATAAAATAAAAAAAAAACACATACAAACATAATACATGAAAATACTAAAGATAAAAAGTTAAATAAAACTATAAAACCGTAATTAAGTTAAAAAATAAAAGGAACAGGTTTTACACAAGTTTGAACATATAAATCTGTAGCAGTAAACAAAAAGAAAAAAGATGTAAACAAAAGAAATATCAAAAACAATATTATACAATTAAAATTACATATTTAATACTAATAGTTACTACGAAAACCCTGTGACTGAAAATACTACGATGCTGGATCGATAAGATTACAGCTCAGCATTATGTTGGCATGGGCACCGCTGGTATTCTGCTGGTACCTAATTAAAACAACAATGTACATCTTCCCATATATTTATGCCATGTAGTCTCTATACTGCGGACACTTTACGTTCTAGACTTTGCAGAAGTTAAAAGAAAAGAGAAAAAATACAAAAGAAAAGAATAACGTATTCATTAGAGAAGTAAATAAAGCCATCTCTTAAAACTCCACGTTAAGATAAATGGCAATTTATCCCATAAATAAATTTTAATAAATACAAAGTAATAAAAATAGGTAACCTATTTACAGCAGCTTCATATTGTGTTCATTTATCTTTATCGATTGTACGATGACATGCCAACTGTTCATAAATGATCATATTAAATGAGTATCATTTAATTAATACTTTATTGTAGTGACAATAAATAATGTCATTGTATAAGATAGGTACTAAAACTATTTAAGTGAGTACAATAAATAAATAAATACGAACCGCTTCGAAAAATTACGAAAGATAATCTTTTCTTACTACATGTCTATACGTGAGAACGACAGGTCACTCAACCCAAGAACTTGATAGCGTCAGTGCCCCGTATCAAAAAATTTAAACCAACATTAAATCAAGCAGTAAACAAAATTTTAAATCGACCCTGAGTCAAATGTAGCACAAATTGCCACAAAATTGTTTTATTAATACATAAAAATCTTATATTGCACTTGCGGACAGAAGAGACAATCCATTTCTCATTTTTGTCATTTTGTCAGACCTTGCTCAGGCCTATTATTTATTTTGAATACATTTTATCATAAATTATATATAAAAGAATATCTTAGAACTTTTTCCTTTTCTCTGTAATTCGTTCCGCTTAAAAGGGATAAAATATATCTCTTAAATAGATATTTAATGTGTCAGAAAATGTCTGATTTAATTTTAGTTTACATTGAAAACTTAATGTTCACAATTTAATAGAAGTGTACGAGTACCTTCTTCTTCTCAACATTTTATACACAGTATAGAAAAATTAGTTTTGCGATTTTCTGTCTTATAAGTTTTCGGGATTATTGTGTTATGATTTTTTATTTTTGTAAAGGTAATTTCTTCTTATAAAATATCAACAGCTTAAGCTTAGATTTTTCTTGTTTTATATATTTTGAATACATTTTATCATAAATTATATATAAAAGAATATCTTAGAACTTTTCCTTTTTCTGTAATCCGTTCCGCTTAAAAGGGATAAAATATATCTCTTAAATAGATATTCAATGTGTCAGAAAATGTCTGATTTAATATTTAGTTTACATCGAAAACTTAATGTCCACAATTTAATGAAGTGTACGGTACCTTCTTCTTCTCAACATTTTTATACACAGTATGAGAAAAATTAGTTTTGCGATTTTCTGTCTTATAAGTTTTCAGGATTATATATGTAATGATTTTTATTTTTGAAAAGGTAATTTTTCTTATAAAATACCAACAGCTTAAGCTTAGATTTTCTTGTTTTATATATTACAACTTTCAACTCTGTTATAATGTACCCAATAATTTATAAAAGTAAAAAAATATATGAGCCACAGTAATTGACAAACAAGCAACGTTGAATGCTCTGAAACCAAATAGTCTTTTCTTGGCGATCGTATACCATCAGCGATTATGGAATATTGCCGTTATCATTCGTAAATAAGCTACATTTTGTATAGACCTTTTCAAATATCTTTTTCAAAATTAAAATAAATGATTGGTAGCCATAAAACCTAACTCGTGGTTATAGACATTATTGAAATTTTAATATTTACCCTTTATTAAAAAAAAAATAACTTCGATAATTTTGAATAAATAAATTTTCCAATATATACAGTATTGAAAAATTTTATCAATATTCTTATAGTACCAGTGATACGATGGCCAGCATGTGTCCAAGGTGGAAAGCTTGGCAAAACAACTACGGAGACTGGTGAGAAAATCAGTGATACAGCAGTAAGACTAAGATCCTAAGTACATTACCACCAACATATCGTTCACTTAGACAAGCATGGATCTCACTTGATGAAGGAAGTCAGACAATCCAAAACCTCACTTCTCGTTTAGTAGATGAAAAGCCAGCCTTGCCAATGATGCGAGTAGTAGCGAGACAGCATTTCTAACATCAAAAGGAAATTTCAAATCAAGAAATGGAAATAAACAGAATGTTTCTAATGATCAAAGAACGTCAAGTCATAGATTTGTATGCTACAATTGCAATAAAAGGGGCCATTTTGCTAAGGATTGTAGATTGCCAAAGAAAAAATATGATAAGAAACCCAACAATATGTTGGCATTCAATGCTGCATTGTATGAACATGATGAAGAGGCATGGATTCTTGATAGTGGAGCTTCAATGCATATGACTTTCAAGCGGAATTACTTCTGTGAGTTCAATGAGTCTTTACACAACAATTCTGTTAAATTGGGTAACAAACAGAGCATCAAAGATGTGGTGAAGGAACAATATTGATAGACAAAAGGTTAATGGTATATGGGAGAAATCAAACTGGAAAACGTCTTATATGTACTTGGTTAGAAGAAACCTGTTTTCAGAAGGAGCTGCCATCAGGAAAGGATATATGATAATGAAGAGTTATGAAAAAGCAATTATCTTAAAAAACAATGTTGTTGTAATGAGTGGTTATCTTAAAGAAAACAACTTGTATGAATTAGATGTCAAAACAATCAAACAAGAAGATTGTAATATTGTGCAATCAGATATAAAAGTCTGGCATGAAAGATTAGGACATTTGAATGTCAAGGATCTTCAAAATATGAGCAAGAAGGGTGTGATACCTGTTACATTGAGTGGAAACCAAGATTTTGTTTGTGAAGCATGTCAGTATGGGAAACAAGCAAGACGCCCTTTCCTGAAATCTACCAGAGGTCCAACACAGCCTGGTGAAATTGTGTACAGTGATGTATGTGGTCCAATAGAGGAACCTTCTGTGTCGGGTATGAAATATTTTGTATTGTTCAAAGATGGTGCCACAAGTTATCGCCATGTTTATTTCATGAAGCACAAGAGTGAAGTATTCAATGTTTTCTGAGTATAATGCAATTGTGAAAAATAGATTTCAACGTGATTTGCCATACTACATACAGATAATGGTTGTGAATATGTGAACCAAAATTTACATCATTTTTGGAAAGTAAAGGAATAATGCATGAACGCACTGCTCCATATACCCCTCAACAGAACGGGAGAGCAGAAAGAAATGCGCTCCATCATGAAACTGCAAGAGACAATGTTATATGCAAAGAACATTCCCTTGAAAATGGGCAGAAGCTGTCAACTGTGCCATATACTTGTTGAATAGAAATACATCAAGCCAGACGGGAGATATTACATCATTTGAACTGTGGCATGGGATGAAACCTAACTTGCAACATATCAGAATATTTGGATCCATTGGTTATGTACATGTACCAAAAGAAAAGCGAAAAAAACTTGCCAAGAAAAGTGTGAAGATGTTGTTAGTTGAATATGACCATGATAATTACAGAATGTATGATGAAAAAAAACAAGAAAATTACAGTGTCCCGAGACGTAAGGTTTGATGAATATACTACCTGAATTAAAGAAAATTTTATAGAAGTGACAACTGGACAAGAAGATCATTCTACAAGGTCTACTCCACAAGATGAGTTTCAACATGTTATTAATCAACAAGGCGATTTACCTGAAGAAAATAGTTCAGATGACAATATGAAGAGTTTAGAAGATAAAGATGAAACCTACGTCCCTCCAAGACATATACAGTTGGAACAGGAAGAACAGAGAAATGTCGACAGGACATTACGTCCACGTCGAAAGGCTAACCTGGAATAGAAGAGCTTCAGTCACATGAAAAAAATCGAACTTGGATACTGATTGATCAAACAGAGAAGAAACCGGTATCTTGTAAGTGGGTATTTACCATAAAGAAAAATAAAGATGGAGAAATAGTAATGAGACCTTCTCCCCCACCAGCAGGTATGATTCCATCGGTTGCTTAGTATTGCTGCGAGGATGAAATGCATATCGAGCAATTTGATGTAAAACAGCCTTCCTGTATGGTGAGCTCTCTGAGGAAATATACATGGAGGTGCCAGAGGATTGAAACACAGTCTTCAAAAGTATGTGAGTTTGGATACTAGAAAATCTAATACAGGCTATATATTTTTACTAAATGGAGGTCCTGTCACATGGTCTAGCCGCAAAAGAAAATACTGTGGCATTATCCACGACAGAGTCTGAGGTACATGGCTGCTTTGAGCTGCTAAGAAATTTTTATGGCTAAGCAATTTCTTTGTGATATTGGAGAGCCACAAGGCACAATTACTCTAAATGTCGACAATCAAAGTACAATTAAACTTATTAACAGTCCCGTTTTTCATAGAAGAAGCAAGCATATAGATATAAAATATAATTTTATTAGAGAAAATGTTGCAAAGAAAATTATTGATATTAAATATGTAGAGAGTTCAAGTCAATTAGCTGATTTCTTAACTAAAGCGTTGCCTGTAAACAAATTTAATTCAAATAGAGATAAGTTATTGAAGAATGTTTAATACAGCTAATGTTTAACTAAAAATTTAAGTTAAGTAAGTGTTTAAAGAAGAAGAAATTAATTTTGGTTGAAATTATATACTTACAAGAAAAATAAATTGTTATATCTACTTTATAAATTTAAGTGGGAGTATTGAATAAATAAATTTATAAAGAGGTATTCTTGTAAATATTTAAGTTCATATATTCTGCCACTGTTGGCAATAATTTCTTTCCTCCTTTTATAAATGTAAAAAGAAGAATTTTAAAATATAAAATGTCATTGTGAATAAACTTGACAGGCTTGTTATAATAAAGAAATTCTAACTGGGTTTTATTGAAATATTGCCTAAATTCAATATACAGATATATATATAGCATATAATTGTTCTATCTTAATACTCACAGCATTATTATATGCAATCTAAAATTTCGTAATTCCTAATTTGAACTTAATCATATTTCGAAACATGAACTAAAACTTACCACTGGGACATCAATCTACTATCAATGTGAACCGACAAGCCACTTTAAATAAATTAAATATGCGCACAAGCATAAACATCTTTACCTTAAGAGGATTTAGCTTAAAAACTCACCATTGTTAGTTCTGTCTATAAAAATCATAAAAAGTATGTATTACATATGTATTTCATAGTTTAAAGCATAAACCTTAATTGCTAAATTAATCCGCATTTGCAATGCCATGCAGTATAATATACAGAGGAATGCAGTTCATATATCTGCTATATTACTCTTGGCAAACATTTAATGACATACAAAATTGTTACCACATTTCAAAGTTGTATGTTTGCAAAACTCTACTCATGCACTGCACCTAGGTGAACTATTTCTGTAATATATGTCGAATCCGTTACTATGCAAAGTAATCCAATCATTAGGATTCTGAGATTTTATAATATTAGCCGAGAAAAAATACTCTACTTCAGTGTATGATTATATATTAAAATACTTTAATAGATTTCAATTACAATATTTGCCAAAAAGTTTTTTACCTTACCTTACACGTTTCTACCTAACTTAATAATTGTATTTTGCAATTTAAACTTAGTAAATTTATCTATCGATGTAACATAACTATTGCCATAGTCATTTAAGAGTACGTTGAATTCATGTAAATCATTACTCTTTAGTAACATTTTCGTACAAAGACAGTGCCATCCGCTAAATTTACGACAAAGGCAATATGTCCCCTGCAACCAATGGGTTGTAAAGAAATTTCTTACTAGCAACAAAATTAAATTGAAGAAAACACTTCAGACGACATTAAAGAAAAGCTAATGTTTCTTTCATATATCTTCCATAAATTTATACCGTCATAACATATTTTATTGTAAATATTTGATTATTCTATATTTAATCAAGACTTATTTATATACTGACAATAAATGTTATCAGTAGATGGTTCAGAGAAAATTCTCATTAAATCAGTCTAAATTATGGTTGAAAGCTGAAATTGTTTGCACTTTTTACCGGTGGTAGGTCCCTGTTTACAGGGAGACCGATCTGGCTTACCACGGTGCCTATTTCTGCCGGGAAGCAGCAGTGTGAAAGCACGGCTGTGTTCCGGTTGAAGAGCACCAGTAGCCAGCTATTTACTGGGTAAACGAGACTTAACACTATGTCTCACGGTAGACAGCGCGTTGGCGATACCACTGGTATTGACGGTGTCTGTGGGCGTCGGTGACCGCTTCCCATCAGGTTGGCCCGACTGCTCGTCTGCCTGCGTATGCCATAAAAAAAAAACTTGTTACCACGTTTTCATTTGTGAGATAAAACTTGTACGTTAATTACACGAACAGCAGAGTTCTCAGTTCATAGACTGTAGTCTCACATATACATAACTAAATCATATAAAATAAAAGAACAAGCTAGTCATATATTATATTATTCTCTGTATTTATGACATAAAGGAAGTTGAATCAAAAATAATCTCTTTGTTTTTTACAACAATGAAACGATGTTTTAACCATATTTCTTATTGAATTTTCCTTAGGGTTTATTAATACATATAAACTTATATAATATTATATTTATATAAGTTTATATGATTATAAACTATCAAATATAATATTATATAAGTTTATATTATTACTATATAAACTCATGCAAAAAAAATACGAATAAAATATTATTTTCTAATTATAATACAATTCGCCAACAGATTTATAAGAATATCAATTGAAAAATTACATAAAACTTAATTTTTAATATCAAGGAATTTATGATCAATCCTTTAAGGATAAATAGCAATTATAATAAAAACTTATACAGTTTAAAAATAGATTAAAAAATAACTTAATAACGCTGCACAATATAATTTTAGTATGCCATTCATTATTAACTGAAAAATTAACCCATTAAGTAAGTTACCTTAAATCGTTATTACACACACGTATTGTTTATTTATTTAAACATTGATACAGAAACCTCTAATAGCCATTCCCAAATAAATTATTTTACTAATATAGTGGCAGTCCGAATTACATATTCATTGCGAGAGACCAACTTAGATTTTAAACAGAAAGGTAGAAATGGTAACTTTTCATGTACCGTGCATAAAACTGAAGTTTGTGTTGGCCAGTTCTTCTCATTATGTGTTTGATTAGTTTATACTTTTGAACAAAATAATGAACACAGGCGAACCTCATTTGAGAGAGCCCTGTTGCCTAACAGACGACCTTAAGATAGTTACTAAAAACGGGTAGGTGCACAGAAACAAATTTACCAATTTATAAATAAGTGGTTATACCAAATTTTCAACTATCAAATTATTTTTATAATTTCTCTACGATCAATGGTCATATTGTTGTATAAATACATATTCAACTTTAAATATTATACTGTATTATAATAATAAAAATTGTAATAATCATAAATGGAAATTAAAATATTTTTTACATCAATTGATTCCTACTGTTTTTGTATAATAGGAAAAGCATTGTTCAAGATTGATTGTTATTTGAGCTGTTCTTAATATGAGGCGAAAGTTGAATAAAAAACATGCATAAGTTTAAAAAAAAACACTTTGAATAAAAACAATAATATAAATCAACAAACAACAAACATATTATTTATAACGGACAAGCGACCCGCCCCGGTTTTACAGATATCTGTAAAATCTATAAAAATATATAATTTAATCAGTATTTCTCTACAATATTATGCATGAATTATACTTATAAACCTTCCTTTTCAATCTCTCTATCTACTCAAAACCCGCATCAAAATCCCTTTTGTTGTTTTAAAGAATTAAGCGTACATAGGGATATAGGGACAGAAAGAGACTTTGTTTTTATAATATGTGGTGACACTCGTTAATATGTTGATTTTTATATTTTTCTATTACTAATAATATAAGATATAAAGAATAATATTTAAGATATAAAGGCCGTATGACTATGAGCTTAAATCTTTAAAACTACGCAACGGAGTATCTCGTTTAGAGTTTCAAACTTTTATAGATAGAGTGATTCAAGAGGAAGGGTTTATCGCACACATGCTGAATTTTGTGGGTATATATATTCTCAGCATAGCACCCGTGTGAAGCAGGTGCGGGTCGCTAGATAAAAATATATATAAAATAAACATAAAATCTTAGGTGTCAGTCAATTTAGGTGATTAATATTCAATACATCAATATGTTCTTGTAAGTTCTCAAAATTTAAAAAATGTACTAATGTAATGAATATTTATAAATCAGCTAGTATACAGTTCACTAAAGCAGCGTCTTAATTTAATTTTTCCGCTTATTACTACTAATTAAAAAAATCACAGAATTATAAAAATTCTTCCGGCTACTTAAAAATACTTTACAGTTTTGTTACTATATTCAAAGGGCCTATTGAACAAATCGGAATAAACACAGCCAAGTTTTTAATTAATTAAAATGAATTATTAGTTAGAACAGAAGGTTCCCCTAATAGTAAGTGATACGCCCTGTCAGTAAGTGATTAGAAAAGCAGTGTTACGGCATAAAATATTACGCTACGTGTACCCAGGCTACGGCATTCCACAACCAGAAGACAACACCGATTTACGACAAAACAAGGCCCTGTTGTGTATCTATCTCAGACAAAATAAAATGATTTAAAACCATAAAAACTTAGCTGAGAAGTATACGTTCATGTTCCAATGCTTGAAAATGAAATAAATAGTTGGTGTATGGCTGTTGGTTATTATATTAAGATGTCCTAAACTGTTCAGTTACTTTCAAAAGTCACATTTAAGGGCAATTTATTTACATCTAGTATTTGTTTTTGTTGCTGGTTGAGATTTCTATATTTAACACATAATATGAGTAACCAAGTTACACACGGATAATGTAAACATTTTATTAAATCGTTTCGGTATTTTCGGTTTGTACATAAAACACACAAAATCTATTCTGTATGTGATATTAGTAAAACTAATGAACGTATTATAAACTATGTTCTATTATTTACTAATATATAAATTATGTAAGTAAAGGAGAAGTGATGCAGAAAAATATTCATTAGGAGCAAGTATTATTATAAAAATGTATTATTTCTTGTAAATGAGCCTCTATAAAAAACACATAGTCTTTACACTTGTGTAGTGCTAAAGCTCTTAAAGCTCTTCTCCAACACTTATGGTTGCGAGTAAATTCTGTGTGCGGAGTCTGTTAACAAGTGTGCTCTGTCCTGAGTATACGTGCTTACCTAGATACGTCTGATTGTGGCTTTTCGCACTAATCAAACATGCTCTCAAAGATTGGAAAAGATTTAAAATAATCTTGATATTTCAAATTTAAAGTTGCCTCAAATTTAGTTTTACTTTGCTTTACTATGCTTTTGCTTGTTTTACTTATTTTGTAATAATGTCCGTCAAGTAGAGACATAAATTTAATACAGACCAAAAAACCATTACGATTCAAAACCTCTAAGTGCTCTTATTATTTTTATTACTTACATAGGACCTATAGGTTTTATTTGGTGAAATTTTAACTTTTGCCAGTATACCAACAGCTTGGCATTTTCAAATATCACATAATATATACTCTCAATCATGCGGTTGTGTCGCTTAGTTTATTTGTGATTTCTAGTATTATTAATAAGAGCTTAAAAGTTTATCTTAAAAGTTATAAAGCCTCGTTACCTCAACACATTAATCAGAATTCAGTAAATTTTACAGATTAATTTTCCATTTTGGAGCTCTTTAAAGTGAAGTCCAAAGAAATCACTTTTGCAGTAAAGGCATCTTTGCCAATCTAATGATGGTTTATTAATATACTTCTAGAAAATTTTACTAAATGAAATGCGATAGACTATTCCTTAAAAATGGTCGTTTCTCTCGATAAAAAGTAGTCTAAATTTTAGTAATAAACATTTTCAGTAGGCATAAAGACTGGTTAGTATAACGAATAGAGAGAGAGCTTCGAACCCCTTTTCTTGAGTCTTGGAAACTGACAGTTCACCGATATTACTAAATCACAACGGTAAGACACGCTAAACCAGTGACCATCACAAAATATCCATAAATACGATAAATGTTTATTTGTAAAGAAAAATACGATCTACCAAAGTTTTGGGCATTGGTTGTATATACGTAATTTTGATTTTCTTTATATTTAGAAATAAGAAAAATCTCAAAAAGGAATTCTGGTTTTGATTTAACGTTTTAAAAAACGAAAAATTCAATATACAAAACATCCTTTTATGATTCATTATAACGATAGACGTTTTAAAATGAATATGTTTAGTAGAGTTTCCTCTTATTATCCCTCAAAAAGATTACCTTATAATGCTATTGGTATACTGGCCTTGGTTAAGCCTGTAAAATTACAATTGCTCTTCCAAAAAATCTCCTATATTATTCTTTAATTTTTCAAAATTAGTAGGTTAAATGTGCATCTTTAAATGCTTTCTTTCGTTTTTGAAATATTTCTTCTCATGCTTCCGGTTAAATACCAAAATCCATGATTTTTTTTTATTTTCTTATTCATTAGCTCTTTATGGACTAGAGTCCGACCTGACTTATGTGCAATGGTAGCGTTTTTAAAAATTTAGGATCGAAGATTTCCACAGTATCTATAGCCCAATGTTTTCGACAGTAATGAGAGCCAACATTTCTACTATACTATTGGCAAATACTACTACTACTAAGATCGAATTAGTACAAGTGTGTTTAGTATACGACTAAATACTAATTATTGTGTCCGACCGAACTTTCAGTTTCGGCCGAGTTTCGCCGAGTTTCGGTTTAGGCCAAATTTGGCCGAAACTTTTGCGAAACCGAAACTGGTTTCAGATGTTTTCAATTTCAAAATAGTAGCGAAAGTTAAATGTGATCATTGCTACAATCGAGCCCAGATCAGTCGATTTTAGTTCAGACAAACATTCCAAGTTTGACAAAAGAAATTGATAATTCTTCTAGAAAGACGAGGAGGAACAAATAGTGAGTGAGAACAAAATATATACTCCTGGTAACAAAGAATAAATACAAATTATACTGGAAAGTATAGCTCAGATATTTGTTGTGTGAATAAAAAATCTTCTAGTCTCTTTACTTTTTCTGAAGGTAGTCATTTGTTTACTATGTGGAATGTTCTCGAAAAAGAAAACCCAAGTGCGACCTTGTCATTAAAAACAACTGTTATAAAAGTTAACAACCAAAGAGAGTTTACTGCAACATGAGAAGAGACTGCTCTGTCATAATCAATTGTCATCAAAGTGAGGCTTCTTAATTTCAGTAGGAGAACGTACACGGAAAACACAACGGTGAACAAAGAAAACTTTTGGAAGAAACTAAGGAAGAAGTTAAAAACTAGTAGAAGACATCAAGCAAATAGGAACAAACACTCTGGAAAAGACCTACGCAACCGTCGCTGCAACACTAAACACTCTCGCCGAGGTCAATGACTTTCCACTCAGTAGCCGTCAGCTTCGGCGGATGAGCAGAAACAGGTGACGAAGTGATCGGACAGAATTAGAAATTCATCAAGGCAAAAGATCAGGGACTCCGCATAGACTCTATTGAAAAGCGCGAGACCGAAAGATTATCATTAGGTGCAGCGAAAAAGTAGAGATGGAAAAATTAAAAATAAAATAAATGAAGAAGCACAAACCTAACAGCGGAAGAGATAAAAATAAAGACCCACTTATTATTCTTTACGACGTAGTGAGGCAAGCGACAGATGAGGACCTCGTATTATCTATCAGGAACCAAAACAAACATCTATTGGGTGAGGTGAGTGAGGAAGATCTCCGATTAGAGGTAAAGTACCGAAAAAGGACGAAAAACCCCCTCACCTCACACGTAGTCCTACAAGTATCACCTCGCATATGGGGAATCTTTACGGGTCAAAGAAAATTGCACGTCGATCTGCAAAGGGTAAAAGTGGCAGACCAATCACCACTGGTCCAGTGCTCGCGGTGTCTGTCATATGGTCAGTCCGAGACGCCTCTGCAGCGAAACCGCAGATGTCTGCAGCCACTGTGGGGGCCCCCATATGAGAGCAAACTGCGCGAGCTGGATGGCCAATGAGCAACCGTCGTGCAAAAACTGCACGAAGGCAAAACACCAGGTTACAAACCACAACGCCTTCAGTGATACTTGCCCGATCCGAAGTAAGTGGGACGCATTGGCGAGATCGTCGGTGCGGCTTATTGTTAAGCCACCTCCCAATCGCCCCACCAGAACTGAAAGGAACGACTGTCATTGAAATCGACAACAACTACTGGCTAAAAACATCAAATGGAACAAAACAACCCTTATAATCTAGCGAATTGCGACTTAAGAGCAAGACCTCAATTCTGAAAATTGTGGCCAAAAACGCTGTGACTAAATAATAAGGAGCACAAATTCCAACGTAACCATATCCCAAGTACTATCCACTGCCTAAGTCCCGCTATCAACCACAAAAAGAAAAGAGCAATAAAAGTAGAGTCATTAAAAAAGTAATTAGTCGTCATTAAAGTAGCAATAAATATACGTTAGTCTTTAAATTTGATATTAAATTATGCATATTTAGATGCAAATTTAATTCACTACAAAACTGTCATGTAATAATTGTAAGTAGCAAAAATGTCACCAAAAGCAAATGTAAACAGAAAACAAATGTAAATTTACCTTGAAAAGTAGGAAATGTAGCAAATGAATGAAAGTGAAACAAGTAAAAATTTTCAAGTAACTATAATTGTAAAATAGCATGTTAAAACTTAAATTATCACAGCAAAAAAAAACAAAAAAAAAAGACGTAAATGTAAAAGTAGAAACCGGATATTATGATATACATGTAAACAGAAAATGTAAAACTACCTTGAAAAATAGAAAATGTAGCAAAATAATGAAAGTGTAACAAAGTAATTATAATTGTCCAAAATAATATATTAAAATTTTAATTATCACAGCAAAGAAAACATTAATGTAAAAGTAGAAACTGGATATTATGATGTATATAATATGATATGTGTAATGTAGTAATGTAACAGTAACGTAAAACGATATTATGAAATGTATAAATGACACATACACTGTACAAACAAAACATGTAAATTGGAAACAGTATAATTTAAAACTTAAAAGAACAAAAATAAAAAAGCACCCAAGGTCCCTGATCACTCATGTCAGGGATAACTAGAAAAATAATAAAAAAAAAAAAACAATTGTCAAAGTGAGGCTCTTAATTTCGAGTAGGGAGAACGTACACGGAAAACGAACATGGTTGCAGACGTCCATCGAAGCCAGTAGTATACAAAAACAATAGAATATGCTGCCATATTGGAAAAAACGGTTTTAGCGATCAAAGAATTACCATCTGATACCTAATCTAAGAAACTAGCATTTCATATAGAGGTACTCAACGCATATTGACACAAATTTTGAATATGATAAAGTCTCCGCAAGATGGGTGCCGAGAATCAGAAACAAAATCGACTTCGGAGATATTGTTGGACAAGTTTAAGAAAATTCTAAAACTTTAAATCTAGTTTTGTGGCAGTGGATGAAAGCACGGGTTTATCGAAGGATCATCATTACAGCTTTAATACCGAGATTGAAAATCCGTCTATGATAAAAAAGAGCAAACTTTGAACGGGCGAGCTGTTTCATCTTGACAACGTACCGGCGCATGGGTTGGCATTAGCGATAGCCACCGTTCAGGATGCTAGCGTACAATTGGTTGAGCATCCTATTCACCAGATCAGGCGCCTGCTATTTTTCATCTTCTCTCCAACTTGATACAATACTTAGAGGAAACATGTGTCAAAACTATATATAACAAGTAAACGATGCCGTGGTGACCTTTTGCAGGACCAAGACAATCCTTTTTAAAGGAATTGAGCATTGGAAACTTGGAACGCTGGACTTGGTGTGTAGAGTGGACTCGGAGATTAAGTAGAAAAATAAATTATTAAGCTATCTAGTCATTATATTCTATCTCATTTTCACTTTTTGATCCCCCTCGGAACTACAAATACAAACCAAAAGTATTAACTAGTAGATTTCAAAATACCAATACTAGTCTTTAATGCAACAGTCACGATTATTAATTTATTTATTAATAACTCATATTGCTATAAGAACCTTATTTGAAAAAAATAATATATTTTAATATTTTGTTACATATAAATATTATTAGCAACTGAAATAAACGATTACCACACGTATAATATACTGTCTCCATTCCATGACTAAAATAAAGCAAAATAATGAGCATAAAGCTCCATATTTTAGTATTTTAAGAATTTTTTTACTTGATCACGTGAGTTTCGGTTTCGGTTTCGGTTTCGGCTGAAACTGAAGCCACGAGCCGAACTTTCGGTTTCAGTGTCGGTTTCAGCCGGAAAACAGTTTCAGTTGGACTCAAACTCACTAACTACTACTTATTATTGATCTTAGTGGTAGTGATTTGCCTCGCATTCCAGGTCAAAAGCACTTCATGTTGAAGTCCAGAATAACATTTCACTTGTATTACGTGTTATTGCAGTTAATAAAATTTTAATACTATCTTAATTTCTTTATAGGACAACGATGGTGTGCAATGACGGATGAATAATGTTATGCGTAATATATAAAAAGTGCAATAACTGCATAAAAAGGGGAAAAGTATAATATTATTTTTTCTATTTGCAATTTCAAAGATTGGCTTATGTTATCAGAATATAGTGGTAAAATACACGTGCAAAAAAATTGTTGACCGGTGTAATCAATAAAACATAATACTAACCTCGTAAAAAGACTATTATCTTTTAAAACAAGATGCTATTTGTAATTTACAGCAAATTAGAACTTTACTTTTGTTTGAAATAAACGGAGTTTTCAACCTTAAAACGTGAAGTAAAATATATACAAACATTTAAAATTCAGGCAAATTACGTTGAGCACTGATAGATTTATTAAAGCAAATATCACTAGTTATTTAACCGTTACATAGCGTATAACAAACCCTAATGGATAGGGGTGTATTAGAAGGCCTATGTCCAGCAGTGGACTAACAAAGGCTGATGATGTGATGATGTGATAAAGTTAAAAAAACAATCGAAAAGTTGCCAAAGTTCAATTTTAGTCAACTGACTAGAAAGACATTTTTATGTTTTAAATTTTATTCATTAATAACATTGACGGTGAAATCTTGAGTTATAATTTTAGTGCACATGAAATCGTTCAATTTCAGAATTCAAGTTTAGCATCTGAATTATACGGAATCAATTTTATTTATTTATTACTTTTTAGTATTTAAGATTTATTATAGCAATTCAAACTTTCATGTATATTGATTATTATGTCATTTTTATTTGCAACCATTTAGAAGTAGCTTGTACATTTTTATTGCAACAAATATGTTCAGGCTGGAGTGAAAAAAAGAAATGCACTCATCCGTGAGTGCGTTTAATTGTACTACGCTCTGCAATAGCATGCATGTGTTACGCGGGTGTCTTTTCAAACGTTTTATGTAAACTTCCTTACTTGTTATTATATAATAACCAGTATAAAATAAAGCATACGTGTTACATTACATAAAACATATGTGTTACAATGCTACCTACGTTTTAAAAAAAATGTTATAGTAAAACGAATTATTTTCTAAATTAACAGGTAATCTAATTTTCCTTATACCTTGAACATAAAATAGTAGATTAATACATGAAAATGCTTCACTACACAATGTTCGTTTACACATCTGGACTGTACTTTAGCTAAACATTTCGATATCAAGATAATGATTCTCCTATATAACAAATCCTATATTATAACTTTAAAAATCAGTTGATAGTATTATACTTATATATAGGCACATATTGAATATTACATGCATATATTGTAATTTCAATTTTGAAAAAAGCTGAAAAAGTTTAAAATAAACTTTTACCTTTGGGTGTCAGCCAAATATTTTATAAAAGGAATTAACTATATAACTAACGATATTTTATGTTTTAGCGAATAACATCGTTTCATTGTCTAACACCAAAGTAAACAACAACCGTGGTCCTTATTAAATTAAACTTGTTTTTACGAAAATATATACTGTTGTTTAATCTTGAAATAAAAACGTATTAGCAGTATCGAGCAGTTTTTTCCGCGATAGATAAACAAAACAAATCAGATTACTAGTGCCATCAAAATTCACATTGATTCAGGAGATCAACCGTCAACAACGTCAGCCCTTATATGCCTTCCTCTTTGCCTGGATTTTGTTGTCGTTTTTTTAAAGTAAAATGACAAATTCTTATTTCAGAAACACTATTTTCGGGACCATTAAACAACGCAATCTTGTCCTCACCTAAGCAGTGCTTAAACTTGAATTGTTGAGGAAAGAAGTATTAAAATACGCCATCGAGATCTTTGTACAATATTTTTCTTATCATATTACTAAATACGAGTAGTACACCTTCTTTATATTTACTCTTTAATATTTTTGAACATGTTTTTGTTCTAACTTGTCAAAACCTTACCAAGTTGCGTGTAACGATTCGCAATGTAAACTGATAATTGCACGACAGAACCTCCTAAATCTTTGGCAGCATTTTAGAATGTTTAAAGCATGATTTTATTGAATATCCTTGAAAAATTCCATTTTTAATGTACAATATGTGTATTACTGTAACGTTATTGTACTGCTTTAAAACATCCTGGAAAAATATCATTATTGGTTTTGTCACATTTACAGAAACAAAACTATTATTGGTTTCTTTTAGAAGTAAGATGTATGTGGCCGTAGTTTATTATGCTATTTATGTTTTACCTACAACGTTGAATAATATAAAGTTATTCTATCATTTGTTGGTTTAGTTAGTGTTATAAATTTAATTGAACTAGAAGTCATAATTTTATGTAAAGTATTTTTTTATTAAAATCTCTTTAAAACTGTTTATAATATATTATATTAAAGACATGGTATAAACATGCACTGCACAGACAAGAACAGATTCGTCTTAAAAAGTCTGTAAGGAGTGCAGAAACGATATGAGTAGAACGTCTATAGAAGGTTATACTTCTGTACATAGGAAATGTGAGTACGAGAACGTCAATCGCTACCTTGAGACATGGATGTTACTTCTCGTTTACATATAATTAAGCCATCAATAATGTACTCAAAACTGGAGCATATTAGCATTTGGATATAATAATATTCAAGTAGTGGCTTACAGCACACACTATACACCATACATAAACCTAGAAACAGAAACAGAATTAACTCCATAATGTATTCTGTTCTCACGTATTATATTTAAAGTAACGTTGCAAATACTGCCTATGTATTTTTTTCTGAGTAACTACAATTTTTTTTAACAATTACTGCCTCCGTAGCCTAGTGGTAAGGGCGTGTGCTTTAGAAACCACAGGTTGTGGGTTCGGATCATTCGGGGACTCGACAAATTTTCATTGTTGTTTCCTTGTTGGTTAGGGCAATTTGGGCCGATCACCCAATCGTCTAAAAAGTAACATAATCCATGCGTCGGAGTGGCATGTAACAAGTCGATCCACCCTCCTGCACCTGCATTGGACCAGCGTCGTAGGATACGGTCCTAAACCCCTAAAATCTAGAAGGCGTGCATTGGGGAGGCCTATGTCCAGCAGATATATAAAATGATTAAATTGTTCAAAGATATTGGATATAGCTTTTTAACACGTTATCACACTATTTTTTTATCTCTTTTCGAAGCAGATGAGCAATCAGGCAACCTGACGAAGTAATCAATGACGCCATAACGAAATCAGCAGTTCGGGGTTTCGTTAACGCGCTGCCTACTGCTAAAACATAGGATGTTGATCCCCGTTTACCCAGTAATAGTTACTCTGGCTGACCGTGCGCTTATAAACCGTTACACGGCGTGTCTTCCACTACTGTGCCTTAGAAAAATGCATCGCGGTGGTACATGCGGTGCTCTAATAGTTAACCTCAAGTCTCTTGACAGGCCTGGCCTGCTTTTCCTCCAGGCCATGTTTCTAGTTATTATATGATCAGTATTATTATATGATAGGTAGTAGTATAAATAGCCATGACAGTTTTGGGCATAAAAATAACGAGGGCCGATGACTGCTTGACCTACAAAAGAACGATTTCAAATTTAACGTTTTTGAAAGTATTAAAAATATACTTTTGAGTTCAGATACGTACGACTTTTTATGCTTTTAATCTCAAAACTTTTGGAACAGTGTGTATTTGACGATCGTTATAGCTCTAAAAACCTATGTAGCGAAAAATATTTTGACTTACTCTTCAAATATCAAAGTCAAAAATTGGCAAATTTTAACAAAAAAAACGTGTGACCAACTTCTAACAGCGTATTTTACTATTTCACCAATATAAGCAGAGTAACAACGATGCTCTCCGTACGAAATTGCGTCGCGTTTTCTTCCGCCGCACTTTAAAACTCTGATAACTTTTAAGTTATTCATTACCACAAAATGTCGTGTGTGACTCGTTTTATGTACATAGATTTTTTATTAAATCGATAACTTTTATGTGAACTTAAACTGTCTTAAATAAGCATTGTGCTTAAATGTAATTTTTAAAATTTTACATTTAATGCTTATTGAGCGTTATTCCTAAAACATACACTTATGCTATCGCCGATTTTATTGTAGACGAATTCAAGATACAGTACAATTATCTAAGACATACTTTTGTCTATCTTTTACGGTTTTTGGCAGCGTTTGTTATTTAAGCACGAGGTGGTGATTTTTTGAACCGTAAATTTCTTTATTTCTCAAATATCTATCATTAGTGCTAATATCTATCATTAAAAAATGAATGAACAAAATCGGAGCATAAAGAGCGGAGTAACGGAGGTTGTTATAAAAAAAACATAAGCTCCGAATTGAATACCTCCTTTTGAAAAGTTGGTCAAAAAATGTAATTACTAGAGAATGTAGGTATAAGCATCTATGACGAGTACATAACCCTCCTTAGATTTGACGACGACATAGTCATCATGGCGGAGTTGCTAACTCGTAGGACCGCTAAGCGTTAGGGAAGAAGGGTATTTAAGTGGCAGCCTCGCACTGGCCATCGCAGTATCGGACGACCCCGCACGAGATGGATTGACGGCCTGTGCAATTGTGCATATGGATCCTGGTGGCACAGGATCGTACCTCTTGGCAACTTATGGAGGAGGCCTATACCCAGCAGCAAGCTCTGACAGGCTGAAACGACGACGATGACGATGAATATATAATGTAATTAGATATAATTTGAGAATACTCATTCAACTTATAATTCTGCAATGGTTGATTCTTACTTCACTTATTCCTAACACAAGACGTTTGTCAGGATATTGAATAATAATATAATAAAGAATTTCGTAAGATGTATTTCTTAATTAAATTAATAGTCCGGATTAAGTGACTGTAAACACTCTTTACTCTATATCATAGATAAGCGTTATTTTTTATTTTATATTATATTTTCCCTATAATATTTAATGTAAACGCTAATTTTCTCATTATTTTTATAAAAAATTCTAATTCGTAGTAGCAAACAGGGAGCGGAAATGGAATAACAACAGCAATTAACGTAGTTTGCAAAATGGTAATGATCCTTCAGAGCGCTATTACGCAGAGGTAGTTGTTACAAATAGCTTTTGGTTAGGCAAGAAGTTTTGAACGACTTATTCTCAGTTAAGGTTTTAAATACCTCGATATTGTTTCTATTGCACGAAGCGATGATATAAGTGGAATGACGTTCACATTTGCAAAAAATACATCCTGCTCATCTAATATGACGTGGCGTCCTCCGTCGCCATGTCTTTTAACCGGTAATTATAAAACCTATATAACTTCAGGGTTACTGACTCCGTAGCCTAGTGGTGAAAGCATGTGTCTTTAAATTCGGAGATCGAGGGTTTGAATCCCGCGGGGAAACCACCTTAAAAATGTTTGAAATATTTAATATATAATAATGCTTTCGAGTTGGTTATAGCTAATTGGGCCGATCACCCAATTATCTGAAATGTAAGATGGGCATGTAAAAAGTTGGTCATCCTACCAACCCGCATTGTACCAGCGTGATGTGATACGGTCTAAAAACCCTCTAATGGAGTAGGCATAAAATATTAGAAGAACTCTAAACAATATCAGATTTGAAAAATAAAGGCGTAATATCTTAAACAAAATTAAGTTAATTTCAATAAACGAGTAAAGAATACTTGTTTTAGAGTACCAAAAGTTAGGCGAGGTTGTATTAAAAAAACTAAATGTATATACAATAACAAGGAACATATTGTATTATCGGAATATAATAGAAACAACCGTGGAGAGTTAAGCACGTTAAAAAAAAATTACGATGAGTTTTTTTTTACTTTAAGATGAAAAAAAATATTTGTGCTAAATCTGAGAGTTGCTAATACATTGAAATATTGATTTTAAACAGTTGCATTTTTGTAACTTTTTATACAAATACTTGCAAAAAATGTTTTATGACGTTTGAGATGCTGTATTTTAAAAGCTCTAAAGCTTCTTCAACACTTGTTGTTGCTTGTAGTCTGTTAACAACTGTACTCTGTGCTGAGTTTGCGTGCTTATTTTGACAACGTCTGATTGTAGCTTTTCTGAACAAAGATATAAGGTCTCATAACTGGTGTTGTATAAACGTATTTAACTTTTCACTAATGAAGGAACAAAGTTTTTAATTTATGATAACTTTGTTAATCTAAAATGTGGTTCTAAAATCTATTTATATAATATATTTGAATTGAAATTATAACTAAGTAATCGTTTCCCAAATACAAGATTCAAAAAGCGTTTCAGTTTTTTAACCAATGCACAATACTTTCATTAGTTAATGTAATAAGTAGCAAATAAATTTTAAAAGATAAATGGCTGCTATTAAGGCATTCTTGTGATAAACGGTTTTTAATATTTTTATTTGCCGTCATTTTTTGGCATTACGCCAGTTTAATATGCACCGATTGTTCACAGACTATATACAACCTTCGATCACGTGACTGCACTAAAATTGGGTACTCGATTTAATATTAGAGTGGAAACTATGTAACACCACTGGTATGTTTATGTATAGTTGCAGGTTTGCCATTCAAACTTTTATTTCATTATGTTGGTTTTATTTTTATTGATAATGAATAAAAAATCATATTTCTTCTAGTTTTTGTAAGATATGCCGGTTTACAAACGGTTTTTAAAGTAAAGTGGTTCTTCAAAAGTAACAAGTATTTTTTAAATTTCATACTGATAAGATAATATTTTGCTTAATATTGGTTTAAGGTTTAGGTTCAAAATTATTATTTAGGTGCGTATTAATTCCAGTCACCGTTCAATAGAATTCTTAAAGATTTCATTGAGCGATTCTTTTCTGCGTTATGAACTAATTAAATTAAAGGTCGTCCATTTGTAATATAAATATGATGAGAACATAAATAGATATATATCGTTTTAAATTGACAGCCATCATTTGGGCTAAGTTTTTTTCGTTGTTTACAACGTTTGAGAATTATTCGAAATAATTACAAGGAATTTCACATAATGAATATTTCTAATAAAACAACAGTTTCAATTGGTAAATCTGGATTTCTTTTGTGTATATTTTATTTTTATTTCAACTCAGTTTTTCAATAAGACCTTGAACGCAAAGACTGTTTTTAGTAAATTCAATTTACTAATGAAATAGCAGTGAATTAACATTCTATTTTAGGCTGAGTTGTTGTTGGAAAGTTCGTGTACGATTATATTTCAAGTGTAGTTTATTTGGCTAAATGTTAAGTATTAGGGGCAGAGAACTTTTAATTGAGCAGGAAAGGAAATTAAAATTTCTCATAAGTGGTGATCTCATGATGGAATAACATTTTTTTTCTTCATGTGGGTAAATTATTAGAGGTTTTACTGATGTGGTAGTTAAAGTTTTTAATGTTCACTTAAGCCCAAACGTATTGAGAATGCCGGACAGAAGCTCGCGTTTGAAAGATTTTTTTTAAATACATGACACTATGAATTATATTTTGAATAATTATTACCATATGAATTGTAGTCTATATGTTTTTTTTTATTTCTAATCAATGAAATCGTACAATTTTAGTCAGGTACCTTTTACAGCATTTTCTGAAAGAGTAACAGCTATACTCCTTCATATTACGTTATCATATACTTCGAGACCATCTTTGCTTTCATAGCCAAATACAATATTTATAACTTTTGTATGGAAACGACATGTAGTAGTATAATTCTAATCAATAAAAGTTAAAATTGAACAAAAATTTACGGTTAATAAAATTCTAGTCGTCTTCCTATAACTAATATTTAAAATTATACTTTAATCTTAAAATGTGATTGAATTTAAAACGAGCTTAAAGAAATATGTTTTTATATGAGCTTCCATAAATCTTATTGTAGGTTGATTCAAGACGTATTGTTAGACTAAAGATATACTGACATACAATTCTTTTAGTCTATCACATCAGTCTATCACGTGAGGCAGAAATTCTACCACATACAGGTACTATTGAAACACAAAATATATCTTCAAAATTTCAGAGGAGCAATTATGTAGGTAATATTAAAATAATCTACGCTTCGAATTAAGTACGACTTTATTTTAAAATGTCTATAGTTTAGAATTTGTGCCTCGGCGGCATGAGCCACATACCGATTCCTTTGCCAGCGTAACTTAAATGTGAAATAACTTAGAAACGTTAAATAGTTTTCAAATCTGCGAGATCATTGAAATCTTTATGGAGTTTCACTGTTTTTTTAATAAGCTACGCAGTTTCATTATGATGTAACATATTAAATTTTCGTAATACATTTGGCAAAATTAAAAATTCCTTCTGTTAATATTTTCTAATAGATGGATATATAAAATTGGCATTATTTTGTTGATTTCCCTTGATAGTCCGAATATTATTTATTTTGTCTTATTGAACACAGAACACAGTAAGTCTAACCCTATATAATTTAGAAAGTTTAATAAAAAGAAGACTATATTTTAAGAAAACTGCGTTACTTCATCTGAATATTTGTACTTAACTTTTTAAGTAAAGAAAGTAATTAGCATTGCACAGTTACGTTTCCCTGCACGCTTCCTTTGCCGCTTGGGCGTACACTTAATTAATTTTTTTTATGTTATTGGAATGAACTACATCATTTTATACGTATTAAAACGTACCAATCCAATAACAAAATGGAATAACTATGCTTTCAATTGAGCCAATTTTTTTTGAACCAACTGTAAATAAATTGATATGTAAATAAAGTTATTATAAATGTTAATTAGTCCTATCGTTATCATATGGTTTAACCGTCACTAAAATATATAACAATTCGCTTTTTGAAAAAACAAAAGATATTTACTTTTTTTATTTTCATTTAAGTTCACCATCGCACGCTGGTCCAATGCGGGTTGGTGGGTGGACCGACTTTTACATGCCCATCCGACGCAAGGATCATTTTACTTTTCAGACAAATGGGTGATCTGCCCAAATTGCCCTAACCAACTAGGAAACAACAATGAAAATTTGTTGAGTCCCCGCAGGATTTGAACCCACGACCTCCGGATTCTAAAGCACACGCCTATACCACTAGGCTACGGAGGCAGTTCACACTAGTAATAAAACTGTTATTTATTATCTCCAAAACCAAATAGGCTAATATCTAAAGTTTGTTTTAATTTGTTTTCCGTTTCTATCATCTACACTTGATAATGCGATGGGTTTGACTGTATGGTCGAATATATCCATCGGATAGAAGCTTCGCTGTCTTACAAAAAACTTACAAATCTAACCAAAACATAGTTTAATAGTACAATAATTTCGAACTCTATTCTGTACCACAACGACGAAGTCACGGGCCACAGATAGTGTTTAATACAATTACTGTGTAGATGGCTGAACGCAACAGATCAACCGCTTTAGCTGAAATTGATTAGGAGCATGTTAGTTTTAACGTTATTTTAACATTTTTTTATTTTACTGTGGCTAAAAATTAGCCAAATGCCACCCGCTGCTAATTTATCACTTTGATCGTTATCTACCTGTCTGATAATCGCAAAAGCGCATGGTTTTGTCACAGTAGGTATATTGTATTCACTGATGATTTATTATGTCTCCTGACTATTACAAAAATCTAGAACTTTTTGAGATATATTTATTTGTTTCCGCTAAAATTTGAATTAGTTCAGTAGTTGAATTAGTTATGTACTATATCTTATTAAAACATGACTATTAGTGACAGCGATAACTTAATTTCTTTATATTTTATCGTGCAAAATTTTTTTGATGATTTTAAAAATTACTTAGAACGGTTACAGATTATTTATCAATATAAAACTTGTACTTTTCCATTAGTCAATAAAATCTCGCAGTAAATATAATATTATACCAAGCAACACTGAAGTAAACTAAGAGATTCCTACAGTCCAATCACCGCTTCATATGAATAGTTCAAAGGCAAAGTTATGCAGACATAAAACGAATTTTGGTTAAATTTAATGTTTTAGATACTGATGAATTTTTAAATTAGGGCAAAACATTATTGCATAAATTAAAACAAAAATTTTACTATCTTTTAAGATTTAAAGCGGAATGTTTGTTGGACAGCGAAATATAAAGAAACATTTTTTTTTACAAGAAGAGCTTTTCTAGTTTTTTTGTTTTATACAAGTGCATCCAAAAGAATTATAGCATTTGATTTTTTGAATTTTTCACAGCTTAAGTATTCTTGAAAAACCTTGACTATTTGACTTATCTTTAAACGTTCAAAGTTATAACTAAGTTAGGTGTGCGAAGTTTACGACAGTTTAATAGAATAATAGTAAAAAGGAGAAACATCTTAAGGTAACACTCATGAAGTAAGAATATTGTTTTAATATAAGAAAATTTACTGAATGGTTAAAGAAAAAAATAAACTATATCACGAATCAAATCACAAATACTTTTATTTAACATTAATAAATATTAAGGTTAAATTAACGTATTTAATTAAAATTAAAAACATTTAATTAAATTACAGGCTGTGTTCACTTAACAAAGACGTATTTTAAAGACGGAAGACTTTGCTAGAGATTTTTGGCAAATTTTTGGTTTATCAAAAATTGAAACCGGACCTTTAAATATTTAAATAACTTAATCCAATCTATTTGTAGACATCAAAATACCTTTTTGATTTGCGAATGTAATAGAACAGTCACCCCAAGAGCCTATATAATTGGCGTAAGACTCACCTATATAAAATGCAATTATTTAAGGTTAAAGAAACCGAAACTTAATAAAATTACTAATGAAAAATATAATATGGAAACCATGAAGAAGAAGGTACTCTATTTTTTCTAAATATAAACTAAAAGCCATTTACATGATATCATTGTTTATATGTGAAACTATTATTATGGATGTGCACTACCTGAATTAACGAGCTTATGAGTAAACATATAGACATGAAGAAAAAAAATATTAACATGATCATCATCATCATCATAGCCTGTGATAGTCCACTGCTGGACATAGGCCTCCCCTAATACACCCTATCCATTAGAGGGTTTTGGACCGTATCCCACCACGCTGGTCCAATGCGGGTTGGTGGGTGGACCGACTTTTACATGCTCATCCGACGCATGGATCATCTTACTTTTCAGACAATTGGGTGATCGGCCCAAATTGCCTAACCAACAGAAACAACAATGAAAATTTGGTGAGTCCCGGATTCGAACCCACGACCTCCGGTTTCAAGCCACACGCCTATACCACCAGGCTCGGAGGCAGTTATTAACATGATAGAACCCAGAAATAAAAAAAGCTATTATGACAAAAGGATCTAATTGCACTAATTCACTACAATGATAAGTGGGGACGTGTCTAAGCTTATGATTGCAGTTTTAACTAATATTTGGCATAATTAAATCAAAAGATTTTTTTTTATTTATAGTAATAAAGTTGGATATACTTGGATACTTCATGCACGGTACATCTTAAACTATAAAAAAATCCTAAATACTTACTTAATAATTGCTCTTTAAAAGTAACGAAGGTAACATTTTATTACAGTGTTTAACGCTTACATTAAATATTATCTCTCTCATCTTTGAGGCAAAACATCCTAATTCGTTATCGCAAATAGAAGACGGAAATGCAACAACAACAGCAATTAAAAAAGTTGAAAGTTGCAATGATCTTAAAGAGTGCCATTAAGTGGCGATGGTTGTTATAAACAGCTTTCGGTTAGCCAACAAAGTTTGTTGATCGTCGTCATTTCGTAACGTTGTAAAGATTTTTTTGGCTATTAGAGCTCTCCCATTATTCACTTGCTGATTCTAATAGTATTAAGTTAACAGTTCAAATGTCTTTATTCAATAACGAAGTGAAACACTCGCTTATTGATAGTCAAGGACGCTACCACCGGTTCAGAATAGGACGCCTCCGACCAGAGAAGAACCGGCGAAAGAAACTCAGCGGGCCTATTTTGTAATTTTTTAACAATCTATTATACATATAAATTTTCTTATGAGCTACATACAATTTTATCATACGTATATTATATTTGAAAAAGCTTGGAGCAGGCATTCCATTACCAGGCTGTGTTATCATAATTAAATTAATTTATGTTATAATAACCTTTAACACATAAACGTTCCATTACCAATTTTTTAATTTATTAACAATTAAATTCTGAACGTTTCCTGGGATTTTGTTAAAGACTATACATTGTGCTAAAAATATTTACTTATTCTTCGCAGTCTAGTTGCTGGAAGAATTAAATATGTTTGTTTCTAGTATTTATGTTATGTGCATCACAAGTCTGCGAAAATCGTTTCCATTTTTTGCACATACATTAGGTATGGTATTGTATAAGTATTTCGAATATGCATTGAAAAGCAACGTTTAGTATTATAATGGTTTTAAAATACATTACTATTCTAAATTAATTACATTCGTGATTACCCGACTCCATTTAGGACATGTATGCTTCCTAGTATTTTTAGCTAAACTGCGTATACTCGAACATTCCATGTGCCAATGTGGCTTAGCAGAAGATACCCTGGAAAAATTGTTTATCTCGTGCAGAAATCTCAAAGTTCCAATCTATAACATCCTTCCCCCTTTAATTCCCAGACCTGTTAAAATTATTTTTCTCTTAACCTTCTCCAAACCTTACTCCATAAAAACTTTATACAAATTTTTTTAAGTCAACAATATTAGGATTTAATAGTTGCCTTTTCCTCTACTAATTTATTCCTTTATTATCAAGCTGTTTGTACTGTCCCTAACAATCTTAATGTTATTAATTATTTAAATTATATATCAACTAATTTTTCTGTTCTGTGTCTCTCCAGGTATCTCAACCATCTAAATATCAAGACTCTTTACCGTCCAATAGTTTATAATACTGATTGGAATTACTACTCTTGCGTTTGACCCAACCTTGATAATGGCAGAATCACCAAGTTACTCTTCGTGGAGCCATTTTAACTAAAAGAAGAACATATTTGTTTAAGTTTGCCCGTGAACCTTTATAGTTTCAACAATTGAAGTATAATGATAGCAAAAATATATAATAACAATCAAAGATTCTGGTGTGATTAGAAGAAAATCTATTTCAAACTATAAAGTGTTGTCAAGGAAGTATTATTTCATATAAACAAGTTCTACGGACCATAACAATGAAACTGTATTCGTTAAACAGTCTTTTTGCTTAACTAGGTAATATTACGAGTATTAAACACTAACGAAAAAAATAAAAACAGAAATATTAAGACAATGATACATTTGAATTGCCTTGGGCGTGTTAAAAATTCCTTAACTTTTACCGAAGATCGTAGTGTCAATATTAGAGAACCGGTTTTTTTTGTTTACTGGAAGCACCAATCCTGTGACATACTCTCATCTGTTAATATTAGTGAGACCCAGTTTTAAGTTGAGGAGCTGCCCAAATGCCCTCCTCATTTTCCAGTTCTGGCAAACCAGAAACCAAAAGAGCTTCGGCAGTTCCATGTTTCAATCTCATTAGCTTTTCATATTCCTAGATCTGCTGTTGAAGAAGACCTCAATTCAAAAAGATTATCCTAAAGTTTCCGAAGTCCGTCACCCTATTTTCGCAACCTTATCTTCCGAAAATGTGTGTTAAAATCTGAGCATGTGGTCTTCAAATTTCTTGGTGATATTTTCCTCTAGCTTTTTCTGAATCGAGATCACTTCAGATAATTTAGGCATAGTTGTTGGATTTTGTGAATTAGTGCAGGAAGTGATAAACAGTTTGACTAATTTTTTTTATATTTAAAAATATTTCTCAACGTTTCTTAAAGAGAATAGTTATTTTGAAAACAGAGGTCTATATTAGTAACAGTAAAAGTTAGTTATATAATATAACTTTACTATATTTTACTGTTTATAATTTTTTTCAATACGGTTATTTAACAATTATACTGCTAAAACACCGAGGAATTTCTAAATTAAAGCTACCTTCAAACCTTAAATCTAATAAGCTCTATAACATCTGCAAAGGTACCTGCAAAGGTAGAAGAAGGTTATGCGAAAGCGTGAGTCTGAATGTATCATTATACATGAACCACAGTTGAGGTGAATAAAATTCAAAAGGTTAAGGGATTTCGTTAATTATACCATTCAAAAATCCAACACTGCAAAAACATGAATATTTTGTCTAAAGTTTAAACTTTGTAGCTAATTAAGTATTTTAACGAGTTGGAGTTCTCGCATTAAATAGAACACTGCTTAAAAGGAAAATGTTTCAGACGTGTGCCTGGAATACAGCCATAAGACTTAAAGCATTCAAGCTTCACACCTAAAAAGCTTTATACGCAGTACTTGTTTCAAACGTAAGATAATTTATTACTTCAGTTATTACACTAACATTTATAGTACAAGTACAAGTAGTAGAATACAGATTTTTTATGGGTTAAAGTGACAAGACGATCAGGACAAACAGCTGATGGTAAGTCATACACTTAATCCATAAGAAATGCACAAAAGACTAAAAAATACATCGCGTTTAACACAACGTATTACTCAAAGGATAAATTATGATGCTTTTACCTAGTAATTTTGCTTGGCTGGTGTAAACCAAAAGGTAGCAGTATTTATCCACTACTGACTTTGGCAGAAATAGAGCACCACTGTGTTACTTCTTTCCTTCGTTTGTTGTTTCATGGCTGATTACGACATCATAGTCAAAGATATACAAATATAATTTATATCAATAATTGAAAGCATTGCATTAATTATATTTTTAATTAAAAAAAAATTAATAACTTTTACCTAAACGAAGATTTGTAATACTAATTAATTTTTTGAAATGATTTATGTAATGAATTAAAATAAACCTTCGATTAGTATAGTTTAAATTTTACTACCTCCGTAGCCTAGTGGTGAGGGCTTGTGCATTGTAATATCACCTGGGCAGTTAAATGATCTCTAATATAAATCAGCCACCGTAGTTTGGTTGGACTACGAGGACAATATCATTATAATATAGTAATAAAAGTATATTATTGTTGAAAAATATCCCAATATTTTTTTATATAGCGATTTATACAAGCCAAATAAGAAATCGAATTGACAAAGTCAATTGTCGATCTCAATTGGCGCCAAAAATTGTTTTTTTATAATATTACTATAAATTAAACATCGCGTAGGGATTTATAGTGGCCGAGGTCTATCAATATGAACGCATTAGTTTCTGGCGCCGTTTTACATCATTTTTTTTTACTTTCTTCTTTTTCTAAATAAGCTAAGCTAGGGTAACTAAACTTTTTTTTAAAACTCATAGATAATATTGAAATACTTTATTACGTAACAACCATTTGCAGGCATCTTTTTAGATTTAAGGTTTAAAGGTAGCTTTAATTTGGAAATTCCTCGGTGTTTTAATACACTGCAGTAGAATTGTTAAATAACCGTAATAACAAAAATTATAATCAGTTTGACTGATATTTTTTTTAACCTTTTGTGTCCCATAGTTGAATATTTTATTAATATTTAAAAAATATGTTTCAACGTTCCTAAAGACAAAATAGTTATTTTAAAAAAGGGGTCTATAATAGTAACAGTAAATTATAATTTAAGATTGTAAAGACAGAAGGTAGAAAGATTTAGGTATACACATTAAGTGTGATAAAAATAGTACAACTATTGGCACAAAACTATTGGTTAAAATGAACTGACTGGGATGTAGAGAACGTTTACCAATCGAAACAATACCGATCTAGGATATGATACCTATTATATCCTCTTTTTATTGTGTTATTCGCGTAAAGTTTACTGATTTTTATTAAAATCTTTTCAGAAATTTTTGGTTTTTGACGATTTAAAAAGTTAAACATTTTTTGGATTGATATGAAATATAAAAAAATGCCTCTGTCGCTTGTCTTTTGTTTATGATACGTTTTATCATTGTGAATTATTTTATTTTTCTTGGTCGTCTGATTAAATTAAACAATTAAATTAAGTAATAATTTTATTATATTGCTAATTTATATTATAAAATATTTCGTTAATTCACGTCCTTTAAGTATAAATGTTTTGCTTTCACTGTAACTAATTATTGTATGGTATAAAAGTCTTAAAAGAATTTTCTTGTTCCTTATACTAAGAATGAAAAGCAATTAGTCCTTATAGCTGTACTTACAGAAATACTCCTGAAATGTTTCAAGTACTATTTTATTTAACTTTAATTTGTTTTATTAACATTTAGTTTTCGTACATATTAATTTATTGTTGACTTTTGGTGACGTTTCATTTTGAATTCAGAACGTTTTTTTATATTACACACGTTAAGCGGTGTGCCAGCACGCCATCTCCAAAAATAAGTTGCATGTTATCATGGATCTTTAGTTACCTTCAAACTTAAGATGTTATATATATCGTTTACCCGATTACGTCAACTACGGCGTACTTAAAAGTTAAAGCGTTGCTTAAAAATATGTTACAATGCACATATGTTACTTCTGTGCCTCAGAATTCAGTCTTTTTAACAATATTCTTGAACTATTTAGAAACAAAACATTTTCTGATCTACTTCATAGATAATGTACTATAAACAACTATATCATAAAAACATAAATAAAAAGGTGAGTATTTTACATAACGCAATGTAAACATGTATAATGCGTCATTTGGTAAAATAGACAAAAATATATCAAATGTATTAGTTACTTAGTTAGATCATTTCAAACTACAAGAAATAGTTAAAAACGTTATGTTTTGTACTTTTATATACATATATCGCACTTTTGCTTGCGTTTTGTGTCATTACTTTAATTATTGTTTGTGATCAAGATTATCCAAACACAACATATCATGTATGTAACAATATAATTCAATACAAATAAGAATTTTTATATTCTTCATTAGCTACATAAACTCATGCTAATTCCTCTTAGCCTATGTGGACGGGCGGTGCTTTAGAAACCAGAGGTCGTGGGTTCGAATCCTGTGGGGACTCAACAAATATATATAGTTGGTTAGGGCAATTTGGCCCGATCACCCAATTGTCTGAAAAGTAAGATGATTCATGAGTCGGATGGGCAAGTAAAAAGTCGGTCCACTCACCAATCCACCTTGGCCAAGCGTGGGGATTTTTGGACCGTATGCCACAATATAATTGAGAAGGCGTGCATTAGGGGAGGCCTATGTCCAGCAGTGGACTAACACAGGCTGATGATGATGATTAATGATAATAAAATATTTTCTACAGATAAACATAAAACGTTTATTGCGATAAAAGTCATGCAAGTAATTGTAAACTCTTGTGTACACTTTAAATTGATTGATTTGCCTTTTTGAAATGAAGGAGGAAATTTATAAGAAGCGCATATCCTTATTTCAACATGTTTGTGCTGCGGATTTAGCAGCTTCTTTGTTTTTTTTAAGTTAGTGACATTTTTAAAAATATTTTAGAAACACGAAAAGTATATTGTCCAATCAACTTTATTCGATTTATTTCAACACTGTGGCTTTCCCTCAAAAGAATGACAAATTATATTGTCTGTTTTGAGAGATGTTTTTATGTTTTGAGTAGACGTGGGTCGTTACGTCACTTTAAAAAAACGAAACGAAACCGGTTACGTCGACTGCGTAGCTTGTTTTAAAACTAGATATTTTTATAACTAGCTACTTTCAACCAGCTACTGTGCATACATAAGTTTCTCAACTATATGGTTACATTCGTTTCTCAACTATACCGTCACTTTCGTTTCCCAACTATCGGTTACATATAAAACGAAATAACGGTTTCGTGTTTGATGCCAAAATAGTTAAATCAGTAAATTAATATACCTTCATGCTTTACCGGTTAACAATTATAAAATGTTTTATTGATTGATTGGGGTTTTACTACGAAACTAATATTTGAATAAAAATATTACTATTGGGTATTTAAATCTTAATTCATTGTTCCAATGATAATTATTTACTGTTTATTTACACTTTTGTTGTGTTTACACTTTTGAACGATTTTTTCACTCTTATTTATATTATTTATTTATTCTTCACTCTTATTTACACCATTTAGTTACTTTCTTTGTTTAGCTATTTAAACAAAAACCTTTGTTTTGTTTTTTTTGACCTTTGATTCAAATAACTGCTGGTTAACGGAATCAAGACATTTACCAAAAGGGTCACTCGAATATGGTATATGTGTATGTCATCGGTCGTACTAATGCGCAACTCGCTGTCTAGCTTACTCGGCAAATCTCGATCTGCCATTTCTCTCGCTCGGCCCGTCGGTGGTAAGATGCGAAAGCAATATAACGCTTTACGCTCACTCAATGAACAAAGACGTCACGAACAAAGACGACGACGACTGAGTTCGCCCGAATAACGTCTTTAAAAAATAACTACTTTTAATTTGACACGAAACGGTTATTAAGTTTCATATCACGCAAGCAGTTATTGTAACTGATGACGTGAAATAACGTTCACGCCTAGGTTTGAGTTTATTTTTATTTTATTTTTGAACGAAATCCACAGCTCAAAATAGTTACAACTATAAACATAGACATCATACATGAAGTTGTTGATTATATTGCAAAATTTAGAATAGAGTGAATTACTCCTAAAACTGCTCTTCGCAGTGGTGAACAGAGTGGCGTAATAGGGTTGTGAGGAATTCTGGAAGGAACTCGAAATCTAAATATATTTAAAAACTCAGGGCTGTCAATTTTATTACTTAAAATTTTTATTACAAATATTGCGTCTAGAGCTTATTTTCGGTTCGATAAGGAGTTTATTTTATAGTGTTGGAGCCGTTCATTGTATGCTCGCAGTTGCTTTGCTAAATGGCTTACAAAACGTTTTTGTATCCTCTTAATCCGTAACGAACTCGGTCACAAAATGTGGTCTCCAGACTACACTCCAATATTCTAGAATACATGTAAATAGACTGTTATTAAGTGATATTTTGATTTCAATATTACGAAACAATTTGCAATGTCTCATTAAGAATCCTAGCATCTTGGAACCTCTTTCTATGATGTTTTCACAATGAGCGCCAAATATCAACTTAGTGCCAAAATTACACATAGGTCGCGGATTGTGTTTACCTTCTTTATTTCTCCGGATTTAACATAGTATCTAGAGTCTGTAAGGTTGTGGTTACGAAAGAGTTTTATATGTGTGCACTTATCGGATTTTAAACACATTTTTTTTTGGAACACCAGTCAATTAATCCGTCTAAGTTACTCTGAAATAGTCTCGTATCTTCATGTGTTCTCATCAGTCTTACAAATTTTAGATCATCAGCGTACAGGAACACTTCTGAGTTAAATAAACAGTAAGAGATGTTATTTATAAAAAAGTTAAAAAGAATTGGGCTTACATGTGAGCCACACCTAAACTAATAGATAAAGATGATGAATTGTATCCATTGACTACTACAAAAGATGATCTGTTAGTCAGATTTGATTTTATTCCCCATTCCAGTAATGAACCTGTTATACTATAGGCACATAATTTTTAATAACAATTTTATTCTCATAAACTTTATCAAAGGCATTGAAGTCTGTATAATTGCGTCAGCTTCATGACCAGAGTCAAGGCTTCAACCACAAATTTGGTAAATGGTACTAAATTTGTACTGGTGGAACGTAATTTAATGAAACCATGTTGGGAGTCGCATAAATATAGCCTTCAGTGATTTTGAAAAACCGGACGTATAGTTGATTCAAAAATCTTAGCGAAACAGGACAAAATTGAAATTGGTCTTTAGTTACTAATAACAGCGTTACTATTTGTTTTGTGTATTGGAACAATTTTGGCCGTTTTCCACGCAATGGGAAATGTACCTGATTCTAGGGATCTGCGAAAAAGGAGTGTTAGTGGGAAAACTAATTCTGAAGCAGTTTTGCTATAAAAACAGGTGTATAAAACAGGAATGTCGTCTGGACCTGCGCTTTTCTGCAGTCCAAACCACGAAGTGTCTTTAGTAATGATTTCTGATCTATGGTAGAGACTATTAGGCGTTTCAAGTTCTTGTAAATAATTAGATGTATTTTTATCATTTGAATTTTCATCTTATTTAATCCACACATCTTATTGTATATCGGTCATTCTATTATAAATTATAGTCTTGTATTTGTAAGCCTTAAGCGATAGGAAATTAATCGAAGTGTAAACTAGAAAAACTCGAACACTTACGGTTAATATTCTGGTTTTGACATAATTCTCAGAAAAAGGATATTATTACTGAAGTAACTACATGAAAACTGTTTGTAAAATATTAATAATAATTATAAATATAAACCAAACGCACAGTTTAATTAAATCATTCTTTTAATTTTCGTTGTTTTACGTTTTAGTATTTCTATGAGAAATACGTTGAAAAAAGTGAAAATGAACTACATTTCAATGACATTTTTAAATTTAAATGTATTTCTATTTCATATTAAGTCCCTTCAATTATAGTATTTATTTTAGTTTTCATGTTGCTGAGACAACTTTAGGTAATAATTATTATAACATTTGTTATCTTAAAGTGCACTGCCCTTAGTAATTAAATGTGTACTTATTTTCTTATTTAGAAATGTAAAATAAAATGGGCAGCTTTTTACCAGTCCTATAAAAGGTTTGTTTGGCATCATTTGCTGGCGTTCTGCCAATTTAATACAGGTCAATTCTTCAAAGACCACATACAAGTTCTGATTATGCTAATACGTTCGGATTGATTTCTTAATCTAATATTGAAAGGGAAAATGTGTAAGCTTTTCTTTTTCACTCAGGTTCAAAAGTATTATTTTCATTAAAAGTGCATATAACTTTTAACAGCGATAAATTAAAAAATTACAGTTAAATAAAAACTAAATATTAAATTTATAATTTTATACTAATATTGGTGTTAAACCATGAAACATTGTCTACAAGGCATGAAGCCTTGTAGACAATAGAAAAAAATATATTTATTGCAAAGAAATTGGTCATTTAAATAAATTTGTGACTATAATTCTTGATTTTATTCTATCTTAAAATCAATATAATTATAAATTTTAGGTGACGGTAAGATGGCGGAATGATTTTAGTATATGTTTAAAATGTTGACTCTTTACACCTAAAATCTCTGATCAATTTTAATTATCTTAGATTTTAAAACTGTTACTAACTATATAGATTGCTTTGATCCTACTTTTATAAATTGTATTCTATAAACGGACTTTTTACATGCCCATGCGTCGGATGGGCATATAAAAAGTCGGTCCACCCACCAACCCGCATTGGACCAGCGTGGTGGGATACGGTCCAAAAACCCCCCAATGGATTGGGTTGTATTAGGGAAGGCCTGTGTCCAGCAGTGGATTATCACAGGCTAATGATGATGATGATGATGATGGTTCTATAAACAACATCTTCCATTCTATTGTCTTTTACGCGTTGAATTTTAGAGAAATTTTCATAATTTTAAGAGCCCTTGGAGATCAACAGAAGCTTAAAACTTTAATTTTGGTGCTTTTGATAGCTTATTTTAACAATTGTACGCTAACATACACAATTTTTATTTTATAATCCATGCTATATTATTATAAATGCAAAAATAGCTGTGTCTTCGATTGTGTATAATAGATTTCAAAAGGACATAGAATATTAATAACTGCAATGAAAGTGGTCGATGAGGGTTGAAATAAAGGGACGAAATTTTAAATGGACTTCGTCTCTTTAAACATAAAACTATTCAATTAGGTGTCTACAAACTCAGAAACGAGCACATAAGTAGTGTTTTTATAGTAACTTTACATTTAAAACTACTAGGGAAGAACTAGGGTTTGATATGGGGATGAAAATCAACATGTAAATTCGTCATCGTTGAAGCAAAAATCAGAAAACTTTGTGTCTTATGATAGGCACATACAATGAAAACACCTTGTTTGTATAATACTATACAGTTTATATAAATACACCCCTCGGACAATTCTCATATTCCTCGCAGACAAAGTCGCGGGTAACAGCGGTTTATTTATATTGCCTTGATTTGAATCTACATCTGTGCTAAAATATTAATAAATACTTTTCTGGATTATGTACATAACGTTAAAGAAACAAGTTAATCAGACGAACTAAAAATGTTATGCAATCAATAAACTTTTGACGTAGGATTGTTTTGAGCATTGTTTCAGTTTATTGTGAATTTTATTGGTAAGATTAATTTATTACAAAAATGATATTTCTTTTCATTAAATGTATTAATTCTTGATTGTGTAATGTTGCTAGTTTTTTTAGATTCAAACTTTTAGCTATTAGTGATAATAAGATCTACGATCGTTTTGGTACTTATACTGAAACCTGTTAAATTAAATATTCACACTATTAAGTAAAACATTATAGCGGGACTAGTTGCTGTTTAAAAGTTTGAAGAAGATTAAATTTCTTCCTTCTAGTGCAGTTAAAGATTGAGTAGAAGCGCCAAAGAAATTTAATTAAGTCATAATAGAATTTAGCATATAAGAGGGACAATTATTTTACAGTAAAGATTTTATCATTATTAATAAGTTCATTGAGACCTTGAATTTTAACGCGAAATTTGAAAAGTTATGTTTATATATGTATCTATAGTTACATAATTTGACAATAAGTCGTTTTTTTAATTTAATTTGAATAAATAATCTATATACACTATATATATGTTTTCTCAAATTTTGATAAGTAAAAATAACTAAAAACAATCTGTAACTTTGTGGTCCTTTTAATTTTTAAAAACGAACAAACTAAGGTAAATCAAAAGAAACTTCACTATTTATAAAACCTCTATTTCAGTGGGGCTAAGGTTTCGTCTAAAGATGGTGTTCGTAATGTATTTACGTATTATGTAGGCCACAAATAAAAGATAGGAAGATTACTGACATAATGTCTGCAAAAAAGACCAGTTTCTAGAAAAATAAACTACACGCACAAATTTCATTTTTAATAACACACAGCAGGAAAGTGATTTTCTGCTCCGGTGTGGCACCTATAGGTCCAATATGAAGAAGGAAGGTTCTCTAAGGCCAGGTTATGGCGAGATCACCTTAGACTTTGACAAAACGTACCTACTGACTTAGTTAAAAGTGACACTTGAAAGAACCAACGTTTGTAATTGCACTAATCAGTCTGTTATAGCCGGCAATACGTACAAATTTTTCTGCTCCTTCGGTCTGGCGGTAGGGAACTAGTGAACTGTTTTTTCTCCGACAGGCAAAATTTTCTTACAGCTGCCTTATCCCTAGGCACAACTTTCACTATGACACTCTACAACGATGAAATAATTTTCTAACGTAAAAAAGTCTAACTCTGCATTTCTAAAACAATGTGGTTTCGAATGAAGTACAATTTTACCGTTATCCATTTATAATACATAGTTTAGCCCATTTGTATGAAGACTGTGCATTCTAAATTCAGTTCTGTAATTAATCAACTTTTCAACATACAAGAATTTTGTAATTTAATTTTAAATATACTGCTGATGAATAAAAAGTATATAAAGTTTTCATGTAGATTATAAAGACTCGATTCCATTTTTGCTTCTTTTTACTAACTACAATGTTACTTGTTATATTTTACACTAAGTGCTGAGAAAGAAAAATAGTAAACAACACATTTTTTTAAAGTCAATTGCTATCAGGTATACTATGGTTTTGCAGCAAGCATTCATTGTGACTTGTACTCAGTGTCCACCTAATTAATTTCATGTCATTGTTCGGGGCTTATTAAGAGGTAATATAGTGTTTTAATTGAGAAAAAAACAGTTACTGAAACACAAAATAAACTCTTTTTACTAAGGATAATTACAAAACGGTATATATGTTACCGGCTAAACCCGATTTCAGGACAACTAGTTCTTCCTATAAGCGATAGGATTAACCAGTATAGCCTAGTCCAAACTAATCTGTTCTTAGCCCGATAGGTTAGACTAGTTTAGACTACGCCAAACTAGCTGATGCTAATATCCATGCGCATACACTAGGATAATCTGGTATGGCCCAGTCTAAACATTAAAGAAATTGAAAAAAAATCATTTTTATTAAATTATGATGATGACGAAACATTACCTATAACTACCTATAGTTATAGGTAATGTTTCGTCGTTAAGTGATAATATAAACAATCATGCTATAACAAATATCAATAAAATCAAAAAGCAAAAAGCAGTAATCATACGAGCATTATGTTAATTATTAAAATTTTTATTTATTTTTACATGCTTTGCTTTGGTGGCATTTAGAATTGCAGAGTAACGTTGGCTTCTTGTACTAGCATCTGTTTGTGGAACAGTTTTTGTTGCAGCTGTATCTCACAAAACCTTGACCTGATCCAACTGAATGTTTTGTAGCTGCAGTCCTCAACAATATTTCAGAGTCCTGGTTTACATCTACTACCTCTAAAAAAGTTTAGAGCCAATGCCAAATTCTGACCTGAAAAAAAAAACTCTCGAGTATACTTTAGATACTTTAGAATATGATCAATGCTCAAGAAGGATAGATGAGTAATTAATTGGGAAAAAATTAAACCTGCAATATAGTTTCTGGAGTACACCATGTTTGGTGTCAATTTTGTAAAATCCTTCGTCATTTTTCTGAAAAATAACCAATGATGTTTCTGAGTTCACCTTTGCCTTTGTCGACATCTGAAATCGGTATAGTTACATTATCTCCAATATTGGCAGGAGGATGAGACTTATCTGTAGTAGCTTTCATTTTCTTAGCCCGTTTCACAAAATTTTCTGCTGATGTTGTTCTAGCTTTATGAGTGTCATTTTCAGATGAAGAACTTTTTCTTGGTTACGAACTTTGGTAACGCTATCATCACTGTTTTCTGTCAGGTTATTATTGCAATTATCTTCTATTACCTGCCGTAAATTGTCTTCATCCTGAATATTATTTAGGATTTCTTGCGGCAAACAGGAAGTCGGAAGTCCTACTCTAGGTTCTATTCCAATTAATGTCTTGTATGGCGATTGCTTTTTCATGAATTGAACATATCTCAAGCCTTCTGACCATTTCGCTGAAATGTTGTCCTTCATCCAAGAACCTATCATATTCTCAATATCTTGGTTAGCACGGTCAACAGAGCCCTGGCTTTGGCTGTGCCTACGTTTTCCGTGCACAATTTTGAGTTCTGGCCAAAAACTAGCAAGTTCATTTGTAATATTATTTACAAATTACCTGCCGTTGTCAGATTGCGGAATGCACGGCGCTCCTCCAGTTAAAAATATGTCATTGAAATAGTAAGCCACCTCTATCGCTCTCTTGGATTGTAGGGCGTGTAGTAAAACAAATTTTGTTAGATGGTCTTGGTAAACCATAATAAATTTTTAATTTCCATCTGGTCTGATGTCTGAAAATCAATTAGATCTCTTGGCACTCTACCATTCATTTCCAAGTGGAAAATGAGTCTTATTCTGTGATAAATACAGGCTTATCATTTATTTTGTGATTTTGGCATATTTTTGATGTTTCGGCTGACATCCTGTCCACGCCTACCGTGACCAACAAGCCATATGAGCTGTGTCACTAACATTATAAAGTTCATCGAAAGGAAGATAGTATTTTATATTACCTGTTCTCCGTGCAATCAGTTTTTTTAAGTCCCCAATTTCTAACAAGGCAAATCGTTTCAATCTCCCTTGTTGCTGTCTTTTTTCAGATTTTTCTGCATCTTCAACTCGTTCAATGTGTTCCAAATATTACTCCGATGATAGTACATTTTATTGAGAAGACTTTTTACTTTCACTTTGTAAAATTTCTGTCAAAAACTTCTCCCTTCATTGTTTTTGATCTGTTGTATAATGTAACCTAATCTTAACAGTCCTTATCTAAATACGCAATCACGGCTGGCTTGTAGACGCTATATGCATATGAAACGACGCGACAAATGACGAGCGGGATCGGAGGGGCGCTCGAGGAACTCCCAAGTCCTGACATGTTTGCTTATCTACTTTAATGTTTTAACTATTTAGACTCGCCATTCCAGTTTATCCTATTGTATGCGCATGGTTATTAGGATCAACTAGTATGGCCGAGTCTTAACTATCTATCCTATCGGGCTAACACACAAATTAGTTAGGACTAGGCTATACTGGTTAATCCTATCGCGTAAAGAAAGAACTAGTTGAGCCTAGGCCAAAGTTGTTTGTCCTGAAATTGGGTTTGGCCGGTAACATGTCACTTACTCCCCGGAAGAAATGCTGTTCAGTGGCAGTTCGTGCCTGAAAACGTGAGATTTTACGTTTTATTGAATTATTAGCTATAGTGAACCTTTAATTCGACCACGACAGTGTTCTAATAGAAGAATTAGTTCAATAGAAACTTTCAGAAATTACTTCTTTTTTCACCTAGCCATTTGCCCAAGAAATGGTAGCGTAGTAATGTAACCAATCTGGATTTACCTCAATTACAGTTCAATTATAACAACGCTGAGCGACCTTCACAAACCAAAGCGTAAACTGCATTCTAAATATAAATTAGTTGTCAGTAAATTATGAAGGATCTATTATCCTATGTCGACTGTCAAATATGATCTTGACAACCAGTTTCGAATTTTGATTCTTGTGTTTTAGATAATTGGCTGATCGGCCCATACATACACATATGCACCCTAACTAACCAGAAAACGATATTACGGCCTCCGGATGATAAAGCAAAAGGCGGTGGTTATTACGGTAATAGTCAAAATGTTTCTTTACACTTTTCATTAAAATTATCTATTTGGTTCCAAAATACTCACTTTTAAAATTGAAACGGGGTATTTCTTTTTCGCATTTTCTAAAATTGTTTGATATGCTCTGAGATATTAATTGCAAGCGAAATGCCTAATGGAATACGGACTATTATTTGGTTAGAGCGTTTTTTTTATTTTTTTTTCCGATATACGTTAGAAATGAAATCCATGTTTATTTGGTTTTTGAATAAACACAAGATTATAAAACAATTTAGTGTACCTATTCTTTAATTTTCCTGCGGCAATCTAGCGTAACGACATTCGCAATGTGGCCGGTGTGGTCTGGGCAAGAATAGCCAAATATAGGAAACGGTGGCTTGCATTGAGTTAACTGATACGGGCTGATGATGATGAGTTGGTCGTGGGTTCGAATCCTGCGGAGACTCAACCACTTTTCTGCAACTAAGTTGTTTCCCGTTGGTTAGGGAAATTTAGGCCGATCACCCAATTATCTAAAAAGTATGATGATCGTTGCGTCGGATGGGCATGTAAAAAATCGGTCCACCCACCAACCGGCATAAGTGGAATGACGTTCACATTTGCAAAAAATACATCCTGCTCATCTAATATGTTGCCTCCGACATAGGACGCCATGTCTTTTAACCGGTAATTATATAACCTATATAACTTCAGGGTTACTGACTCCGTAGCCTAGTGTTGAAAGCATGTGCTTTTAAAATCGTAGGTCGTGGGTTCGAATCCTGCGGGGACTCAACAAATTTTCATTGTTGTTTCCTAGTTGGTTAGGGCAACTTGGGCCGATCACCTAATTGTCTGAAAAGTAAGATAATCCATGCGTTGGTAGGGCATGTAAAATGTCGGTCCATCCACCAACCCGCATTGAACCAGCTTGGCGGGGTACGGTCCAAAAACCCCCTTTAAATGGAGAAGTGCATTAGGGGCGGCCTATGTCCGGTGAACTAGCACTGGCTGATGATGTGTGTGTATTGGTCAAACTTTTTTTACTTTTTAGGATGTTTGTTATTTATGTTTAATCAGATAATTTTACACGTGGTATAAGTAAAATTTTAATTAAAAAATTTAAAAATAATGTTTCTTAAATGCAAAGTCACTTTAACATATAATTGTTGCCGAAGCAATTTAAGAAGTTTAGATAGGCTTAATTATATTTGTAATAACAAGGCTTTTCTTAAGCGGGGAGTATCATAATCAACGATGATTTACGATCGCTTCAAACAGTTGCGTAATTTTGAAGCTTTTTGATAATATTTCATTTATCTTAGACTGGAATGTAAAACTCTTGTTAATATTAATTTCGATCCAGCATAAAAGAATTTAATTAAATATTTGCATAGTTTGCTTTGATTTCATTTTATGACTAAAATTAAAACGATAATAGGACTGTCATAGATTCAAATCTTTCCAGAAGAAGAAGGTACTCTATAAAAAATACATTTTAGTTGCCAGTTATAAAATAAGTTTTTTTTTTTTACGGATGACTCACGTTGGTGGGTTAACCGCTACAACCCGTCAGGGTTCGAGGGCTGTGCAACTTTAAGTGTGCACAGACTTCACCTCTATTCTGTGGCTTAGCTCGAGGGACCCCTGAAGGGGACCTCGGCTCAGAGCTACCCTTCTTTATCCGATAGCGGAGCTGATCGAGGGTGCCCAAGAGGCCGAGCCTCGGCTCGATCAGCCGCTGGTCAGGTCCATGCCATAGCCCGTTAGCAATATTTATCGAGGGCGCCCGGTGGGCCAGAACCTCGGCTCGATAATTGCTTTTTAGGACTTATAATGGAAGATTTTGACTAACCGCCCTATCTGGTTGGTGAGAATCGGCCTGGTACGTGCCGATATCTGTTGTACGGTGTACTAGTTTGTCCTCGACGGCGAGGACAAGTTGTGTGCGTAATGAGTTTAAACGTGCTTGCACGATTGTAGTCTCATCGTCCGGATCCGTTATCGCGTTTCGCGCTCTTCGATGGACGTCGTTTTAGCGAGTGAAATTGTTGGTTCGTAAGCGGCGGCGCTCCGAACTAGATCGTTTGGGTGTTGCGAAGCCGAGTCGAAATATCGGATAGATGCCTGTTTAGATATTGTTTGATAGTGGGCAATTTCAGATCCAGGTGCAGGTCAATGTTGCGCAGGTAATACGGCGACCAGTGGCCCTGCGCATAAATCTGTTTGTAGGGCTTGAAGCTTGTCAATGTGATTATTTTGCATGTGCAAAGACGGGACTGGCATATGTTAAGATTGGACGTATGACTGTCTTGTATAACAACACCTTATTGCGCAGAGAAAACTTGCTTTTAGGATTTATTAATGGAAATAGTCGACCTAAGACGTAGGCCGCTCTGTTTTTGACCCGCGTTATGTGCGGGCCAAATGTCAAGGATTTGTCTAAGATTACCCCGAGGTATTTGGTCTGTTTGACCCAAGGGATAGGGCAATCTAGGAGTCGGACATTGGAAGGAAGGCACGGGTTTCGTCGCGTGAACAAAATGGCCGCGCTTTTGGAAGGATTTATTTCTATTCTCCATTTCCGGAACCATTCCCCTAGGATATTGGCCGCGGATTGGAGTCTTTGACTTACTAGGATAGGACATCTACTGGTTGAGTATATGCAGGTGTCGTCTGCGAATAAGGCGGTGTCTACAAGACGGTGTTGTGGGATGTCGTTAGTATATAATGTAAAAAGGATTGGTCCTAATACGGAGCCTTGGGGTACGCCGGCACGGACCGGTCGAGGTAGTGATTTGGTTCCCTCTACGCGGTATCGGAACGTTCGATTCCTGAGGAAGTCTCGTATGATGAGTACGAGACGGTCTGGCACGCCGAGCTTATATAACTGTATATAAGCCCTTCGTGCCATACTTTATCGAACGCCTTCGCCCGTCGAGAGCGCTCCGTGTGATGGCCTCGTATTAAGCTGACTTTAATTTTCTCCGTGATGCGGTGAATTTGGTTAGTGCATGAATGTTTGGCTCGAAAGCCGAATTGAATAGGGGTAGGAGCCTTTAGATTTCATAAAATCTAATAAGCGAGGCTTCGGACAAGTCGTTCATATATTTTCCGAAACCCTTTAGGAGGCTAATGGGACGATAAGAACTGGAAGTGCGGGTGGTTTGCCGGGTTTGAGGAACCCTATAACTTCAGCGTCCTTCCAAGTGTTTGGGAAATACCATTGGAAAGAGCTGCGTTATAAATTAGGACTAGGATGTTAATTATGTGTTCCGGTAGGATTTTAATGACGCGGTTGGTTATTCCGTCGGTGCCGGGGCTTTCGAGGTTTGAGATTTTGATAATCGACTTGACTTCGCTTCCGGTCACCGGTGAGATTACATCGCGGAGAGAGTTGAGACAACCGCTCGACCTCGCTCTCCACCGTTTGGCGGTGAGCGGCGTCGATCGGTTGAGTGCTAAGGCGTGCATTGTGCCTCGAGGCTGTCGGCCAGACATTCGGCTTTTCTTCGTCGAGAAACGCTAGGGAGCATCAGGAAGGTAAGGATGGGATAAAGGCGGCATCGGAGGGGTTCCGATTCCGCCCTTTAGGCTTTTGGGAAGTTGCCAGAAGGCTTGATGGGATGGGTGCATGTTGCTTAGATCTGTATCCCACCGATCGTTCCTGAATTCAGCTATGCGCGTCTTGGACTGATGTTCAAGGGCGCGTAACTGTCTTCGGTTCCGTTCGGTTGGATACCAATCGTAGGCACGGATCGCAGCCCTCTTGCGTCGCAAGAGGTCCTTAATGTCGTTTGGCAAGGCCCAGCGGGGGTTTTCCACCACCGGGACTTGCTTCGAGGAGGCCTCGACGACACTTTGGACATGTCTTGTGAGCGCATGAGCAGCGAGATTCGCGTCATTAGCACTGTGCAGGACTTTGGGAATGGCATCTAGGTGCGGTGAGCAAGTGCTGTCTAGCTGACATTTCAGTTTGCGCCAGTCAATTATATTTTTGGTTTGGATGTTTTGGGAGTCAGGTGGTCCTAGTTTGAGGATGACTGGGCGATGATCGGAGGTTAGATCTTCTATGACCTCTATACCTCTAAAAGTGAGATTGATATTTTTAAGGAGGGCAATATCAAGCTCATCCGATCTGTGGCCTACCGTGTGCGGGTAGTGCGTATGTTCAAGCGGAGCTACGATACTGAAGTTAAGTTCTTCAGATAGTGCATCAAGTGCTGCACCTCGCGAGTTGGTTGTGTAACTGTTCCATCGGGTGTGCTTGCTATTGAAGTCGCCTGCCAAAATGACGGCGCCTCCTAGGGAGAATAGCGTCTCGAAGTCGGATCGAGTTATCTCGGAAGAGCTTCTACATGGTAAGTAGACCGAGGCTATGGTGATTGGTGCGTGTCCTGTCATGGCTAACCTACAGACCGAGGCTTCTAAGTGCGTTAGCGTCGACGGCGTGTCGATTGCTACACAGTGCAGGGACTTTTTATAATAAATGAGCGTGCCGCCGTGCGCGCAGCCGGCCGATCATTTCTTATGATGTTATAGTTAGCTATTTTCGGATCTCCTCTTCCGGGCTTTAGGAACGTCTCCTGCACCAGTAGAATGTCGACGTCGTTTTCGCGTAGAAATTCTGAGATTTCGGTCTTTTTATCCGCGAGACCGTTTACGTTGAAAAATGAAATATTAACTGCGCGTGGCTTTAGACGGCCCGGGCCGTTTCTATTATTTAGTATGGGCGTACTATTCATTTACGTCCCGTAATTAAGTCGACTAATTGCCTATACTTGCGAAGTATGGCAAGACGGGCTCCGAAATTTCCGACGACGGCGTCGAATTCTGCGGTAAGACGATCGAGCTCTGCGAAGTCGATCTGTCCGGCTAATGTTTCCAAGTTGCTGCCATTGCTATGGCTAGCAAGCTGTGGGGCGCTACGCGGAGCGCTTTGTTTTGGTGCGGCGCCACGCGGGGCGCTCGGCGCTACCTGCGGTTGCTGTTGTTGTTGCCACGCGGGCATTGGAGCGCTGCGCGGAGCGCTTGTTGGGGTTTGCCACGCCGGAATAGGTCGGAGGGGCGGGAAGGAAGTAAGGGGAGGCACCTGGGGGCGCCTTGGGACGGATGAAGGTGGTGGCGGTTTGCGCTTGGGTGCCTTGGGGCAGCCAGATAATTGGCCGTGTGGCCAGCGCTTGGCAGTTACGCATGCCGGCGGTTCGTACGTGGTGAGTACTTCCCTATCTCGGGTCTAGGGCAATCAGAGTGCCATGGTCACCAAGGCATTTGACGCAGCGAGGCGTGCGTGACAGTTACGAGCCGAGTGCCGTACATTTGGCGAGTTATGACACTGCGCAGGAAGGCCATTTGAGTGTGGCGCGTGGAAAGTGATGCGACTTGTGTCGCATATGTAGTGTAATCAGTCACCTTTTTGCCCTCGGTGGAGCGTTCTAAGGTCAGAAGGACCACATTGAAAAGGCTTTTTAGTTTTGGGTGGGTTAGGCGGAAGGCCGAGTAAATAGGATGTTTGTCCCTAATATAATTATAGATGTCCTCTAGGCATCTCCTACGGCAGTCCTGACGACTGTCCGAAGTACGCGCTCTTCCGGGAGCGCGTAGTGTATAATAATAGTCGTTCTTTAAAAGATACGACGTTACTTGACGGTGTGCGTCACTGTTCTCCAGTTGCAATTTAAGGCCCTGGCTCGGTCGGCTGCTGTGAATTTAAATTTGTTGGACAGCGCGGACCGTAAATCTGCCCATTTCTCCTTCGACCGAATATAAATCGGCGGAGGTTTCTTATCCTAGGTGGGATTGATGGTGGCTGAGAGGCAGCCGGTGGTTGCTGTGAAGCAGCGGATGGTGTTTGCTGTGAAGCAGCAGGTGTTGCCTTGATGAGGCTGATGTTGTTGGCCGTGAGGCGGCCTGAATGGATTGCCGTGAGGCGGCATTTGGCTCTGTGGCCGATGTTGTTGTGGCCTAGGGGCCGATAAGATTTCCGCCGACGCCTTCGGCGCCTTAGGTGGGGGTTGGTGATGTAGCAGGGAGGCCCTGCTCTTGCGCTTCTTTGCGCGAACTGACCGGCAGGAACCCTCCTGCGTCTTCGTCCTCGGTGACCGGACGGATTGGTCAAGCTCCATTTCAGAGTCAGGTTGTTTGGTGAAGTTAGAGGATAGGGTGTCCGAATGGATGGAAGGACACTTTTCCGACGTGGGTGTGGTTGCTCGCGTTGAGCATGGTGTGCGCTTGTAATGGATTGGCCCCTTGGCGGTGAGGGCCTCGCGGATGGCACGTACCGTGTCCGCCGGCGGACGATTCTTAGGTCCTCGAAGTCGAGGCCTAGGTCACTAGTGACTGAATCCATGCTTGATTTTATTTTTGATTATATGTTAAATTTACAACGTGCAAGCACCCCCGGTGAAGCCGGGGGTTGTGTGCCCTACCCTCCCTGCCCCAGTGAGCAGGGAGGTGTAAACCTAACGCGTTTGAAAACTCCTGGCGCTTGTGAGCGCTAGGTGTATACCTACGCTGCTGCCTAGTGCAGCAAGCGACGTTAAATTGATTCTAATAATCACCACGTGAGTGGTGTGCGTGTAATTTAATTAAAATCACGGTGTGACGTGGCTTAATAAGAACAATATCTAAAGTTAAAGGGTCCCTACATCTCAACAGAAGGTGTCTGAACGCTGTAAAAGGGAAAATTAAATTGATAGGCAAAATCGATACGACTCACCCGACCAGACGGCTACACAGCTTTTTGCGCTCAGGCGCGTACGCCTAACGCGTCGACACTTTACACCGGCACACACTAGCACTATCACTAGCACTGCACTGTTGCACGGCGAACACGGAGTCTTCTTGTTTCTGGCACTTGACGGCGTCGGGGAGGGGCGTGGCTCACAGGTGGGCCAAGCGGACGCGCAGGTAGCAGGGGATCGAGCGGCTTGTCCGGTCGATCCGAGAAGCTCGACGCACTTGTGTGTGTGTTATAAAATAAGTTAATCAACTCTCTGATACATCCTCAATAGTCGTGAAGTTGTGGTGAGAGCATGGATGGATCGTTACGGCGTAATGGATCTATCTGCATTGCGCGGAAGTTGAAGACAGGTATTAGCTTATGCGGGAGGATATTGTACATAAATATGCATATGCACATCCAAATAATTCTCCACGTAAACAAAAAGGAAAGAAATTTTAAAAAAGACCATAGTTCTCAACTATTTTACCATAGTAACAAATACACTAAATATCACTGTTTATGACAAGTAAACACATTATGATGGATCTTTTGGATTGTTAATCACACCCAATACTCAGAGTAGTTAAAAAATAGGTTATCATATCAGGAATAAATAAAATATCCATCACTACTTAATTCATTTAGGCAAAATTGTGTGTCATTGTTTAAAAAAATGTTGAAATAACTGTAAAACTTATTTATTTCCCATGATAAGTTTGTTATTCAACGCCTTGCGGAAAAGTTACATTGTTTACTAACCAATTTTATCAATGCATGCTTTAGTTTTAGCACGGTATTTGTACGGTCTCGACACTTTTAAATTTACGTTCTCCTCTGCAGTAAATCTATAATTCAACTAGCAGAACTCTTCCGGTCACCTTTGTTGTAGCCAAATAAAATATTTAGACGGCCTGCAATTTGAGGTTACTGTAGCTATGCCGAACTTAATAATCAATATATAATAGAAACAATTTAAACAAAAAAAAATTATTAACAGAAAGAAATTTACCAGAAAGAAAATTAACAGAAAAAATTGATTAACAAAAAGAAAGTTCCGTGGAATATTTATAAAACCGCTGGCAGGACCAAAAAAAGTAGATAAAAAGTAAATTTTCTAGATAATTGTACGAATTTTATTTATCTATATTAAAATGTCGATGACATGTATTTATAGTATTGCTATAGTTTTAACAGCAATTATTCTATACAGTGCAAGTTCATTGTATGCATGGCAATTTGGTAATACAGGCTGGCCCATAAGCCCTTTCATATGAACAAATAATATTAAAATAAAACTAATTACATTATGAATTAAATTTTTATTTACAAAAAAAGCTTGAAAAACGGGAATTATTTTTTGAAAATAACATCTTCTAAATGTAATCCGTTGCGATCACTGCACTCCTGCAAACGACGCCTAAAATTGTCGATGACTGCGCGGCACGTCACTGCTGAAATGCTTGTCATTTCTCTGCGGATGTTTTCTTTTAGGGCCTCTATTGACCACGGATTTGTGTCGTATACTTTAGCCTTAAGGTAGCCCCACAAAAAAAATCCATCAGGGTCAGATCTGGACTACGTGGAGGCCAGGAAATGTCCCCTCTCTTAGAGATGACTTTGCCAGGAAAAAGTTGACGGATAACGGGCAAAGCAGTGCTCTTTGATCATAGCCACATATCGCTACGACGTAACAGTAACTGCGCGCCCCCTGCCATCATCAAACAAGTAAGGCCCTAAGATACCATGGGCTGACATAGCGGCCCAAACAGTCACTTTCGGACTATGTAAGGGCTTCTGATGCTTAAGTTTAAGATTGATGGGGCTCCAATAGCGGCAACTTTGTTTACTAACATGCCCGTTAAGATGGAAATGAGCCTTGTCAGAGAACAGCCAACTATTGAAGGAAGTAAACCGATTCAACATTTCATTCGCATAATTTTTGTCTTTGAATACCGTCAGTTTCCTTTAATTCTTGAACCAACTGAATTTTGTAAGGGTGCATATGTAAATCTCTCTTCAAAATCCGTTGTAACGATTTCCTGGATACGTTTAATGCTCTGGCGCGCTTACGAGTTGACTGTGTCGGATTTTCGCGAATAGACTGTGTCACTGTGTCTATGTTTTGTTCCGTACGTGACGTCCTTGGGCGACCCAACCGCGGTTTATCTAACGTCGAACCGGTCTCCTCGAACTTAGCAACCCAGTTCTTAATCGTTTGAAGAGTTGGAGAGTCGTCAAAGTTGTGTAAACCTGTGTGTTCTCGAAATTTACGCCGCGCAACCGTTGCCGAATTGTCGTTTTTTATAAAACTCGCGCACACAAAACGCACGGTCTGCTCCGGTCAAACGCTCCATCGCGACTAAATTCCCAGAAACCGAAGTTACTCCCCCCGCTTCCCCTGCACCGCTCACGCGCGCCCTGTTCGTTTTATTCAAATTTTACTTTTCAAAGGACTTATGGGCCATCCTGTATTTATGTCCTAAAATAAAAGGACATTTAAAATATGGTTGTAGAAATCGACATGTCGTAAAATGAAAAAGCACAGAGTTATGCGCTTTTATCGCGAATGGAGGCATTGCTTTTAAAAATATCACAAAATAACTTATTATAAAAATAGGTCAACAATGTTGGACTTATATATCCATTTGAATTCTAAAATGTATGTCACAAAAATATCATGAGGCAATATTGACTGAATTTAAATAATTATAAATTATATATACTATATACTACAATGTTATATCAATTTCATATTTTCTTTGGCAAGGTGATTAAGGTAATCAACTATATTTGGGTAGTTACAAGTAATTTAAGATACTTAGGCAATCGAGTCTTGGAGTTGCCTTTGACGGTGACTACAAAAAAAAATGATCCATTAGCCGATTTTAAAGCCTTTATATAAAAATATTTGTATACATATATAAAAATTAAAATAAACTTTACTGCAACTTAACGGGACTTAGCGCTTCATCATCATAACCAGCATGTGTTAGTCCACTGCTGAAAATAGGCCTCCGCTAATAGACATGAGGCCTCCCTAATGCACTCCCATATAATGCGGGTTGGTGGGTGGACAGACTTTTACATGCCCATCCGATGCATGTGATTGGCCCAAATTGTCCTTTCCAACCATAAAACAACAATAACACAAAGTTGTTTCCCAGCTAGAATCGAACCCACGACCTCCAGCTTATAAGGCCAATACCGCAAGACAACGGACCGCCTCCGTTGGCTTGCGTTATACTGCTACATGAATAATAATTTTCATTATTGTATATATTACTTGTATTTTTTACATAAATAAATTGTTAGAAAATCGTTTATATTAACAAAGTTTTTAATTAAAATGTCAATATATTGACATTTAACATCAGTAGGCTACTTAGAATAACAATAGCAATACGAAAACTAAAACAATCGTTGTATAATTATAACAAGCTTTTATCTTCGTGCTCGTACATTTTGTTGTAGTGCCTGAAGTCTGTAGTATATTTGCTGAGGGTTTGGATATTCTTTCGCTCTCTCTTAATCTATGTATCCGTGGACGCTAAGTTAAAACACTTACTTACATTTGAAAATGTTTGACTTAATTCAGCTCAGTCTTTATTTCACCTAGCTATTTTCTCAAGTCATCATGGTGTCGGCTTCGAATCACACACTACGCAGTGTGACTGGCATTTTACCTTCGCAAACCCCAATGGATAAACTGCATTCAAAAGTAAATTTTAAAGAATCGGATATCCTATGTCGACTACTAAAAGATGGTCGTGACAAGCGGACCGACTTTTACCTGACCATCCGCACGTTCGATTAAAGGTATCACAGTATGTGCATTAAAAGTCTGAAGAGTTTTTCTCTCCACTTATCCGCGGATAATCAGTTGCTTTATTTTTGTATTAAGCAAATGTTAAAATTTAATATATGATTTTTTTATGTCCTTCCTATTAGATGTACGTTCATGAATTAAAAAAAAGAGCAAAAAGTTTAAAACCTCAAAGTGAATAACAAAAAAAGTTTTTATGACTTATCGAGTTATAATTATAATATTGCCAATCATATTGACAATTTATTTATATAAACAAAGTTTACGTATTTGTACAACATGTAAAATAGAAAACAATTTTTTATATTCTGTTGCAGAAAATCGCAAATGAAACCAAATTTAGTTATAATTAACAATCTCTGATACTTATGTTGTCAGAGATATGTGGCTGCATAACACATGAGCACACAAGACCTCACTACAGTATTTAAGATGTCTCTGTCCTAGTAGCACAAGGACTAATTGCTTTTAGTTTATAGTGCAGGGAACAAAAGAATGGTTTCAAGAGTCTTATTAAATTACGACATGCAGTGTTAAACCGTGCTACCTCTTACAATAAAACAGGGGTTTACTTATTTTACGTAAAACTATTTGCATTATAATCATCATCATCATTAATTAGGCTAGGCTAATTCCAGACATAGGCGGATTTAAAGAACACCAAGTTAGCGTCCATTAAAAAGAGTTGCACATAATTGCCACGCTGAGTGGTGTAAGGTGGATTAGCAACTGACTAATTCCACTTGCACTGTAGATCTGTCTTACTCCCACTGTAAGGAAAACCCGCCATCAAGTGGGAGGTGAGGTCGTCACATCCCTGAGCCGCAATTCAAATACGAAAATGAAATGAATGACATGCTCTCTTGAATAAAAATATATACATAAAATACCTTTTTCTTTATACAAAATAATAAGCTCACTCTATTTCAAGTAAACATTTGTATTGAAAAAACGTTAAACCCTAAAAATTATGCACTTTTAAAACTTTCATTAATTCCAGTAATGAACTTTATTGCATTTATTTTCTCAAATGTCTATTAAAACTAAAAAATTAAACTCGCAGTAATTGACAAATAAGCTACGTTGAATATCTGCGGAAACACATAATCTTCTTGTGGTAGTCATATATCATCTGCAATTGCAATATTACCCGCCCGAAATGGCGTTATTAATGCCATAAATACTAAGCATTAAAAAGGGCCTCTAAAAATATTTCATAAATTATATAAAATAAATAATAAAATTATAATATATTTATCATATTTACACAAAAAGTAGCTTACAAATTTAAATGCCTTTAATTATTTCTTTTATTTACGCGATTATTATACATATCAAATCCACTAATTTATCATCTTCCACTATTTTTTCACTAATTTCAAAGAATCCGTAAATTACTGGATTTGATATTTAAATGTCTTATTACATTATTCACGTTTTTCAACCCATGTTTACAATGTTTATTTGCGTAAATAAATGTTTATTTTATAATTATCATAAGTTTTTGTGTTAGAAATGCTGATAAGAAGACTTTATTACAAATGGTATCTACTTACAAAGGTGTACGTTTGTATCGAAACGAACCCAGCATATATCACAGAAGTAGTTCACCTACGTGCAGAGATTTGCAGGTATAAAACTAACACAGTTGGTTATATTTTGTAAGTAATACAAAGAAAACTAAACCTTAAAAAAAATACTTTTATTCATGTTACGAATTATTCATGCCTGATTGTTTTAAAAATGAAAGGATGTATCATTTTATCAAACAAATCTTTATAACTTTTTAAGAAGCGAACGAATTATAACTAGTTATAATTGTTATAGAACTAGTATTTAAATTATTCTACTGTTAGGCACAGCAATAAATAAATTGAAAAAGTATAAATTATAGTAAAAAGCACAACAGTCTAAAAAAGGATTCAATAATTTAAATTTCGATCTAAAATAGAGAGATATTATAAAGTAATAGTATAATATATTATAAGACCGTCGTATTGTGGATTGTGCAAGGTCTCTTTCCATCATCATCATCATCAGCCTGTGAAAGTCCACTGCTGGACATGGGCCTCCCCTAATACTCCCCTATAAGTAATAATTATAGGGGAGTATTAAGGTCTCTTTACTTGGCATTAATAATTACGGAGTACCTGAATATACCTGTATATTAAATGAAAAGGTAAAATTTTCTTGTCACGAAAAAAGCAGTTGCATAAGTAATGGTTTTCAAATAATTACTGAGCAATTAAACATTTAATTTTATAGAACACATCTCATAACATAATTTTATTTCTTCATTAGTTTAAATAAGGTTTTCAAATGTATAGTTTATAATTAAAAATCAAATACAGGACTAAGAGCTAGTAAACAAATCATAGCCAATTAATTGCAGATTTCTTTAATTTTTAGTCAATTTTATTTATTAAATGAAATTTAAATATGAAACAAGAAAAAATCCTATCCGTCCCTAATAAAAAAAATATAATTAATAGTAAATGTACAATAAAATTCTCCTATTTTTTACTTTCAAAATTTGGTAGGAAGTTATATTGTCATGGTGTGTAACCAATGAATAACTCAACATCTGTGACATCGATATATATGTATATATATACGTTTAATTTTTGGTGATTCTATAAACCCGAAATATGGAAAATGTACAACTTATTTAAATTAGCAATGTTAACATTTTTTTTAAATAAAAACATTTGAAGTATGAACATAAAAAGTCATAAACATAAGTTTCCCTACATATTGAAAATTAAAGAAGTCCTCTTACGGTGTCATACTAGAGATATTCAGGTAGTTCTGGCCTGGATTCCCAGGGCATAGGGCTGTAGACTTCTATGCCAAAGATGCAGCAAAAACTGGATGCATGGACCACTACAGATTGTATTTAAATGATTTACTGCCATTAGCAAGTCAACGCCTCTTCTCATCTTGGAACAAATATTGGTTTAATGCTAGTGCTTCTAAAGGGAAGTACTATGCTGATATCCAGCCCCATATTCCTACGTCCTTGGTTCTGCAACTTCAAAAATCTACACAAACGTAGTACCAGTATCATCTCCAGATTAAGACTAGGATATGCATGTACCTCTGTTCATCTTGCAAATTTTACACATTAATCATAATAACATTAAACTTTAGTTTGTTTGTTTCTGAACCAACTAACCCTGTGTTTATTGTGTCTCTTTTTGTTTTAGATACATCAACAGAAACTATTGTGGTGGATTATCTCAGCTCATAATCAATTCTTAGTTGTTAACGGTGCCCTTGTTCATTTACGAAGCCTGTTACATATAGCAGAGTCTAATCGAAAAACTTGACGTTGGCAAAATCTACAAGGAAACGCCATCAAGCCAAAGAACTGAACTGAAGGACATTTGCATGGTGTTCAGTGTTATTACAATCATCTATTTTACATAAGACATGTGAATCGAATTTTCTTCTTGTTTTATTTTCTGTTTTTTTCTTAATTTAATATATTTTTTTAATAGACAAGAATAACTTATTTGATTCTTTTTAAAATTTTTATTTTTAGAGCTTAAGTCCAATTTTATTTGCTTTTATTTAGTGTATCGTCTTTTATTTTATAAGTAGGAGGTGCATTGATTAACGTAGGTTTTTAAATTTGATTCTGTGTTTTATCATTCTATACATCTTAATAATATCTGTATTTTTTTTATATTATATCTCATACTCTGCTTTATGTCGTCAGTATCAGACGATGATAACTTTTACTCTGCTAACGAATCAATTTCATCTTTAGAAAATTATAATAATTCTACTCTGTCTAATTCACTTCGTGATAATTTAACTTCAAAATTTAACATAAGTGTTCATAAACTGTTCAATGTTATTCTTATTAATGCACAAAAACTACCTAGTCATCACGATGTCTTCTCAAAATGTAATGTTCACGCCATTCTGATTTCTGAGAGTTGGCTCAAACCACATCTCTCTTCTTTGTATTCGCTCCCTGGATTTGTATGTATTTGTATTTGTATCTCCGTAGCCAAGTGGTATAGGCGTGTGCTTTAGAAACCGGAGGTCGTGGGTTCGAATCCTGCGGGGACGCAACAAATTTTGTTAAATTGTTGTTTCCTAGTTGGTTTGGGCAATTTGGGCCGATCACCCAATTGTCAGAAAAGTAACATGATCCATGCGTCGGATGGGCATGTATAAAGTCGGTTCACCCATCAGTCCCGCATTGGACCAGCGTGGTGGGATACGGTCCAGACCCTCTAATGGATAGGGGTGTATTAGGGGAGGCCTATGTCCAGAAGTGGCCTAACACAGGCTGATGATGATGATGATGATGGTGATGATGATGGATTTGTATTGGTACGCAATGACCGAATAAGAAAGGGGGAGAGGGAGTTGCTATATTCGTGAGGAGCGATCTTCCATATGGAGTACTTGCCTCCTCGGTGCCTGAGTCAGCATCCGCTGAGTATCTTTTTCTGGAAGTAACAGTTACTAGTGGCACTAGAAACAGTAGATAGTTTTAGATACAGTGTATTGTCCCCCTAGCATTAATTACTTCACTTATTTTAAATCGGTTCTTGAATCTTTGGGTTCGGAGTACATTAATCACATCATCATGGAGGATTTTAACACTAGCATCCTTGTACCTAATTCTTCCCGAACTTTGAAATTCATATAATTAAGTCGTGCTGCACCCCTACACGCTACTCATCTGACCTCTCCGATGAAGACACATGGCTTGATATAGTACTAACTTCCAATCCTTCTAAAGGCTTATTTCTATCATGGCCACTATCTCGTTCCAACATTTTCACATCACGACCTAAATTTCCTATCATATATACTCAAACCACCCAAACCCAAACCTAAGGTACTGCATGTTCGTTCTTTTAAAAGGGTAAATGTTAAGGAGCTTTGTCGGGATGCTGAAAAAATTAACTAGGAGTCTTTGTTAACTGAAGACACGATTGTCCGAAAGGTCGATATACTCGATGATTCAATTACAAAAATCTATGACATTCATGCACCCATAAAACCGGTAAAGATCAAATATCCTCTAGCACTATAGTTGAACAAAGGAATATGGATCGTAATGAGACGTCGGGACCAGGCCTTCCGGAAATTCAAGCGTATTGGCTCAGATGACAATTGGGCCCTTTACAAGTTCGCCAGGAATCAGTGTAATCAGATGGTACGTAAAGCTAAACGCCGTCATATTCTTAGTAATGTTTCTACTTCATGTTCTGGCGATATCTGGTAGTTCCTTGGAACTTTAGATATTGGCAAGTCGCGTTTGTCAATCTCTCCAAGTTCAATTTCTTTAGATGATTTAAATGAACACTTTGTCACTTCCTCGTCAATGGAATTTGAAACTAGTGGAATTTGTCGCCAAAGTATCCAGATCCTTCTATGCCATCCCATTATCGACCTATTTCTATCCCACCTTTTCTTTCCAAGGTGCTCGACTCTTGTGTTCTGAAGCAGCTTTCCTACTTCGTGTTATGTAACAACATAATCACCCCACTTCAATCTGGATTTAGGCCAGGCCTCAGCGCCACTACTGCCCTTCTTAAAGTGACTGGCAATATACGAACTGCAATGAAAAATACAAAAGTCACTGTTTTGGTTTTAATAGACGTTTCCAATGCTTTTAATGCCGTCAGTCATAATATATTTTAGCTATTCTTTCCCATTTAAGGGTTGCGGATCAAGCACTATATTGGTTTGCATCTTATCTTTGAGGTCGCCAACAGTCTATAATCTTCAGTGAACTGTTCTCAAACTGGCTTAATCTGGCTTGTAGCTTTCCTCTATTTTATCTTCTACTTTATTAATATCATTACCCCTGTACTTCGATGTTTGTTTCATCTTTACGCCGACGACTTTCAATTATATTATCACGACCTTGCAGATAGGATACAAGTAACAATATCCAAATTAAACGATGACCTTAATGCCCTTAAAATGTGTCGCTTAAGTTTGATCTTACAGTGAACCCATTAAAGTGTCAGGCAATGATGTTGGTAGCAACCGTACCATAAATAAGTTACATATACCTAGTCTTCCATCAATAAAATTTAACGGTTATACTATATCCTTCAATAAAAGTGTAAGAAATGTTATTCTGATAATTGACTCTACGCTGAGTTCGAAACAACAATTTGCTTTTGTTTCTTAAAGAGTTACAGGTGCACTCAGATCACTGTATTGATTTAAAAATTTGTTTCCTATAAAAACGAAAGTAACGCTCGTGCAGTCCTTAATTTTCCCTTTTATCGATTATGGTGACGTGTGTTACTTCGACCTGAATGCAGATCTACTCAATAAACTAGACCAGCTTCTAAATAACTGCATTCTATTTGTATTCAATATTCGAAAATATGGTTATGTGGCGCCATATCGTGCACAAATCAAATGGCCTATTCGTCAAAGTCGATCGCTCAGGGCTCTTACTACTCTGTTTACTATTCTTAATTCTCCTTTTTGTCCGGCTTATTTGTCATCACATTTGTAATATCTCTGTGATTCCAGTCTTAAAGATCTTCGTTCGACAAATTACCGTCTTCTCTTTTGTCCTGCTCATCGAACTGAATTCATTCACAAATCCTTTAATATCCAATCTATTCTTCTGTGGAATGCACTGCCTCATGAGATCAGGATGGGTAGAAGTTACGCTCATTTTAAAGATAAATTACGCAATTATTTTATGAAAGTGCGTAGCACGTATCATATGTCTGATCATGTTTATAGTTATACCATATAAGTATATATACTATTAGTAAGAAGTCCGTAATTCGACATTAATTCTTGTTCTACTTCACGTGTACTTCATTTGCTTGTTTAATTTCAATTGTGCACCTACTTAATTTTAGTAACCTCCCTAAAGTTAGCTGTCAGAAAATGCCTTATGGCATTTAGCCCGCCTATGTGCATTTTTTCAATTGTGCAAAAAGAATAAATAAATAAATAAACTATTATGATAGTAGGACTTGTTTGTTGAGAATAACCGTAATAACAAAAATGCTGTTTTCTACGTAATTGAAATCATCAATACAGTAGTTCAAGCAAGTGCTAGAAGATTCGCAGACGCAGAGCATAATCCTTGTCAAGAGTTTAACTAATATATTAAATATTTTAAATTATTAAAGAACTAAATTTTATTCACTTACATTACATTTAATTTCAATACGAAACTGATATTTGTGTGACATCTTTTGCAACATTTTGTGAATGAATACAATGATTTAAGCTTTCTTGAACTTGAAAATGTATCCAGCGTAGTTAGTGCAGTGTATAACCTATATTACATTAGGGCTTTTAAAAGAAAATTCAATATATATCTGTTTTCCTTATTCAATATTAGTAAAAGAAAAATAGGTTTCTACTCACAACATAACTTTAAGTCAGTATGTTTAAGTTTAATCCGTATTTATTATGCCAAATACGCATTTTCCTGTTACCCTTTTCTTAAAACTACAAAAGTTTGTATGAATCGGCAGCAAGGGTAGAATAGTTTGACACGTGTTAAGGAAACTTTTATTTCCTTTTCGTAAAAGTTGCTAGGCATAATATTTTTTTGAAATTATAGTAAACTCGGATGCTTTAAATTATATTTGCATTTTAAAGCTATCAATAATATTACGTATCACTTTTTTCTACTTCACTAATGCTCTTAACTTTCAATGCTAATAAGCTTAAATCAACATTAAATTATATAACGACCATTAAAGCAAACTGTTTCATTTGCTGTACTTTCCGAAAAATAATAAAATGTTGTTTTTTCGTAAATAAGTTATTGTTCCTGACTATGTCACACAAACATTAATGTTAATAAATGTGTCATTAGCACCGCAAACCACGTGATTCTTTAATTTTTATTAAAAGTTAAACAAAAAATTTAGAGGTGCTAAGTTACTAACAATTTTTGAATATTTTGTAATCTTTTTGTTTATGTATTACGGTTCATATGTCTAAAATCAAACTATCCAAATAAAATCTGTAGAAGTTTAACAATTCATACATTTGGTAGTGAAACTTGGCCGGCGATGTTACATTGAATCACAGAAAAAATATTATTTCATTTAAATGCTTTTTGATCGTTACGTCGACGTGACAATCTAAAATTATTTATTTTCAAACATGACCCCGAGATCTTTATTTGAGTTGACTAAGTTTAAGTTATAGTAATTGATTAACATTTTGTGGTGTTAAAATGTGATGTGTAATGTTACAATATGAGGATGATCGGATAAAGTCTTTGTCAAACGTTTAATGATCAACGACGTTTTTTATGCTATGATATATATAAAAGTCATCTGTATACAAGTGAAGTAAAAAGTCGCTTTACCATCTGCATATTTATTCTTTCCCATATTTTTACGATTAATGTTATTTTATTATTTAATGTGCCTTACTATTTAATAGTGAATATAAAAAAAACTTTGTATTTTTATTTTGCTGTTAGATTAAGTCTACAATTATGTATCAAATAAAATGAAAATTTAATGATAGTATACAGCGAACGTTTTAATTTCTTAAGGGCTTTAGACTGTTACAGACAAAATAAAATGTAAGTACAAATTTGTGTAATGGATTTTGTTCAATATTTTTGCTGTTTGTTATGTCGATTTACAAAGATAAACAAATATTTCCTTTATCAAATACGATGTTGACATACGTGACTGATTTAATGTTTTTATGATTTGTCAGTTTTTGACCGGTAGTCAATTCGGTGCGTATGTTTTTTCTTTTTCTTGTTTTTTATGTATTTTACCTCGTTGCTCCACTCCCAGTGATCCGACGTTGTTCATCCTTTTTATGATTGATGATTGATATTAGCTTCCCATTGGTCCCATTTTTTTAAAATAATTATGCGATAGGTACTTTTTTAAATATTTGAGAAATTAAAAAAAATACGGCACCAAAAATCACAACCTCGTGCGATTAAAGTACAAACTTTACCAAAACCGTAAAAGATAACATAAAGTAAGTTTTACCTGATTATATAACATAAATTGGTCTATAATAAATTCTGCGAGCGCATATATCTTTGTATTAAGAATAAGGCACAATAACCATTTTAACTATTTAAAATATGCAAAAAGGCATATTTAAAGCTCATTTTAGGTTCATTAATTAAAAAAAAATTAAATTTATTAAGTAATGTATTAAAATCTTAATTTTTTAGCATAAAACCATTAGTTCAAATGAGGACCTTAAAAGAAATGTGAGCTTTAAAATTCAGGGGCAGAAATGACGGGGCAATTTCACTTTTTTACCAGCCTATATTGCGTAAAATGGTTCTGCACTGTTTGAAGACGGTAATATTATACGCTTGTTTTATTTTGAAGTAATCACCAGTTTAGCAAATTGAATCCAACTTTACAATCACGCTTTAAGGCTACAGTAGATTGTAAGCACCGTCATATTAAATTCAATTTTTTTTTAATTCAAGAAACAAAAAATTTCAAACGGAATATAAACTTGACCGCCTCCGTAGTCTAGCGATATTGGCCCTTGCTATATAAGCCGGAGGTCGTAGATTTGAATCCCGCGAGGAAACAACTTTATATTATATATTTTTTTCTGTTTGGTTCGGACAATTTAGGCCGATCACCCAATTGTCTGTTGTAAGAGGAACCAGGCGTCGGAAAGACATGTAAAAAGTCGGTCACCGGTCGGTCCAATGCGGGTTGCATTGGACCAGCGTGGTGGGATACGCTCCTTCCTAATGGAGGAGTGTATTAGGGAGGCCTATGCCTAGCAGTGGACTATCATATACTAATGATGATGAAACGACATAGGCCATATTCGAACCTGCTACTCGTGCTCTCAAGGATATTAATGGAATATCTATAGAATAAAACATTTTATTTTTAAATATTTTTATTGTTTTAAAATTCAAGGAAATTTTAATCATGACATAATTTAAATCATAAATAAAAAACATGCGTAAAAAATACCTACATATATTTAAATATACAAACATAAAAAATGTATAAACATGAATGAGTAAAGCAACAAATGACATTTTCGCTCTCATGGAAATTGTGTATATTATTCAGCATACGGCGTTATGCTTTTGGCGACTTCTTGTAATCCTAACGTGTTTCATCTCTGGAAATGCGTCATGAAAGACGTAATATTGATATGATTAGTAATTTGAGCCAATATTGGCCATAATATACAAAGCATCTATAAGTACCTGTAGATTCCCACAGTTAATGAAATGCAGTAAAATAGTCAGTCTTTAAATCGGGTTGCTCAGTTAATATTGATAATAATAAACTAATCTCTATACTTCCAGCATTTAGTAAAATTTTCAAAAAAATTATATCAAAACAACTTCAAGTACATTTTTTCAAACATGATAGTTTAAGTGATCACCAATTAGGCTTTACCGGAGGCAGATTAACAGTAAATGCTGCTGTATAGTTAGTCTCTCATGTACTACGGGCGTGGGAGGATCGCTGTGGTTCTAGTGGAATCTTCTGTGATCTTTCTAGTGCCATTGACTGTGTGAACCATGAGATATTAAACAATAAGCTAAAGTATTACGGTGTACGCGGGTTTGTTCTTGGTTTACTATCTTCTTACCTACGAAATAGAAAACATTATGTAACCGTAAATGGAATCAGATGAATGATAATATGAACAATGGAATCAGACGACAGAGTGTCGTCTGATTCCATTGTGCGAATAGGTGTTCATCAAAGATCAATTTTAGGAACTCTTCTGTTCCTGTAAATGACGTGCGTTTGGAAGTGGAGAGGCTGTCCAAAGTTGTCCTTTTGCTGATGACATTTTTGTACTGCTAAAGGTAAAAAGAAGTGACCATAACGTAGAGATAGTGATTAGGGCAATTGATATTATGTGAAACTGGTTTCCGTCAAATAATTTAGTGCTTAACGCGAACAAAACTAAATGATTGCGTTTCACTCTTTGTAAAGTTGCCGGATTTTTAAAATATTTAAATTGATTGCATTTCTTGGACTTTCTATTGATTCCAAGTTGCAGTAGGGAGCACATATTGCACACAAACTTTCTAAGAAAATAAGTACTGCAATCTTTGCCATACACAAGATTAGGTAGCTGAAGAGGCCACTGCAAAAATAGTTTATTACGCGTACTTTAACAGCCCTATATTCTATGGATTATTATTGTGGGGATCTGCAGCCGATTTGAACGCAATTTTTATACTACAAAAACAGGCTGTTAGGGCAATCTACAATCTGGGTTCACGGGAAATTTATACAACCTCGCTATACATATTTGAAAATATTATGTACGCGCGTGAAAATATTCATATATATGCTAAAAAAGATTTTAGCGCAGGGGTCGAATGGAGTACCCAGTTTTAGACTGACCTGAACCAAAAAACTTTTATTTTGTAGTAGTATAAAACTGTATAATAAATTAAATGACTGTCAAATGCCACTGAATAATTCGAGCTTTCGTAAAGTTGTCGTAACAACGCTTATTGAAAAAGCCTACTATTCTGCTATAAATTATATCGAGGACCAAGATTTGTAAAAGTAGTTTATATTATTTACTTGCAAATCCCCTAGTAAATTAAAACTTATATGGAGTGGTCAATTTGTAAATACTTATATATATATATATATATATATTGAAGTCAAATTAAACTCAAAATCTTTTACTTTGAACTACTATGTCATGTTCATACGTCGTTTACAGATAAATATTTGAGTTAAGATTTTGAGTTAAACATTCTTGTCGAGTCATGTAAATATTTTAATCTCAACAATTTACAGTGTTGTTTGTATCATTCCTCCATGTTTTATCCTTAATTACATAATACACATAAAATACCACCCAACATTTTTCAATGAAGTTAAGTTTACAAAGTTACACAGCTAAGTATATATATTAATTACATTTTCCCTTCCCTTTTTTTAAAAATAGTATGAATCATAAACATTTTCTGAAGTACCTATGAGATTTATAAAAATCTCGCTTTCAGCATACCTTTTAAAGGAAATCAAATATAAATATAGCTCGGCTTTCATTTTGGTTTCTTATTCCACATTTCCGACATTTTTATGTTACCAAAAATATTATGTTTATAGTAAATATTATAGGTCCTATACGATACTAAGTTATGATATCGTTATTATTAAATTTTAGACGCCGCTAAGGATACTCGGCCTTTGACCATGCTTTACAATCACAGGGTTGTAAAGAAAAAAACCGTTGCTTATTTTGTTGTGTGTCTGGGACATATTACGTGTACATAAAAATGATAAAGGAAAGACTTTATTGCTTACATGAAATAAATGTTGTCTATGGTTATGTAATTTAAAAATTTACAAATTAAATAAACTTACATAATGAACATATATACTTCAATACATAATCGAACTAGAAAAATTAGCCTTTGAATCTCTAATTTCACGCTGCATCAAAATCAAAATCAAGTTAACATGCAACGATCTATTCTATGTTAACTTGTTTTGGCTAGTAACGTATTGCGTAAATTACTAGAAAGTAGATCACCAATCAATACTCACATGAAAGTACTTCTTTAGATAAGATAAAACCAAGGACCGAACCGTAAATTTTAAAGAAAGACAAGAACAAAAAAAGCGATAGCCAGCCATATCTATCGATGCTTTAAACGAAGTAGCGCTTACGTAATCTTTTAATTTTTTAAGCATTGTTGCGTGGGTGCGTGGCCACTTAAGTTTCAGCAGTCAGCCAATTTGACTGGACCAACTAGCTCGAGTGACGGTGATATGGTAGATCCTGTTTAAGGACCAGAAGCGAGGATGCGGTTCGAAGGACCATGTGCGTAATCCGGCTCGGACAACGTGGTTATAAAGCCGGATTGGAAATGCGATAAAAGGACGGATAAATACTTCGTCTGATGGTGGCACAACTGTAGGCGTCATCGGTGATGTGGTTGGGGTTCGCGGTAAACGTAAAACTATTATAACGGAGCGTTGGCCATTCACGTCGTGTGACTTTAAAACATGATGCGCTGCGTAGGAACTCCCGAAGTCAATTGTCGACTGCGGCGGCGCTGGCCGCCGACCGCGTCACGAAATATTCACTTTTTACCCTCTTTCTTCTCGAGATAAGGAAAAATTAAAAGTAAAAAAGGAGGGCAGGCGAAAGGAACGGTATAGTAAGAAAGAGAAAAAAATTATTCGTAACCAATTTTCGTTGTGTTAGGCGACATAAATGCACGCGAACAAAGCTGTTTATATTATATGATTATATTAGTCTAATAACCAAGTGCACAATCAACAACAGGAAAAGAAGGCAGAAACAAATGATAGTTAAGTAGAGGAAGTAAAAAATTTCGGCTTACTTAAAGTATGGAGAATCTAAAGTGTATATTACTAAACAGGTCTTAGTTTAGTAATATACACTTAGTTCTCCATGATAGTATTGCTATTTCAAATGTAGATGATTTATTGCAATCAGTCCGATTAACGGGTTTCAACACACCAATTTTTTTTAAAAGTGTAAATAAATTAAAACAGCTAAAATCCAGTATCAGATCAAGAAGAGGAATATAAGGACACATTGAATTAACCCACATAAACCTACCGTTCTTTATATATGTCAGTCAAAATACTTAATTTTTGTAGTGAAAGTTAAATAGACTTAATAATAATTTTAACTACATCATTTTTTAACTTGATATCAACTTTTTATATTATTTAACACCATTTTAAAAGTATTTGTACAGTTTATGGCAACAAATGTGTGAGCACACTGCTGTACAAAAAAGGCACGCACTTATACGTGAGTGCGTTTAATTGTTCTTCTCATTGCAACAACGAGCAATAATTTGCATATGCTTTTCATTTGTTGTGTTCAACTTTTATTTTTTAATTTTTATGTATATGATTGCGTAGCTCATTGACTCAAAGTCATAAATAACTATAAAATATCACTAAATAAACTATTATGTTTGAGTGTAATAATATTGACTGCTAAGAATAAATCTTTAAAGGAAATCTTAATATATAAAAGAGATTCCCACCTCTATCACGATATCTCTGGAACCATAAGGCGGAGCGATTTGAAATTTGGTAGGAATATTCCTTTTACCGAGAAGAGGTCAGCTAAGAATAGCGGATCAGCGGATTTACGAAAATACGAAATTCCACCCTCAAGGGGTTTTGGGGGGGTTGCTAGTATAAAATATATCTTTAAAAGCATTTATTAACTTCTTAAAAAGATATTTTTTAGGAAGTGAATTAAAGAGACAATGTAAAGAGGATTTAAGACTATCAATTAGGCCTTTTTCTGGAAATTAACCAAACTAAACTATGTTGTTATTTTTTTGCTACATTTTACTCTGTATTTGCCTATACAGAGACGCCACAATTAGACATCTTCGAAATCAGTACATATACTCAAGGCAAATACACCTTGTTAACAGATTTTGCGCGCAAAATTAACTCGACTATCATACAAGTTGGACATAAAGTGTATCGAAATAGAGCACGGAGATATTAAAAGACTATTGTTTATTTTTACATTGTATATCACAAAAGAAATATTATTTGCACTAAATTAACTTTAGGTTAATAGATGGTACTTTTATTCAAATAAAGTTTCATATTTTGGCACATACAGAAGCGTATTAATATTCATGAAAATCCAAAACATATTAGATATTAAGAAAAATAATTGATATATGTGTTGAGATTTCAAATAGCTTACTAGCCTTACATCATTGCAATTGAAAAAAAAACTAAGTTCTGTGCATTTTTTTTAACAAAAACGTTAGCGTAAATAACTCTCAGTTACATCAGCTATCTTCCAGTAAAAATCGGATCATCTATTCCAGAGATTAGCCAGAGCAAACACATAAACAGAAATATCAAAATTTATTTTAATAATAGGTTTATTTAAATGATAGAATCACATATTCTAATAATATTAATTCCAATGCTTTTAATAAAAACTGCAATAATATGTATCATTGTGCAACCCCGTGAGTAGTAGTGCGTGAGTAGTATATTCATTACTTAACTTGTCAAATTGATAGACAGTTGAAAATTGGGGATTGCAGTGTAATTTGTACGGACTAAATTGTACTTAAATTGTCCACTGTTGCATGTTAAATATTGCAACTGTTACAAAGCACATAAATGAAAACGGTTTAACATTTAAGTAAAATTTATAGAGTATTAAACTTGCTTATTGACTTTGTGTAAATTTAGTTGTCTCTCCGCTGTACTTCCCTGAGATGGGCGTTTGGGCCTGCCTTATTCAAAGTGTACGTGAATGATATTGTAGACAAAAATCTCTAGAATGCTGACATAATCGCGTATGCTTATGAAACAGCTATAGTGTTCCACGATTCTACATGTGACCGACAGTTCTGCTAAGCAGGGAAAAACATTTCTATGGCCCTTAAAAGCTCAGCGCATGTAGTACTACAAGTCACTACAAGTAGCTTTAAGAAAACCGTTGTAATACCCAACATATTTTTTGTACAAGAATTTGAAGTTTTGCGTGTTCGCCAAAATTTACATACTTATAGCAATTTTAGGGGTACATAAAACTTGTAAATCCCGCCTAGATTTTAACGATTTAATGGTAAAACGAAGTATCGGAATGCCAACTCCTTTAGCGAAATGCGAATTATACAAAGGAAGCCCGTTGTACTCCCAGCGGTATGTTTACAACAAATTTTCAAATATATTCAATTTAAACAACTGCTCCCACTATACTTGTATAAAAATTGTACAAACCTACTTGTATAGAAAGAAAAATAATACAACAGAAAATTTAAAAAAAGTTATTAGTACAAAGGAAGCACGAACAAATATACCCTTTTCTTCACGTAAACACACACATCTACACACAATAAATTGTTTATTATAAGTCCTCTATCATGTAAATTAACTATTCCCAACTAACCTATAATACTTTTATATATAATTATATTATAAATACATATGCTATTGGGTCTTGAGAACATGCTATGCTTAGTTCGAGGCCAGATACAAGTGTTCATTAAATGGTCCTATTTTTATAAATAAACTATTTTTAATATTTTTTTTTTACTTACAAAAGTGTGTCTAATAGTGTTTATGTAAGTTAAATCTTTCCAGGAATATAAATAATAATAATAATGAATAATTAATTAAAACAGAATTTGGCTAAATCATGAGTAAAGACTGTAAATGAAATAACAACTTTCTTATGGTTTGTTAAAGTTTACTCAAACCTTTTATTTTATTATTATAAAATGAAAAGATGTTTTGTATAATTATTATTTTAATTATATTTAACATCACGTCTTTTATATTATTTAGCCTACCTATATTATACTACTTTTATATTATATGAAAAGTGTTAAAATGCGAGAAAAAAATAGTATTTTACGTAGAAATGTTATTTAGCACAACAATTTTTTTTACATATTTCATTCTAGTGCAATAATAAAATAAAGTTATGTCTCATTTTATAAAACATTTTTACAACGACAATCAACATACTGTGGGCTTGAGTGCTTTTGTAAAAACACGGACAGAATTATGCAGATGCATCTGTAATATGTAAAATGGTGTACGATTTTAATGTTTATCTGCTAATAAAAGTATTGTTTTGGTGTCATTGTCATTTTAAATTCCAACAGAATTATTTATTTGTATAAATGAGAACCCAAAAATTTGTTTTTCTCCTGCGGAAAAATGCTTGTGAACTTCTTTGGGATAGATTGGCTCTTTTAATGAATTTATATTTCAAGAAGAGCCCTCACAGTAAGTGGACACGGCAGGGTCCCTGGATTAACTGGTTTAAAACCAGTTTAAATTTTACTATAATATTTCTAGGTTTTCGGTAAAGATTTTTCTTCTATATCGCAAACAATACCCACCACGCTGGTCCAATGCGGGTTGGTGGGTGGACCGACATTTTACATGCCCATCCGACGCATGGATCCTCTTACTTTTCAGGCAATTGGGTGATCGGCCCAAATTGCCCTTATCAACTAGGAAACAGTAATGAAAATATGTTGTGTCCCCGTAGGATTCCAACCCACAACCGCCGGTTTCTAAGGCACACACCCTTACTACTAGGCTACGGACGCAGTTGGCTTATATAAAATGCTGCATGTTAATTACTTTGTCAACTAAGGTTTTCTTGTGCGGGGAATTTCGCAATCTCAAATGATTTACGCGACAATTCTGTGATACCTGAAGCTTCGTAATGCTTCTTGCTAAAAGAGAGTTTGTTAAAAGCAGACATTTTTCCATTACATTATATCAAAAGTTATAACATACATAAGTTTAACTATCAATTTAAAGATACAAGTTATACAAATCTAACTGGATGCAGTTCTTGATTCATTTGTTGTTTTTGTTAAGGACAGCAAGTAATTTGTCAATTATTATTTAATTATTTTTTCTACTTTAGACAAAGGAAAGTGCATTATCCGAAATCGGAGCAAAGAATTGAGAGTTGGGATAAAATTACATCTGATATAAATAACGCGTGAGGTGCCATCGATGTCTGCCAGTATAAATTACGGGTATGTTTTCAAAACCTTAACTATTACACATGATTGTGTTATTTACTTGATAATATATTTTTAGTTTAATGTTAATCCCAAAGTCTTTATTAAAATATTCTATCATTATTTAATAATGACAAGAGTTAAAAATTAAAAAAGGACGTATGGGTCTATTGTTAAACGCAGCAGTTTATTATATAAATAGTAATACATATTTGCACATACTTACAATAAAGCGATGCTTGTAGTAAACCTGTTATTATCGTTCATAGAAATTCCGTTTAGCTCTATTGAATACGTCGACCACTATGGAAGCGCGCTTATGTTTCAGTTCTCGCTGTTTAATAAATTGAGCGTTCATCGATATGTTGACGTTAACAATCTCACCAAGACCCACTCTAAGGGAACTTCTACAAGCAAACTAGTATCTTAGATTTGGTTTAACTTGTTTATAAAATTGGCTAACTGACTGACTTTAAGCAAATACATATGTTAACATTACGTGCAGTATTTATAAGTTTCAGTTAAATAAAATCTTGATAATTTTTTAAGTGATAAAAAAAACAAGACTAAGTGACAAATAGCTACTGTTACAATCGGTGTAGGCATTTAGAGAATTACTTAATAAACAAAAATAAAATTATCTTGTTTATCAATTTATTACAAGATACGTTGGGCTGCAGATAAGAACAAAGCTCCTTTTAATAAATAATTTAAAGTTTTATAAAGGTTCAATATTCATGAATAATATTTAAACTTTAAATTTTAATGTGACATATTTAAGTTTTAATACAGATTCTTATGGCAAAATGGTCACTTATAATTTACTTTGTTCAGATTGATATTTTGAGCATATCTTGTAAATAAATTTCAGATGTATATTCCATAAGACATCATTTTGATATATATTATAAGACTCATCCACTATTCGCCATAGAATTTATTAATTTATGTACTTTCATATCGACAATATTAATTATCTGTACGATTAAAGTGTTTACAAAAGCTGTTTAGGTTTTGTAAGCGATAAAGGTTTTGTTTTACTTTGTATAGTCCTAAGTTCTTTTTCTTGACGTGACAAGATTTAGATAATTTGTAATGATTAATTATTGGGCATTCTTAGTTCAATTAGTATTCCTATCTGATTTTTCTTCAATACTACAGTCATAGATTAAATTCTAAAATTATAATTAAAACCGTTTATTATGCATAAGATAATTCTTTTAAAATCGTTGTAAATCTTTTTCGTCCTTTACGTGAGAAACTTTGTATTGTGTAAACGCATAAAAAATTGTTTCAAAGTACTTACACTTGAATTTCTTCGTGAAACTTAAAGGACTGTACCAAGAAGCTTCCGATGTTCTTTTATTGACATATGCAGTCACATCACATTCGTACTCAAGCGATTCTTCAAACAGTGTGTTTTAGAAACTTTATTGCTCTTAACTGAAAGCTTAAACAGAGATTCTTGTTAGTAAATGCATTTTTTTAAATGTATATTTTTTCAATTATATATAAATATATTGTAGTAAAAACCATAAATAAAACTAAATAAATAGAAAAAACATTAAATATGAAAATATTTTTTATTATATTTTAAATTAAATAAAAAATTATACTAGAGATAATTATTTTGCCGTATAATTTTGCCATATTCAGCGTTGTAGCATTTTTAAAACAACAGTAACAAATAATAAGATGTCACAGAAGTAATATGGACAATAACTTATGTGTATTCCTTGATACCACTGTAACTAGAAATATCATTTCGCTCTATTGAAGATAACGAGCATTGCGAGTAAGTTTAGTTTTCCTCCTCAGTGTCGGAGAAATTGAGCGTCAATCGATTTCTCGATGCAACAATTCAACCTTTTGGTCAAAAAATAATTGACTAAGAGTGGAGTTACAAGATAAGGTATATAGACGTAACGTATTAAATTTAGTAAAGGATTATCATTGTTTATATCCTACAATTTGTTTTTTGTAATCGAAATCTCTATTTTCGCTTATCTGCCTTCGTGACTTATACGACTTATAACTATCACCTATTTAGGAACGATATGCTCCGAATCCTGGTGTCTTTATAGAAGAGATATTAGAAGGCTGGACTCCTTCCACCTTAAATGCTTGGTCGTATCCTTCGGATCAAATGGCAGGACCATATATCCAACGCAGAGGTTCTGCGCGCACTGGCATGCTTGGCATGGAAGCTATACTAATGAAATGCCAACTTAGAGGGTCTGGGCACGTCCTGCGCATGGATGATCGCCGTTTGCCAAAAGCAGTGTTTTATTCTGAACTTAGTGTTGGAAAAGGAAACCGAGGGTCAATTCCTAAGATATGAAGACGTTTTGAAACGCCACTTGAGTCATTGCAAGATCGCACCAGAGAAATGGGAAGAGCTTGCCATGCGAAGCCGAAATGGCGTGTTGATACTCGGACTGGACTTAAGAGTTTGAAGAGTCTCGTCTTAAAGACTCTGGAAACGAAGCGTGTGCTTTGGAAAACCCGCCCAAAGGTCACCTATACATACACTTATAATACTTCAGGAGTCCTTTATTGTACGCAGTGTGATCGCACTTTAAGACCAAAATCGGTATGCAAGTCATGTTCGGGCTCATCAAAGAAATAAATAGCAGAGGCCATCATATGGCCTGGCTGGTATGGCCTCAATACTTTCGGAATCACATGTGATATTGTTGTTTGATTACCTGGAACATGTAACCATGATTACAGATTATGCAGCTTTTATACCGAGGTTGAGAAATACCGTCAATGATAAAAAGCGGCAAACTTTGACCGGCGAGTGTTTCATCTTGCCAACGTACCGGCACATAGGTTGGCATTAGCGATGGCCACCGTTCAGCATGCTAACGTACAATTTGTTGAGCATCCCCTCTTCACCAGATCTGGCACTAGCTATTTTTCATCTTTTCTCCAAATTGATACAATACTTAGAGAAAACTGTGTTAAAACTATTTATAACAAGTAAACGATCCGTGGTGACCTTTTGCAGGACCAAAACAATCCTTTTTTAAAGGAATTGAACCATTGGCAACTTGGAACGTTAGACTTGGTGTGTAGGTGGACTCGGAGATTATGTAGAAAATAAATAATTAGCTTATCATAGTCAATATATTCTATCTCATTTTACTTTTAATTCCCTCGGAACTACAAATACAACCAAAGTATTAATTAGTAAGATTTCAAAATACCAATACTTAGTTTTAATATTACTAATTTATTTATTAATATCTCATATTGCTATAAGAAATTTACTTGAAAAAAATTAATGTATTTTTAATATTTTATTACACAAAATATTATTAGCAACTGAAATAAACGATTACCACACGTTTAATACACTGTCTCCATTCCATGACTAAAATAAAGCAAAATAATAGGCATAAAAGCTCCATATTTTAGTATTTTAAAATTTTATACTTGATCACGTGAGTTTCGGTTTCGGTTTCGGTTTCGGCCGAAACTGAAGCCACACCGAACTTTCGGTTTCGGTTTCGGTATCGGCCGGAAAAACAGTTTTGGTCGGACTAGTTATTGTAAATTAACCTTAAGTAATAGGAATATTTCGTTGACCATTTTAAGGTATATTGTTATACATAATTTTGATTTATCTAGTATGTTTCAGCCAGCGTTAGCAATATATGCACAAAAATGTGTTTATTTACATTAGAAACCTCTATATTTTTCAGAGGTTCTTTACAATGTTATGCATGTATTATTATTGTATATACATTATTATAGTATTTATATGTATTTCGACTGTCGCTTAAAAAGTATGGAAAATAATACTACTCAAAATGCCACATATATAGAAAAAATCCATATTTTAGAAAATCAAATCTTAGCTATAGACCAGCAATCCCGGCAGTGCAATATAGAACTGCGCAATATACTAGAACGAAGAGGCGAGAATCTTTTGGGTATTGTTGAATCTTTGGGAAGCGCTATAAAGTTTCCTATATAGTCATCTGATATTGTGGCTGCTGACTCGAAAAACCCACGACCAAAGAATATTATTGCGAAGTTTACTACCAGGACACTGCGCGATAACGTCATTACGGCCTCCTGTAAAGTAAAAGAAATATACTCAACGATGCTCTCAGTATCAGGGACTCCTACCGCCGTGTACGTGAACGAACACCTAGCTCTCAATAATAAGATGTTATTTCGTCAATGTCGTGAGTCTGTCAGAAAATGCAATTTTAAGTACGTTTAGATCAAGCACGGAACAATACTTGTTCGAAAGAATGACACATCAGCAGTTTTCGCAGTACGTACGTTTAAGGATATCTCTAAGATTAAATAATAACATTTGCCGTCTTTATAACAATGTATTAGTTAATAATTACACAAGTATGCTTTTGTATGAACTATTTTATTTTTCTTTTATATTGTTTGTTATTTTAAGTTATAGTTATTTTTTTTGTATTTTAATTGTAGTGTACATTACTGTTTACTTTTATCTTTTTCATTATGTTAAAGAAATTAAGATTTTGACATTCGATCGTAGAGCAATAATCTTTCTAACGCTTGAACAAAATATAAGTCTAAAAGCGTCAGAGTTAATACAACCAATTATCTTTAAAATTTTGTCGGTACCCCTACATCATTTAGTTATCTTTGTCAGAACTACGAAACAACCACTGTTTATACATTGTATTTTTAATAGGTTAAACAACATCTTTTTATTACGTACTGCTATCAGATATTCGTTTCGCTTATTTGTTCATATTATTTCACGTCTAACAATACTAATAACGATATTATTTACACCAAATCTACAAATCGTACCATGGACTTGTCAAATATTTCTTGAATAAAAAATTATAGTAAAAAGGGAACGGACTTTCACAACTTACGCATAAATATTTCCTTTTATATATAATTGATATTAAAATTGCGTTGTGAATGGACATTACAAAATAATACGAACTCTAAAATCGGCTTTTTGTACATATACACCAATTTTATCTGAATATATAATTAATTCTTGTTATTACAAACATAAAATATCGCCGTATCTCACCAATGTCTAACAATCAAGAATATAATTATAGCCTTGATAGAATATGTAATTATAGACTAGACCCAATTAATCTATCTTTTACCAAAACTGTCGTGGATTAAGAACGAAAGTAAACGTTCTATACATGAACATACTTTCTAATAATTACGATATTATTGTGCTTACTGAAACTTGACTGCAAAGAAACATTTCTAATAGTGAATTCATAGACTCGAGATATAGCGTGTTTAGGTGTACCCGGATTGTTCTAGTAGCGGTAAAAGTGACGGAGGCGGTGTGCTCATTGCGGTGAGACATGAACTGCATGCTTTGCCGTGCCATCTTACTGGGCTTCCACCACGTGTGTCATGCATAGAACAGACCTTCGTAGAATTGCGTTCGCGAAACTATTGCTGCGTAATAGGGGCTGTGTACATTCCACCGCATGTAAACTCGGAAACTTATTTGGCTCATTTTGACGCACTAACTGAACTGCTACAAGTAAGACATGCAGACAATTTTATTATAATAGGAGATTACAATTTACCGACTTTGCAGTGGCAAGATTGTTCTGCACATTTGAAACCAATTCTATATCCTGATACCTCACAATCGAATAAACACCTAATTAATTTTATTTCATATTATAACTGCTTTCAAATTAATAAATTCTGAAACATAAAAGACATAATACTAGATTAATTTATTACAGATATTAAAGACAACTGTACGTCTACAGGACCAATGCCTTTAGTTCCACCTGATGCTTATCATCCGCTATTACTTACTCTATTGCCGCTTAATAAACTAACATACAAGCCACTAGCTTTTAAATCTTTAACTCGTTTTAATTTTAGTAAAGCTGATTACTCCTTAATTAATTCTGACATTTTAAATATCGATTGGGGTAATATTTTTTCAGATAAAAGCGCAGAAGAAGCTGTCACTGAGTTTTATGAAAATCTATATTCCATTATAAAAAAACATGTCCCACAGATTCGTAAAAACCTTTAAAATATCCTGACTGGTTTACGGCGGCTTTGGTTAAATTTTTTAAGAATAAAAATAAATCGTGGGTAAAATGGAAAAATTACCAGAATATTTCGGACTATGAGAGCTACTCAGTATTTAGAACTCGTTTTCGGAAAGAGTCGCTTAAGTGCTATAAATCTTATATCACTAAGGTTGCAGATAGTATACATCTCAATATATAGTTTTTCTGGGCATATCTACATAATTTAAAAAGTAAAGCCAATGGAGACACTATTCCAAACTACGTGTTTTATAAAAACATTTCGTCAAAGAATCCAGACGATTTTGCCCACTTGTTTTCTACGTACTTTAAATCAGTATTTCAAACATCCCAAATTAAAAACGATTATGACGTAAAAGCATTTCTGACACCAATTGCAATTCTGACACTTTTATTAGTAACGTAAAGCTTACTCCAAATAATGTATTGAAAGAATTACGCAAGTTGGATACGAGTAAAAGCTCCGGATTGGATAATATTCTTACGATTTTCTTAAAATTGACTGCTGATAGTATCTATACCGCAATATATTTAATATTTAAAATATGTTTAAAACAAAATGTCTTTCCCACTGTATAGAAGCCAGCGTGTATTACTCCGATCTTTAAAGGCGAAGGAAGTAGGTCAAACGTCGAACCTTATAGACCTAATTATCTGATATTAATCTTACCTACTTTGTCAAAGATTTTAGATATATTAGTTCATAACGACATTTATCCGGTACTACATAATTTTATTTTAGAACAGCAACATGGATTCGTAAAACACCGTTCCACTGCCACTAATCTTATGATTTACACATCAAACTTATTTGAAAACTTAGACGCCAACAAACAAACAGATAGCGTCTATACAGACTTTAAAAAAGCCTTTGACAAAGTGGACCACAAAATATTATTAGACAAACTTGCATACAACGGCATAAGAGGAGATCTCTGGAGTTGGTTTAAATCATACGTTACAAACCGAACACAAAAAGTAATTGTTAACGGTTATGAGTCGGAATTTGTAACTATAACATCTGGGGTACCACAGGGATCCATTTTAGGGCCGTTCTTATTCGTATTATATATTAATGATATAAACTTTTATTTTAAATATTGCAACTTCTTGTTGTATGCAGATCTCAAAATGTATCATAGTATAGAAAACTTTAATGATCAATATAAGTTTCAGGAAGATCTTAACCGGTTATCGTCATACTGTACGAAAAATAAGTTATATCTTAATACCACCAAATGTAAAGCAATTACTTTTACAAAGAAAAAAAAACATAAGCCACTTTACATATAATCTGGTTGGAGTAAATTTAAACTCTGTCAATTTAATTAAGTATCTCGGAGTCACATTTGACAGTAAATTAAATTTACATAGCCATGTAGACGGATGTATTAAAAAAGCATTCAAAATATAAACATAAAATTTCAAAAACTCTCCTCATATCTTTATCTTTATAAATCCTTAGTCCGTTCCCAACTTGAATATGCCGTAACCGTATGAAATCCTTATTAAGATAAATATGTCAATGCTCTCGAGTCGGTTCAAAAAAAATTCTTAATATACGTAAATTATAAATGTTATGGCACTTACATGTCTCACAAGCAATTGTTGAAAAAATTTAACCTTCTTAGCCTTAAACTAAGAAGAGCGCAGTTAAAGGGAATGTTGCTCCATGATCTATGTCAAAACCGATATGATTGTATTACTTTAGTAAATAAGGTTCGTTTCAAAGTTCCAACTCGGACGCAATTGACTTTTGTCAATTTGACAGGATTGAATTGTGTACTTGACATGGCTTGGCTTGTTATAATTCTTTTAAACTACTTTTTACGATACCAAGTAGGCAGTGAGATATCAGCACATACATAAGTCTTGGAGCTAATCATTCGCTTTGCAGTGTATTATTCCGCCATAGAAAAATGTTATGCATTTGAAAACAGGGGAAAAAATAAATATCGTAATAATAATGATCGAAGAAAAAATGTTTAAGAATTCCTTTCAAATAACGAGCAAACCGATCTGATAAAAAGTTAATTTCGAAACTTTAAAAACAGCACTTTAGACAATTATTACCTCCGATAAGTTATTTAAATCTTAACTTGGAGTCCTTTGAAAAAATCTTTGATAACATCTTAGTCTGAAAAGTTATAAATGAAATTGATTTTACAAAATGTATGCAGTAAAACTTTTTTATTCTGCAATGAAAATCTTTTCAGCAAGTATTACGAATATCAACTGAACATATTATGTAAATACAATTTATTTGCTAAAGACTTGTTATGTGAGAGAGAAAAAACTGTATTAATGTTTCTGCTATATTTTTGGTTCTCGCTTTTTTTATTGTTTCTATAAGATATAAGTAAGCCGTTATTTTGGCAACATTTTATTGTATATAATTTTAATTACATCAATTCTTTATATACAATTCATTAACCACACACGTGCATAGAAGCCTAGTATAAGTTCAATGCCGTAAGCTAATTAACTGTTTTAAATGAGTTCATTAACATGAGTTCAAACACAAAAATGGTTTTCATCCTTACCTCATGCACGTAGATGTGGTACTAAAATATTATTCATTAAAATATTATCGTAAGTGCGATGGGTAAGAAAATCGACAGTTATAAATATAGTAAGTTGACAGTTTTCTCCATCGAACAAGGTTTTAAATATTTATAAATTGCTTTTTAAACAAAATAAATACATATAAAATTTTGCAATAAACAAATTATCGATTTTTGAAAAACTTTACAATCAAGAACAGCTGGTTCTAATAAAAGTAATCATAAAATAAATTAAAGGCATTCAAAATTCTACCGAGGTTAAACTGAAAACGTAAATTAAATTCATCCGAGGGGTCCACGGCTATTGATAGTATCAATAACAATATTTTTTAGTATTTAAATGTGTATCGATGCACAGCAGTTGGGAATTGATAGTAAACCGACCTGTTAGCATAAAAGTATATAGTTTGTAGGCACATATTGAATTCAATGTTTAAATGAATTTCGCACTTTTTTAATAGAAAGATTTTATGAATATTTTTAATAATGAAACAAAACAATTTAAATTACGATTGCTACATATTCATAAAAAAGAATAGGTTAGAAGACACACCTAAAACTATTAGGTAAATACATAATTTCCGCATCATAGAATACACCTTATACAAAAACTCTTCTGTCAGGAAATACTACTTACAAAATATTAACATAACACTGTAAACGTTTTTAGATCTCTGAACAAACTTCTATGTAAGATTTAATGAAAGTTTCTATAATACTTAAACATTAGTAATATTATTACAAGATTTATGAAATCTGCTTTGCCTCTTTGCGGGCAATGGACTATTCGGCAAATCTGGTACCCAGGGCCAAAGGAAACAGAATATCATGATGAGACTGTGATATTAGTGGCTTCAATCTCGCCGCCAGCTAAGTATTTCGGCCACGGAAGAGGTGAAACCAATGCAACGATGTGCAAATCGCCTCCTCCTACAGCTCGTCCACACTACATCTGTGGTCAGCCCTATAGAGCCATGGAGGACAAAGAGGGTTTCATACGAAATACCAGCACACCCATTACCTTGCAACTACACCTTAGCTGTGAGGGCAATAAACGACTGAACGCCTATCACACTCCACCCGTCTCCTGTCTTTTCCAGAGTCCATCCAACTAAATTCAAATTCAAATATCTTTTATCTGCACAGAAGTAACACCCGCTTATTGATTGTCGGGCGACGCTACCATTACCGGTTCGGAATAGACGCCTGACCTGAGAAGAACCGGGAAGGAAAGAAACTGAAGGGCCTATTTTATTACCTTAAATAACTCAAATATACACATATAAATTTTCTTAAGGAGTTTATACAGTAATTATCATACGTATATTATATATTTTAAAAGCCTGGAGCGAGCATTCCATTACTAGTTGTACATTACTTATAAATTCATTTATATTATAATAACTTTAACACATAAACGTTCCTTTCACTACTTTTTAAATTTATTAACAGTTAAATTTGAACGTTTACTGATTTTGTTGTAAAGCGTGCATACATTGTCCCATAAGATTTACTTATTCTTCGCAGTCTAGTTGCTGAAGAATTAAATTATGTTTGTTTATAGTATTTATGTTATGTGCATCACAATGTTCAATAAAATCACGGCTTTTTTGCACATACATTAGGGTTTTCGGAAAAATGTATTGAGAAGTAACGGCGGTATTTTAACTTCTGTAACAATTTTCTCAGGACCTTTTTGGGCCCAGGTTATAAACCGCTCGAATAGCTTCGTTTTGGAGGACAGTATCGTATTAGTATCCGCCGCACTTCCTGCTGCAGCAGAATGCCATAAGACATTACACTGTGGAAATAGCTAAAGTATACTAACCGGGGCTGTCTCCACGTCAGTTAATTGGTCTGATTTTGACAGCATATACTGCAGAGCTGAGTTTATTCGACAGTCTATTAATAAGTTAGGAGGGCCCTCTACTGCAATTCACATCTATTGTTATTCCCAGAAACACGGTTGACTCCAACAACGTCTATCTCTTCTCATCTATAAACACTTCTACATTTACTGGTCTTTACATCTCGAGTCATAAATTTAATATTTTGTCTTCTCTCTGGTTCAGTAGCAGATTATTGACACTAAACCAGCAAGCACAATTTCTAGAGAGAGTATTATTTACACGTCAATTATTGATGTGTGTTTAACTTTAAAAAAATTAAGGAAGTGCTCATCAGCAAATAATACTATTCCTCGTCGTTTTTATTAATAACATATGGCAAATCATTTATATAGATGAGAAAGAGAAAAGCACCAAGAATAGACTCGTGGACACCCATATTTACCGGGGCCCTGAGATCCATACCATCTACGCCAACCCTCTGAGTTCGCGGCTCACATGAAGACAGAAGATTGAGAGGCGGCGTTTCACACCATAGTGACGTACCTTGACCAGAGTTTCATGCTGTACGTAAATCGTTTTTTTGAGAACGCAAAATGCCTAAGGCATCCCAAGTGACGCCTCCCAGTTTCAAAAGATGCTCCACGAGCATACGCCAAAGAACAATCGTGGAGCGCCCTTTGGTAGGAATAAAATTGTTTGTTATTACGAGACAGTTACCGTTAAATGTTTCAACATGGTTTGGTTGTTTAGTTTTTCAAATATTTTACTAAAAGTAGGCAAACAGATATAGGTCTAAAATTATTTAGTCCATATTACACCTGCTTAAAAACCGGTATAACTCTACTTTCGTGCTTCATTAGGTCAGGAAACTCGCTCTCTGATGCTTACAGACAATATTGTTAGATGAGGTGATATTACATCAATAATCAGTTCATCACCCAATAGAGATTCCCCAAAGGTCTGCGGTTTTTATTATCTAATTGTCTACATGTAACCCTATAATGTCCTTTGCTACATACACTGCAAAAATTAAACATTTTTGAAAATATCCAATAACATTATTTTAATAGTATTCATAACTGTTGAAAGACAAAGTGACTCTGGTAGCCAAAACCGAATATCCGAAAAAATCTCTTGAAACAGGTAGCAACGTCTATGCAGCTTCAGTTGTATGAGCAATACACAGTTATTTATTGTCTTTGCGGCCCTTCCGGTTTTGCTATTAATAATATTCCGTCATTTTCACTTTTATCTAATGAATTTTAATTTTATTTTTAAAGTATAAACATTAAGCCAGATAACACACTTTCTAAATATTTTAGAATAGGCGCTAACATGTGCAACAAAGTTATTATGGTTATATGTTCTTTGACTATAAAGCTCATATAATTCCGCCTGCTTATGGATTCCGACTGTTGCCCACCACTAAACACTGCAGAACCTTTTTTGATTTAACTGTTTTAGAAGTAGTCATAGTATTAAATTCTTTTCTTATTAGAGTGAATAATGCGCTAAAGTACATGTGGATTTTCATCATAATGTAAATAATTAACTTTTTGTAATATATTACTTCTGTCCTCTCAATATGCTTTTATAATATAGGAACAAACATTCTTGTTTCTTATGAACTTTGTTATATATCATTTTATCTATTTGAAAGGAGGCAAATGACCACAATGGTCAGTTAACATTTTAATACTGACTTATTTAATGGTTGACAATTAGTATATATATTATCTATACACAAGGTAGAAGTCTCAGTAATTTTGTTGTCCACAAATAAATTTAAAAGCGTTATATGAGAATCTTTCAATAATGATCTGAATCTAAGTGTGGTAAAGGCAAATTATCTAACAAATTAATGTTAAAGTCACCACAAATTATAATATACTTTAGATTCAGATAGTTTCACCAATATTTCTTTCTAGAACAACTTCGTGTTGTTCAACTCTCAAAGCTGTATAGCTAGTTTGAGCAGCCTTCACGGCCTGACCAGCTTCCCTTCCTTTAGCTTTGCGACTGGACCAGACGCAAGGTACCGAGCTCCGACACTACGACAACGTGGAAAACTATTTAGGGTGTCACTAAACTTTCCAACTATGTTTAACTTTTTTTGATAGATAATTAATTAATTATCTTTCTACCTTTGGAAGATTTTAATAAGATGCAATCTTAAAACGTATATGCAAGTAACGCGGGTATTTTGATGTAAGAGCTTAATTAAAATTATCAACGTATATTTCAATATGACACAAGTAAAGAAGACATTTAGGGAATAGAAAATAACTCACTCCACTGTCACAATTGACCAACAGAAACATGCAGATAATGTAAATGAATTGTGCAAAAGATATTCTTCGAAATGATTTATATAAGGATTCATCTGTCGTTTAATAAAGATCGATTACAACTTAAACTGGCGTATTGACAATTATAATCACAGAAACATAATGAAGAAAATCCAATTATTACCATGGGTGCTCGAAATAAAATTCAAAACCATAGTTATGTTATTACAATCATAGACATGTACTAATTAATATCAACAAAAATTACATATATTTTTTCTTCCCAAATTACCCTTACGTATTGGAACCAATAATAGGAGCAAAATAACAAATTAGTGCCTTTATAGCCGTGGTACGTCATTCAATAATTATATTAGTTACGCTTTATATTGTTTTTAAGGAGTTAATTCTTGTTCCTTACATCGTTAATTCATGTAGGCTAATTAATAAATTATTTTATCAAGAAAATTGGAAATTTTTAATTAAATTCAATTAAAATGTCTATTAGGCTGAGTTTAGAAAATTATGATTAATATACCTGTTAAAATATAACTTAGTAGTTATTCTACCTATAAGGTTGTTTGCCCATAAATATTGGGATGTTTAAATGGTATTTTGTTGTTGTTATAACTTTTACTGACGTTCTATTTTATATTATGTCCTGGTAAAATTAATTTAATTTTGTGGAAAACACGAACCGTTTTTTTATTGCATTGTATGCTAGTCTGTAATCGCATTAAAATTTATAATTTATATATCATCGGTCATCTTCATTTACTAATATAAAATGATAACTAAAAATTCTTGCTATCAAGTGTAGCGGTCACTTTTTCTTCCGATGGCAAATAATGATAAAATAACAAAGAAGAATAAACTACCAAAAACTATACAACTTTCTTTAAAATAACAACAAGAGATCCGTCTTTTTCCTTTTGTAAGAACAATTTACAGATTAATGCAAGCTTACACTTGTGCACTACACTACGTGTTTGAATGCGCTAAGTTATTGTTTTCACTTGTTTACGAAAAGTTTTTATTTAAATAGCTGTGTAGTATATATTCAGACGCCTTTTGGCATAAGTACCATAAAAACGGTACAATTATACACAGTTAGGCTACGAATGTATATTCGTCATTAAGTACACTTTTAGTCATGACGCAGCTACTTACAGTGTACACATCCCTATGCTAGACTTTAGTAACCACTACAAACAATGCACACACAGATAGATGGTACTGGAAATTGATGTATGCTATTAATAAAATTTTATGTAATAGAATTTCAGACAGTTCAGATTTTAGCTTAACATTGAATAGAAAAATTAACTAAGAAAATAACAGAGAAATTAAGTTTTAGCTTAACATAATAACTTAATAATAAACTACATTTTTCCCATTTAAGTATTTTTAATTTATTACTAGCACTTAAAAAAAAATTATAAACAAAAAAATTTGGTAAATTGTAGAATTTTAAATTCTCTATATGATAATATATTAGTTTATCAAATTTATTTTACTAATAACATTAATGTTATTACTTTAAAATACCGAGTCCGACGTTCGCGTTTAAAACGAGTGACGGCAACATGTTCACTACACAGACATTAACTTTGATTTTGATTGACAGTGACGCAGCCACGAATTTTTTTTTGGCTGATCTGTTGCACCAGGTGATGCTTATTTCATTATTATTTAAGCTTTTTCGGTAAAAAAATTTAAATTAGCAAATAAATTTAGTATTCAAAACTTTTAAGTAAAGGAGGAGTAAGAGCATTTTTTAAATTTGATTGATATCTTAAATTTTTTGATTTGGTAGGGATTTAACAAAATTTTATCACGAAAGGGATTGAAGTCACCTATTTATAGGCTTAGCTATTACTAATTTAGTACTAGATTAATGTAATAGAATTAAATTAAAAATATCCTTTTTAATACTTTTTAGTAATTTTATCTTTTTGTATTAGGTAATGTTTGAATGCAATTGTTATTTTTTGAAGTATAACAAACAAAAAACTGTATCATATCGCTCGTCAGTACTGTCTAGGTTTAGCGCAAAAACAGTGTTGACAAGCAACTTATACGATTCTATTTAATAATCTCACATAGCTCATGAAAACCAATGTTTCTAACGTTCAGTGACTTCAGTTCTTAGTTCTTTCTTTTTATAAGCCGTTAGAAGCTATTAATTTATTTCTTCGTTTATTTTTGTTGTGAGATCTTTATTTTTCTGATATTATAATTAATATCTCAAAGAGCTACGAAGTTTGGAAAGGATCCACTTTGATTCATTAGTCAATCATTAAAAAATTATTTATACCTATCTGATATTTATAATTAAACTTTGTATTGCTCTTGTGATCCCTACGCACCGGTCTGGATCGGTTGTCGTTACTTGATTAATCACTGTCGGGACCATCACTCTGGAAACGAGTTAATTTAGAACAATGGTGGTGAGTGATCTAAACGAAAATTAAAGTGGTTTAGACCTGCACGTCACATGAACTGACATGTACCTAATTTTCCTGCAGTTTTACTCTGCTTACAATAGGCAACGTTGCAATGGCATTTAAACTTGTTAAAATTGAAAAAGTTATATATTCAATGACAATTGTGTTTAACGGGTGTAAATACTATCAAAAAAGTAATAGTGTGATGTTTTTACACGCATGTTGTATGCATCAATTAAATTTTATAGGGTTTGCATCAGACATTTTACATATAAAAAATATATTATAGATTTATTTTTTTTAATTTCAGCTTTTAGTGATCATAATTATCTAAAAACTAAATGTAAATTAATAAACAAAAAGGCAGAACTTTTATTTCTAAGATCGTCCCAATAATTATAAAACAATTTTAGACTAGCAAGCCCATTGAAAAAGAATACCTGTAAATGACTTCCATGTGATAACGTCAGTGGGTTGTTACTATAAATAATATTAAAACTTTGAGCGCATTTAGTATAAAACCGCAAATTATAATAGGACGGCAGAACTCTTCAACTGATGTGATATTATAGGCAAATATTTTGTTCGTGTGTACAGTTTAATATTGTTTTCCATGATTTTATATCGTCAATAATTTCTAAAAAGGATTTCCAAGAACTTATACAATTAAATTATAATAATAATTATATTATAATAATAAAGATTTAATATAAAATAAAATAAATTTTTTACGGTGTTGTTTACGTAATATATAAAATAAAACTATGCAAAAGATCAGTAGCAGACAAGTAGTAAAGAAGCCAGTGGTTGGGGCAAGTTCTCGAATTAAAATTATTTTTAATATGACATACACCTATTAAGTCGATCGCTAACTCAAAATGTAGCCCATGTCATGGTTTTAATACACAAATGGAATAGAATACTCAAAATTACAGCGTTAGTTACTGTTGGGTGTTTTTTAAATTAACAAATCAACTCCTTAGTTCAATTATACTATGTGAAATTAAATTACCGTATTACTACATTTATGTTATCTGGTATCTCCCATTCTGACGCAGTGGGAAGAGAGAGTTTTTGCGCATTATCGACGTTTTAAGCAGTGACTTCAAACTTATAATTACGCTTAGGGTTAAAAGCTTATGACAGTTTATTATTTAGATAATAATAAGTGACTGAGAAAAGTTTTAAGACATGATTTTTTTTTTTGTTTGCCGATCTTCTCACGATATGGAAGAGGGCATATGTGGTAACTTCGTTGTCCGAGCCGATTACGCAAATGGTCCTTCAAACCGCATCCTTGTTTCTGGTCCTTAAATAAGATTCACCATATCGCCGTCACTCGAGCCAGTTGGTCCAATCAAATTTGCGCACGAAACTTGAGTGACCGCCGCGCCTGCGAACGCGCGGCTTACTTGTGTAATAAAATCGTTGTAGAAATAATAAAAGAGATCATGAAATATGTACATATAAAATTGTTTTGAAAATAAGTTTTCATATGAAACTAGGGTAATTATTATTAAATTAGTAATGCTGTGAAAATGCCTTTTATCTTTGCACTGGTAACAACTGCACAGGCTGCACAATCTTTGTTAAGATGACACATATTTGAGGTAGAACGTACCACCATGTAAGCTGGTGTATTTCTGTAAAGCAGTAGGCTAAAGGGCACCATATCAGCGTATTTTACTAGGTAAAAAGAGACTTAACATCCTATTTAAGACAAGGCAGAGCTTTGTGAATCCCCTAGTATTTCCAATGTCCATGAGTTGGTGACCATTTACCAGTTGGTGACATAATCTTTTCGGGTCTAAATATAATCATCATCATTATCGTCTGTGTTGTAGTCCACTGCTGAACATAGGCTCTCTTATGCACACCTTTGTCCATTAAAGGATTTTTGGACCGTATCCCACCACGCTGGTCAAGCAGGTTGGTGGTGTCAGAGCAAGATCTATTGGTGCATTTCTATTTCTGACATTTTAGAACTAAAGACAAACTTAGCGATAAAAGATGCTTCCTTTACAATGAGAAGATCTGACATATAAACCAAGTGCTGATAAACCAATTTGCTACAACTAATTCAATAAAATAAAATCACATGTTTACGGTTACTTCTTAACAGTAAAAATATTATTAAATATATAATTTTATTACATACCACGACCCATTTGCTAATCTATAATTAAATTTATTGAATACAAATAGAAATATTCTAATAATTTGAAAATCCATTCATTGTTTAGTAAAGCAAGATTTTTCATTCCAGTCATTGAAAACAACTTATATCTTCATTTTGGTTTTGCATGCGGGTTGTAAATATGAACATACATAAAAATAGAATAAATTACAAATTAAAAAGCGCCAAATGGTAAAGAAGAAACGCATTTCACGTGAATAATTTCAAAGGAACGCCAACACAAATTTAACAGAGATCATTCATTATTTAAAAAAAATACCAAAGACGCTCTTCAAAGGACAATAAGAAAGGACAAGCAAATTTACGTTAAACACGTTGCCTTAATCTTTCACAGTTTTCCGTGTTAGATAGCACCGCCTGAATCGAGCTGTCTACACGAAAAAATAAACTTAATAATAATATAAATTAACAAGGAAAGTAAGTAAGATAAGAATCTAATAAGAATCACTTTAATATGAGTTGCTCGATATATAACGCCCAAAAAATTTATTTATCGCAATAGTAAAAACGTACCCTATATATATAACGCCACGTCGTTCACTCCTCACATAATTTTCTTATAATATATATATAAATATATATATATATATATATATATATATATATATATATATATATATATATATATATATATATATATACATTATTTTCTAAATGCGTTTTCTGTGTAATAAAATAATGCTATTTATACAGGCATCTTGATTTCATATGTATGTTATTGTTAAAATTTTTTTGTAAAAGTAACGCTTACGAAAAAAAAAAATTTGTTGCGATAAAATTCTGCATACTAAGGAAGTGCAATGAAACTAATAACGATAATAAACAATTATTATTATTAATGTTCGTACAATTTTTGATCGTCAGACAAGAAATATCAGGGTAAAAATAGTATTATAAACAATGTATTGCTGTACTTTATCTCTTTCCCCATTATTATATAAAACATAATTTGAATCATAAAATGAAATATAAAAAAAATGGAAAATATTCACACTTTATAAGGAAAAATTTAATATACGATTTTTAATTTAACTTTTGGTCGAACGCACAAAACTAAAAATTTTCTGCTAGGTTTTGTAAGGTAACAACACTGAATTGTAATATTGGGTAGTATTGTTGGTGCGGCTAGCTTTCGCTTTTAGCAACATTAACAATGCATAATATATGTTTATTTGGGTCTGAAATTAACTTCAATATAAAGCAAAACATGAAACGCAAAAAAAAATACTAATGAAGGGAGTTGAAAATTAGCTGTATATATATAAAAAAGATATTCCATTTTTATATACAATGGTTTTAGTAAATTATTTTTAGTAGGCATATTTTTGATCTATTTTTTCGTGGTGAAGCCAATGACCAAGTTTCTTTTTAACATCACACACGCATATTACTAGGAGACCATAGATCAGAGCGCAGCTATGTTTATCTGGGAAACATAGATGCGCTCTGTCCATAGGTTGGTGTAAGCACCTACGAAATTAGGTAACATTTTAAGGCAAGTTTTTAGCCGATAATTCAAACTTGAAAACTTAAACCCAGCGCTTTTGTTTAGTATTCATGCTACAAATAGTTCTACTCAATCAGTAAATTTACCTATACAATTAGAATAAAAGTAAATAAGCTACTAACTGGCAATTATGGAAATAAGAAAATTTTAAAAAGCAATGTCATGCTAATTTCCTATTAAAAACTTTATTGGTACGAAAAACCAAACAAAATGTTGGTGTCAAGTTTATCCGCAGCTGGCATTTTCACATCAGAAGGGCAATTTCGTACATACATGCACATTTTGAAATAAGTCTATAATTATTAGGATAAAATATTTTTGTCATTTAACTTGTTATGCATTGAATATTAAATATGGTAGTACATGAGTATAATCGTACAACAGCTGAAGAAGCTATCTAACGAAGTTCACCAAAGGAACAGAGAAGTCGTCGTTTCGAGACCAGAGGTTCTCTCATGGAGGTTGAAAGCTTTTACAACTGGTTATACACGTCGCACTCTGCAAATTTGAGCCGATGAAAGAGATTCTCGAGCAACTTCACCCGTTGTGTGTCGGAGGATCTTCGATCTCGATTTGTTTCCGTCCGATTTCTGAAAGATTGATTGAAGGCTTCTTCCATTTTAAGAAGAGAGGTTTTTGAGTAACTTAAAATTGAAAAGCCGTGGAGAGTGACGGAGTCAACACGACGTGAGATTCTAAGGCCGGTAAACAAATTATACCTTACCAAAACAAAAATAAAACAAGCATGGTCTTAAACATCTTTCCCCAGAAGTCGTTGCGTGCTGATTCTATGAACACATATAATAATTGTCTCGTTTACCAACATGGCAATCACGAAAGTATTTAATTTTTTCTTGTGAGTTTACAAATCGAATGGTCGTCTGACATGTCACCGCCATCAACTAACTGTCGTAGCGGAGCGTCGACAAGCAAATCCCAGGCCCTTATAGAATTAAATTCAATTGAATTGTCTTCTCAATTCGATATAATAAATACTGCCTTTCCTTACGTCTTTATCTAATACAACTCACCGAACGCAACTTCATATTCAGTTACTAGTGTGCTTTTACTCCGTTTTTGATATCCGTTTGTCAACCTATCAGGACAACCGACGCCATTTTCTTTTATTTTACCGATTATTTGTGTTTTAACTTGTGAATGTTTATTATATATATGGCATATATAATGCATGTAAAATCAATTACCAACCATTCAATGTTTTGATACGATTAACAAAACCCTTCAGTAATTTACTCATGTCAAATGTTGTAAGTAATTAACAAATTCGGTTTGGAACACAGATGCACAATGAACATGTATATTTTTCTTCTATATTACTGTTTCCCTTTTAAAGGGAAGATGAGAAACAAATTTCATATAAGATCACATTATGTAAAATGGGAAATTTTTGTAGCTATTTTGACCTTTCGATGTGGAATAAGAATAGACGGGAAAACCTATTTAAAAAATCTAACCTTAATAGCCGTGTAAACGTGTAAGTGCAACAGTCATCATCATCATCAACTCAATAGTCCAACGCTGGCCATAGGCCTTCCCTAATACAATTTCGTATCCATTACTTGACTGTATCCCACCACGCTGTTCCAATGCGGGTTGGTGGTGAATGCCCTTTTACATGCCCATCTGACGCATGGATCATCTTACTCTTTTCAGATACCGCGGATCGGCCCAAATTGTCCTAATCAACTAGGGAAACAACGCAGCAACTCGTCGAGTCCTGCAGGATCTGGAACTCACGACCCTCCGGTTTACTGCACGACGTAAATAAGCCTCAATTCTGTATGTTAATGAATTTAGCAAGCACTTTTAACATATTGTTTCTATGTACTAGCCTCAACCTCTCAAATGCAATTACTAGCAGATAGAAAAAACTGTTGCTAAGCTGTACCCGTGAATTTGCATGTGCATACCATTTGTAGAGTGTGGTGTGCTTAACATGAGAACCTCCTGTTTATAACAAAATATAATTATTATGCAGAGAAGTTGTATTGCATCCATATCATTTTCTTTAAACTATTACAAAAATCGGTATTGTTTAGATTTTACACAAATTACTTAATTAAAATTTCCAACTGAATTTAATTTAACGTTTACAGAAACTTTACAACAACTTTATGACTTTCTTATATTAATACACCTTTGCCACTTCCCTTAATTTTTGTTATGTTACTGTACTTTCGCTTTATGTTTACTTTATTGCGAGTAAGTAAGTGTGTTTCTGCTAGAGAATAAAAATTATAGTTCTCGCAAAGTTTTCTATTTATTTCAACTGGAACCAATAAAAAATTCTAATTATATTTACACTTTGCGTACAAATAAACTTTATGTCTTAAATAATTAACACAAAAAATAAAGTATGTTGAACCAAAATTCTTTTGTATTATTTCTGTGTGCTTTTCGTTTTAAAGCTTAATATTTTCATGTGATAACATAGTCATTAAACATATAATTTATCTCTGTGTTTGCAGTGCTTTATATGGACTCTCTCACGCAATGTAAAAATATTATCGACGTGACGTGGTTCCAACTTGTGCCATCGATATCGCAAGTGCACTGGAATGTGGTTTAATAAGTTCTACTTTGAATGTGTTTATTATGACATATTTCCTCACAAAATGTTTTGACCCCACGTAGTTTTTTTTTTTAATTTTTGTTAAAAGAACTGTTTTAGATCTAACAAACATAAAAAATAGACTAGAAACAAATCTGGTGTATTTTAAATTTTTTACTATAACTTTCATTTTTATCTTAATTATTATTAGCCGCTCGCTGACTCTTTCAATGATTTGAAGCCTTTATTTTTGCTTACAGTGCCTTTCGTTACTTGATATAAATGTAACTAGTTCATACACTTACTTAGATATCGTTACTTAGTAATATTACAGCTATTTTGTAGTAACGCAACATTCATTCAGAGATTTTTTACTTGCCATCAGGGCGACGGCAAGTCGAGCCACCTGGTGGAAAGTGGTAACCGGACGCTACGGACACCGCTAATAACAGCAGTCATCACCGCGCCGCCTACGTGAGACAGGATGACACTGCCCGTCCACTCCAGCAAATACGCTGGCTGCGGCGTCTTTTGAAAGCGTGGAACACGGTAATGTTTTCTACACCAATGCTTGGTAGCGAAAAAGGCACCGTGTTGGTACTGCTTCAAGATGCTTTTGTCCTTGTAAAGAGGACCTACGTCTAGAATATGAAAAAGAAGTTTTATCGTATACTGTTGTGGGTTGACCAATTTGTTACCAAACTGAAATGAAAAATTGGACCCTATTATTAAATTGAAGCACATGGAACAAGAAACCCGAACGAACGCCGTAGTATTATTCCAATCTCATTTCCTAGCCTTTAGAGGCAAGTTGTAAGTGAGGTTTTATCAGGGTGTAGCTGAATAGTTTAATGATTTTATTTTAATATTTAAATAAAGAAGAAAGAAATTAAAGCTTTTTTCTTTTGAAAAATTAGTATGTTTTCTATTCAGACAAAATATAATCATTTGAATAATTTTTTTAAATTAAATATTGATGTTTTGTATTTTTTCTTCAATATGATGACTGTCAAGTAATAACCCAGTTAAGGTTAATAACACTGATTTCCAATAATTATTTTCCTTTTCGTAGTTTCGAAGAGACAACTGCCTCCGCTTTTTCTCCGGTTTTATTATCAATGATGCTATGCTTTTTGACTCTTGTCTTTAGTAAACTTCATCTAACACAGAGCTCTGGGTATGATGATACCGCCCCCGGACCAGGTGGATGACATAAGCATACATACATCAACAGCCTGTAATAACCACTGCTGGACATAGGCCTACCTAACACACCCCTATCCACAAGTGACCGTAAACCACCACGCTGGTCCAATGCAGGTTGGTGGGTGACTGATTTTTTACATGCCCAGACCCGATGCATGGATCATCTTACTTTTCAGACAATTGTGATCGGCCCAAATTGCCCTAACCAACTAGGAAACAACAAAGAAAAATTTTTGAGTCCCCGCAGGATTCGAACCAAGACCTCCGGATTCTAAAGGAAACACCTATACCACTAGGCTACGGAGGCAGTCGGTTATATTCAGGTTTTATAAAACACCCTATACAAGAAACTGAATGAATCGTTAAATCAAAGTATCATATATATGATAAGAAAATATAAAAGAAAGTATTGCAAGAACTGACACTTTTAAAGTAAAAAAAATACGGTATCAAATGAATCTTCTTTTTTCAAAAAAGTTACTAGCGAAAAAATTAAACCATTGAACCTTTGTTAGTTCACGAGCGTAAAATAATGGAAATTGCATAAATATTTGAAAGCGGTATGTTTTAGCCTGATGCAGAAAGTGCAGTTGTTCATAAGTCGATAGATGTTTGAAACTACAAAAATATATTTTAGGTAAATGAAAATGCGAATCAGAGAAGTGGAAACGAATTTGATGATTAAAAGAAATCAGTAAACGGTATAAGCAGTAGCAAGCGCTTTATATTAATATCAATTTCATATTTTACCTTTATATTTTATACAGATCTCAATAATCCTTTATCAATAATCGGGGATACAGATCCAAAACATTTAAGATTATTATCTGATCATACATTAAGAGCGGTATTTTATTCTCTCTTTGAAAATTATCTATAACCCGGAAAGATATTGCGAACGATTTGAGGTCTCTAATACCATAATCACTGACTCACAATTATTATTGCCTCCATGAACTACTACCACTCCTACATAATATTAATTGTGGGTATCTGCCCAAGCACCATGGAAGGGTGGTTGCAACCAAACTGTATTCAATGGAGTTTTCCTATCATAATATCGCTAATTAATCTCTTCTACAGAACACGATTACTATTGAGGTTTCTTTTGTAAAATAAAATGCCTTTTGTAAGCAGTTATTGAAATATCTATTGTACAAATTTATATTACACGCTATACGAAAACCTTTTAGATCAAAATACTTTTTCAAGTACAGTTTGAATGCTTAAATAAAAATTCAACCAAAAAATATACTGCAAATATGACATTGTCGTCAAAAATTAAAAGTTAAATGTCCATTGTACTGCCCCCAAAGTTTAGGCTACATAGTTATATTTCTTTTTTGAACGCTTAGAGCCATAAGTGCACTTTTTATTTAGCATAATAGGTAGCAATTTTGTACTTCCGCTTTTAACAGCTTAAAAGCTTTAAGAATATTGGAATATAAAGATAAATAATTGTACTAAGTTTTAGATAAAGTTTGGATCATGGCATATAACAAACTCTACTCAGTTTATAATAATTTCTTAAAGAGAAAGTACAAAGTAACAAAATTCTGTTCGTATGTTGATCAGAATGTGAAAGTCAGAGAGGCTATATATTAAATATAATTTTAACTACAGCAGTGAAACTTTGATATTTAAAAAAAAATGCTGTTAGTAAGATTATATAACTAAAGTACAAATGAATACAAACAAAACTTTTGTTATAATAGTAATATCCATAATCACTTTTGACTCTAATTAAACTTCTTTGACTTTTAATAGTCATTATAGTTTTTCAGTTTAGGGCCAAACGAACTCACTCTAAGCGGTATTTAAAGGAAGTAATATAATCTTATACAAACTTTTGTACAACTACTGTGTATTAAAATAAGGTTTAACAGGGGATTAATCAGTAAACGTCGTTGAAATGAAATCAAGTAAAATGCATACCAACTTTATTTCTTTGTACTTGTTCACTTCTTTAAAGAATATTTTAACTAGCTAATTGTCACATCACACACTTGCTGTCAATTTTTCAAATAAACTTAATTTGTCGAACTATTTTGAAATCTACGATAGGATTATGGCTCGCTTTTTTTTATTGTTTCTATAAGATATAAGTAAGCCGTTATTTTGGCAACATTTTATTGTATATAATTTTAAAATTACATCAATTTTATATACACCGATAACCACACACGTGCATTGGAAGCCTAGTATAAGTTCCAATGCCGTGTTAATTAACTGTTTTAAATGAGTGCCCTCATTAACATGAGTTAAACACAAAAGTGGTTTTCATCTCACCTCATGCACGAAGATGTGGTACCAAAATATTATTCATTAAAATATTATCGTAAATGCGATGGGTAAGAAAACCTATTAGATATAATATAGTAAGTTGACAGTTTTCCATCGAACAAGGTTTTAAATATTTATAAATTGCTTTTAAAACAAAAAAAAAAAAATAATACATATAAAATTTTAACAAACAAATTATCGATTTTGAAACTTTTTAATCAAGAACAGTTGATATTCTAAATAAAAGTAATCATAAAATAAATTAAAGGCATTCAAAATTCTACCGAGGTTAAACTGAAAACGTAAATTAAATTCATCCGAGGGGTCCACGGCTATTGATAGTATCAATAACAATATTTTTTAGTATTTAAATGTGTATCGATGCACAGCAGTTGGGAATTGATAGTAAACCGACCTGTTAGCATAAAAGTATATAGTTTGTAGGCACATATTGAATTCAATGTTTAAATGAATTTCGCACTTTTTTAATAGAAAGATTTTATGAATATTTTTAATAATGAAACAAACAATTTTAAAATTGTCAGATTGCCATATTCATAAAAAAGAATAGGTTAGAAGACACACCTAAAACTATTAGGTAAATACATAATTTCCGCATCATAGAATACACCTTATACAAAAACTCTTCTGTCAGGAAATACTACTTACAAAATATTAACATAACACTGTAAACGTTTTTAGATCTCTGAACAAACTTCTATGTAAGATTTAATGAAAGTTTCTATAATACTTAAACATTAGTAATATTATTACAAGATTTATGAAATCTGCTTTGCCTCTTTGCGGGCAATGGACTATTCGCCAAATCTGGTACCCAGGGGCCAAAGGAAACAGAATATCATGATGAGACTGTGATATTAGTGGCTTCAATCTCGCCGCCAGCTAAGTATTTCGGCCACGGAAGAGGTGAAACCAATGCAACAATGCAAATCGCCTCCTCCTACAGCTCGTCCACACTACATCTGTGGTCAGCCCTATAGAGTCATGGAGGACAAAGTGGGTTTCATACGAAATACCAGCACACCCATTACCTTGCAACTACACCTTAGCTGTGAGGGCAATAAACGACTGAACGCCTATCACACTCCACCCGTCTCCTGTCTTTTCCAGAGTCCATCCAACTAAATTCAAATTCAAATATCTTTTATCTGCACAGAAGTAACACCCGCTTATTGATTGTCGGGCGACGCTACCATTACCGGTTCGGAATAGACGCCTGACCTGAGAAGAACCGGGAAGGAAAGAAACTGAAGGGCCTATTTTATTACCTTAAATAACTCAAATATACACATATAAATTTTCTTAAGGAGTTTATACAGTAATTATCATACGTATATTATATATTTTAAAAGCCTGGAGCGAGCATTCCATTACTAGTTGTACATTACTTATAAATTCATTTATATTATAATAACTTTAACACATAAACGTTCCTTTCACTACTTTTTAAATTTATTAACAGTTAAATTTGAACGTTTACTGATTTTGTTGTAAAGCGTGCATACATTGTCCCATAAGATTTACTTATTCTTCGCAGTCTAGTTGCTGAAGAATTAAATTATGTTTGTTTATAGTATTTATGTTATGTGCATCACAATGTTCAATAAAATCACGGCTTTTTTGCACATACATTAGGGTTTTCGGAAAAATGTATTGAGAAGTAACGGCGGTATTTTAACTTCTGTAACAATTTTCTCAGGACCTTTTTGGGCCCAGGTTATAAACCGCTCGAATAGCTTCGTTTTGGAGGACAGTATCGTATTAGTATCCGCCGCACTTCCTGCTGCAGCAGAATGCCATAAGACATTACACTGTGGAAATAGCTAAAGTATACTAACCGGGGCTGTCTCCACGTCAGTTAATTGGTCTGATTTTGACAGCATATACTGCAGAGCTGAGTTTATTCGACAGTCTATTAATAAGTTAGGAGGGCCCTCTACTGCAATTCACATCTATTGTTATTCCCAGAAACACGGTTGACTCCAACAACGTCTATCTCTTCTCATCTATAAACACTTCTACATTTACTGGTCTTTACATCTCGAGTCATAAATTTAATATTTTGTCTTCTCTCTGGTTCAGTAGCAGATTATTGACACTAAACCAGCAAGCACAATTTCTAGAGAGAGTATTATTTACACGTCAATTATTGATGTGTGTTTAACTTTAAAAAAATTAAGGAAGTGCTCATCAGCAAATAATACTATTCCTCGTCGTTTTTATTAATAACATATGGCAAATCATTTATATAGATGAGAAAGAGAAAAGCACCAAGAATAGACTCGTGGACACCCATATTTACCGGGGCCCTGAGATCCATACCATCTACGCCAACCCTCTGAGTTCGCGGCTCACATGAAGACAGAAGATTGAGAGGCGGCGTTTCACACCATAGTGACGTACCTTGACCAGAGTTTCATGCTGTACGTAAATCGTTTTTTTGAGAACGCAAAATGCCTAAGGCATCCCAAGTGACGCCTCCCAGTTTCAAAAGATGCTCCACGAGCATACGCCAAAGAACAATCGTGGAGCGCCCTTTGGTAGGAATAAAATTGTTTGTTATTACGAGACAGTTACCGTTAAATGTTTCAACATGGTTTGGTTGTTTAGTTTTTCAAATATTTTACTAAAAGTAGGCAAACAGATATAGGTCTAAAATTATTTAGTCCATATTACACCTGCTTAAAAACCGGTATAACTCTACTTTCGTGCTTCATTAGGTCAGGAAACTCGCTCTCTGATGCTTACAGACAATATTGTTAGATGAGGTGATATTACATCAATAATCAGTTCATCACCCAATAGAGATTCCCCAAAGGTCTGCGGTTTTTATTATCTAATTGTCTACATGTAACCCTATAATGTCCTTTGCTACATACACTGCAAAAATTAAACATTTTTGAAAATATCCAATAACATTATTTTAATAGTATTCATAACTGTTGAAAGACAAAGTGACTCTGGTAGCCAAAACCGAATATCCGAAAAAATCTCTTGAAACAGGTAGCAACGTCTATGCAGCTTCAGTTGTATGAGCAATACACAGTTATTTATTGTCTTTGCGGCCCTTCCGGTTTTGCTATTAATAATATTCCGTCATTTTCACTTTTATCTAATGAATTTTAATTTTATTTTTAAAGTATAAACATTAAGCCAGATAACACACTTTCTAAATATTTTAGAATAGGCGCTAACATGTGCAACAAAGTTATTATGGTTATATGTTCTTTGACTATAAAGCTCATATAATTCCGCCTGCTTATGGATTCCGACTGTTGCCCACCACTAAACACTGCAGAACCTTTTTTGATTTAACTGTTTTAGAAGTAGTCATAGTATTAAATTCTTTTCTTATTAGAGTGAATAATGCGCTAAAGTACATGTGGATTTTCATCATAATGTAAATAATTAACTTTTTGTAATATATTACTTCTGTCCTCTCAATATGCTTTTATAATATAGGAACAAACATTCTTGTTTCTTATGAACTTTGTTATATATCATTTTATCTATTTGAAAGGAGGCAAATGACCACAATGGTCAGTTAACATTTTAATACTGACTTATTTAATGGTTGACAATTAGTATATATATTATCTATACACAAGGTAGAAGTCTCAGTAATTTTGTTGTCCACAAATAAATTTAAAAGCGTTATATGAGAATCTTTCAATAATGATCTGAATCTAAGTGTGGTAAAGGCAAATTATCTAACAAATTAATGTTAAAGTCACCACAAATTATAATATACTTTAGATTCAGATAGTTTCACCAATATTTCTTTCTAGAACAACTTCGTGTTGTTCAACTCTCAAAGCTGTATAGCTAGTTTGAGCAGCCTTCACGGTCCGACCAGCTTCCTCTTAGCTTCCTTGCGACTGGACCAGACGCAAGGTACCGAGCTCCGACACTACGACAACGTGGAAAACTATTTAGGGGCATGTCAGCTAAACTTGCTTTAACTATGTTTAACTTTTTTTGATAGATAATTAATTAATTATTTTTCTACCTTTGGAAGATTTTAATAAGATGCAATCTTAAAACGTATATGCAAGTAACGCGGGTATTTTGATGTAAGAGCTTAATTAAAATTATCAACGTATATTTCAATATGACACAAGTAAAGAAGACATTTAGGGAATAGAAAATAACTCACTCCACTGTCACAATTGACCAACAGAAACATGCAGATAATGTAAATGAATTGTGCAAAAGATATTCTTCGAAATGATTTATATAAGGATTCATCTGTCGTTTAATAAAGATCGATTACAACTTAAACTGGCGTATTGACAATTATAATCACAGAAACATAATGAAGAAAATCCAATTATTACCATGGGTGCTCGAAATAAAATTCAAAACCATAGTTATGTTATTACAATCATAGACATGTACTAATTAATATCAACAAAAATTACATATATTTTTTCTTCCCAAATTACCCTTACGTATTGGAACCAATAATAGGAGCAAAATAACAAATTAGTGCCTTTATAGCCGTGGTACGTCATTCAATAATTATATTAGTTACGCTTTATATTGTTTTTAAGGAGTTAATTCTTGTTCCTTACATCGTTAATTCATGTAGGCTAATTAATAAATTATTTTATCAAGAAAATTGGAAATTTTTAATTAAATTCAATTAAAATGTCTATTAGGCTGAGTTTAGAAAATTATGATTAATATACCTGTTAAAATATAACTTAGTAGTTATTCTACCTATAAGGTTGTTTGCCCATAAATATTGGGATGTTTAAATGGTATTTTGTTGCTATAAATTTTCTGACGTCAATTTTATATCATGGTTTGGTAAAATTCATTTAATTTTCGTGGTGGAAAACATGGACCGTTTTTTATTGCATTGTATGCTAGTCTGCAATTTGGCATTAAAATTTATAATTTATATATCATCGGTCATCTTCATTTACTAATATAAGAACGATAACTAAAAAATTCTTGCTATCAAGTGTAGCGGTCACTTTTTCTTCCGATGGCAAATAATGATAAAATAACAAAGAAGAATAAACTACCAAAAACTATACAACTTTCTTTAAAATAACAAGATCCGTCTTTTTCCTTTTGTAAGAACTATTTACAGATTAATGCAAGCTTACACTTGTGCACTACACTACGTGTTTGAATGCGCTAAGTTATTGTTTTCACTTGTTTACGAAAAGTTTTTATTTAAATAGCTGTGTAGTATATATTCAGACGCCTTTTGGCATAAGTACCATAAAAACGGTACAATTATACACAGTTAGGCTACGAATGTACATTCGTCATTAAGTACACTTTTAGTCACGACGCACCTACTTACAGTGTACATATCCCTATGCTAGACTTTAGTAACCACTACAAACAATGCACACACAGATGGTACTGGAAATTGATGTATGCTATTAATAAAATTTTATGTAATCAGAATTTTCTGAAATTCTACAGAAAATTCAGATTTTAGCTTAACATTGAACAGAAAAATTAACTAAGAAAATGACAGAGAAATTAAGTTTCAGCTTAACATAATAACTTAATAATAAACTACATTTTTCCCATTTAAGTATTTTTAATTTACATTAGCACTTAAAAAAAAAATTATAAAGAAAAAATTTTTGGTAACGTAGAATTTTAATTTCATATGATAAATATATTATTACAAGAAAGCCCATTGAAAAAGAATACCTGTAAAATGACTCTATGTGATAACGCTTAGAAGGCTGTTACTATAAATAACAGAAAAACTTTTGAGCGTTACATTTAGTATAAACCGCAAATTATGATAGGACGGCAGCAGAATCCCCTAACTGATGATATTATAGGCAAATACTTTTGTTTGTGTACAGCAGTTTAATAGTGTTTTCCATGTATTTTTATATCGTCAATCATTTTCAAAAGGATTTCAAGAACGTTATGTAATTAAATTATAATGACAATTATATTATAATAATAAAGATTTATTATAAAATAAAATAGTTTTTTGCTTTTTACGGTGTTATTTACATAACATATATAGTTAAAACTATGCAAAAAGATTAGTAGCAGACAAGTACCAAAGAAGCCAGGGGTCAGCAAGTTCTCTGATTAAAATTATTTTAATATGACATACACCATAAGATCGATCGCTATCTCGAAATGTACCATGTCATGGTTTTTAATACAAAAATGGAATAAAATACTTAAGATTACAGCGTTGAAGAATTGTTGCGTTTTTAAATTAACAAATCAACTCCTTAGTTCAATTACACTGTGTGAAATTAGATTACTGTATTACTACATTTATGTTATCTGGTATCTCCCATTCTAACGTAAGAGTTTTTGCGTACATAGGGATTATCGACGTTATAAGCAGTGATCTCAAACTTATAATTACGCTAGGATTGCAAAGCTTATGGCAGTTTATTTAGATAATAATAAGGACTGAGAAAAAGTTTTAAGACATGAAATTTTCTTTTTTAATTTGTCGTTGGATTTATTGTCTGATTTTTTGTAGCCAAAATAAAAAAAAAGTTAAAAAAAAAATAACAACGATTTATTATTCTTTTATATTTATAGTCAAAAAACTTTAGCATAATTCATTGCTGGCGGCAAGATCTTAAAAATGAGAAATGAAATATGTTTTGGTAAACTTTTACTAGCTGTTTAACATTATTGAAAAGTAATTATTAATGAAAGTGTTTTTTTTTATCTTTTAGCTCACAGTTGTCTAATTCGTAATAATGCAAACAGGAAGCGAACGTGCAATAACAAAAGAAATTAACCAATTTGCGCAAAATATCGACATAATCTCAAATTTAATTTTATGATTAAAAGTATCATGTAAATTTACGTAGAGTTATAACGTTGAATAAAATGTTCATATTTGCCAATCTTTTGTGTAATTTTTTTAAAAAGCAATCCACATCATTACCTGCTACATGATTAGTAAAAAAAATTGTAATAACGAACAATGCTTTCAACACACTTCACACTTGACGCGATTCTCATTATAGAAAGAATCTCTTCTCGTTCCCACTTTTCGATACACCACATAACATTTGTTTGTATTTTAAGTATTCACATAAAGTATATGAATCCGGCATTTCTGCCTCAACAGCGATAAACAAACATAGTGAATATTCTCACTATGTTTATGTTTATTAAGTTTCGAAAACACAGTACACAATTTTATATTATTGTTATTAAAGGAACGCATCTTGGGTAGTAAACTAGATTATGAATTGATGTAAATTCGTTAGTTTTTGTCAATTTCTTGTTAGGATCTTGGTCATTCCTGATTTCTGCTTTGGCGGCAACAAAGCTTAAGTTATTACTGGATAAATGAAGAGTAAACTATTTATCTTGAAAATGTCTCCACTGTTGCTAATTAAATTTCTTATAAGCAGGTAATGGTTACGTTCTTACTACAGCTCCTTTCGCCTACCTCCATTTTCCTTTAATTTTTCCTCACCTCTCGATAAGAAGAGGTATAAGGTGATATTTCGTGACGCGGACGGCGGCCAGCGCCGCCGCAGTCGGACAATTGCTTTCGGGAGTTCCACATTACGTAACGCATCATATTTTAGAGTCACGCGACGCGAATGGCCAACGCTCCGTTCTAATAGGTTTTGCGTTTACCGCGAACCCCAACCGCATCAACGAAGACGCCTACAGCTGTGCCGCCATTAACGAGGTATTTATCCTTCCTATTATCGCATTCCAATCCGGCTTTATAACCACGTTGTCCGAGCCGGATTATGCGAATGGTCCTTCAAATCGCATCCTTGCTTCTGGTCCTTAAATAAGATCTGCCATATTGCCGTCACTCGAGCTAGTTGGTCCAATCAAATTGGCTGACGAAACTTGAGTGACCACGCGCCCGCGCACGCAGGTTACTTGTAATAAAATCGTCGTAGAAATAATAAAAGAAATGATGAAATATGTATATATAAAACTTTTTTTTAAATAAGTTTTTCATATGAAATTATTATTAAATTAATAGTAATACTGTGAAAATGCCTTGTATCTTTTTAAATTGGTTATAACTCATTGGGGAATCCTAGTATTTCCAATGTCTCATGGACATTGGAAATTTGGCGTGTGACCATTGTCCATCAGATAGCCCGACTGCTCGTCTGCCTTCGTTGGCAATAAAAAAAAACATAATTATTAAGAATGTAATCTTTCGGGTCTAACATAATCATCATCATTATCGTCTGTGTTGTAGTCCACTGCTGAACATAGGCCTCCTCTTATGCACACCTTCATTAAAGGGTTTTTAGACCGTATCCCACCACGCTGGTCTAGTGCGGGTTGGTGGGTAGATCGTGGAGCAAGATCTATTGCGCTTTTCATTATAGAAATAAATACAAACTTTAGCGTTAAAAGATGCCTTTACAATGAGGAGCGATCTGATAGATAAACTGCCATTGATGAACCAAGTTAAGCAACTAATTCAATAAGATAAAATTACATGTTTACGGTTACTTCTTAAGAGTAAAAACTATTATTAAATAAAATATTATTATATACTGACGACTCCATTTGCTAATCTATAATTAAATTTATTGAATACAAATAGAAATATTCTAATAATTCCAAAATCATTCCATTGTTTAGTAAAAGTAAAGATTTTCATTCAAATTATTGAAAACAACTTATATCTTCATTTGCCTTACGTAATAAATATGAACATACATAAAATTAGAATAAATAACAATTAAAAGCGCCAAATGGTAAAGAAAAACGCATTTCACATGAATAATTTTTAAAGGGAACGCCGCCACAAAATTTAACAGAGTTCATTCATTATTTAAAAAAAGTACGAAAGACGCCTCTTCAAAGGACAATAAGAATATATATATTCTTATTGTAAAGCCTATCAAATTACCCTTATAAGGAAAATTTCTATAAGCCTATTTTTAATATAACTTTTTGTCTAACGCAATAAAAATAAAATTTTCTGCTAGGTTTTGTGGGCAGTAAATAACACTGAATTATAATATTAGTATTGGAGGTTTAGCTTCGAGCAACATTAAATGTGCATAATATAAAACAAGTTTAGTCTGAAATAATTTTTGGCAATAAAGCAAACATGAAACGCAAAAAAAATACTAATTAAGGAAGTTGAAAAGTTAGTAGCTTATGATATTTATTTTTATAATACAATGGTTTTAGTAAATTATTTTAGTAGACATATTTTTAATCTATTTTTGTGGTGAAGCCAACATTCAAGTTTTTGCCATCACATACGCATATTACTTGCGTATAACTATTTTTTGTCACGATAAACATAGCTGCGCTCTGTCCATAGTTTATGTAAGCACTTACGAAATTAGGCAACATTTTAAGGCAAGTTTTAGCCGTTAATCTAAACCTAAAACTTAGACCCTAGTAGCGCTTTGTTTAGTATCTTCATGCTACAAATAGTTCTACTAAATCAGTAAATTTACCATACAATTTAATAAAAAAGTAACAAGCTACTAACTTGGCAAGTATGGAAATAAGAAAATTTAAAAGCAATGTCATGCCAATTTCCCATTAAAAACTTTTATTGCATGAAAAAACCAAACAAACAAATTCAGTGTCAAGTTTATCCGCAGCTGGTATTTTCACATTGTAGAAGCGGGCGATTTCGAGTAATATTACATGCACATTTTGAAATAAGTTTATACTTATTAGGATAAAATATTTTTTGTCATTAAACATGGTTATGCATTGAATATTAAATAAGGTAAAGTACATACGAGTATAATCGTACACCAGCTTGTAAGAAGCCATGTAACGAAGTTCACCAAAGAGAACAGAGAAGTCGTCGCTTCGAGACCAGAGGTTCTCTCGGAGGTTGAAAGCTTTTACAACCGGTTATACGCGTCGCACTCGGCACCTAGAGCCGGATGAGAAAGATTCTCGAGCAACTCTTACCCGCCGTGTGTCGGAGGATCTTCGATCCTCGATTTCGTCTAGTCCGATTTCTGAAAGATTGATCGAAGGCTTTTCCATTTTAAGAAGAGGCTTCTTGAGCAACTTACAAATTAAAAAGCCCCGGGACGGAGGACGGAGTCACGACGGAGATTCTGAATGCCGCCGGTAAACCAGTGCTGAAGAGAATCCGTCGTCTGTTTAACGTACTTGTCTCCTGGGGTATGGCATAGGGGTTTGGTCGTAGGAAACTCGTTTGATACAAAAACTTTAAGCTAAGTAGTGAGGCACAGGAGCCCGTCTCCTACCTACACTCCCTCAGCGCGGAGTCGCGCCCGCACATAGTTTGAGTACCGGATCTCAATTTTTAGAAACAACCTACTTAAGTAAATATTTTTATTGAAAGTTTATTTTTAACAATGTGTATTTATGTATGGTTATTAATTGTTATAGCATTAATATATGCAAATTTGGTTGATATATTTTCTGTTATAAAGTTTAGTATTCGATTTCATCGCAGTTTTGAGGTTAGTTCTCCTAGTTAAAATTTAAAAGGTGGTATGAGGCTAGAAGACTAATGTATAATGGGGCTGGTTGACCAAATGATCAACCAGCAACATAATATTATGGATATTTCACAAATAAAATAAAGTCAAAATAAAGACAAACATGTTGTTTTAGGACCATGCAAACAAAGAAAAAAAAGGCTAATAGAGGAAGTACACCCAAAGGTGTAATAGGTAGAGCATGTCAAAATAATATTTGACAAAAAACGTATTAATTTTACTGCTTATATAATTAGGATTTTATTGCATTTAATTTAAGTTGCGAGGTCATTAAAAAATGAGTAACACATTTTTGTGCTTTTTATCCTTTTGGCTCGTAGATTTTGCCCTTACAACTCCATTGGTCAACTTACCCCGATTGAATAGTCAACCTACCAAGCATGGGGTAGGTTGACCTGTTTTTTCTAATGACCTTTAAACTGAAATTTGGTCAACCTACCCCGGTCTCCCCTATTGGTCGTCAAAAAAGGTTATAAAAACCTTTTGAGGAACTATCGGCCAATATCGCACCTAAATGATGTCTATAAGTCGTTTTCGATGGTCATCTCGAATCGTTTTGCATGAAAACTCGACGAAGCGCAGCCTCGAAAACAGGCCGGGTTTCGGAGGGATTACACCCTCCGAAATCCGGCCGGCACCATAGAGCACAGGTACACAGTAAGGCAGGTTATACAGAAGACACATAAGTATAACTTGGCCCTGTGCATGGCATTTGTGGACTATGAGAAGGCTTTTGACTCCATCGAGATCTGGTCTTTCCTCGCGTCCTTAAAGGATTTTTATTTCATCCAACCCGATATAACAAACTAATAAAAATATAAATTAGTAGACGCTGACGTGTGACGATTATCAATCCATATTGTCATGATGATCTTAGGTTTGTCGTAGGTCTTTGGTAATGCGATTTTTTATGTTTACTCCATTTAGTTATTTTTTTATTCATCATCATCAGCATGTGTAAGTCTACTGCTGGACATAGGCCTCTCCTTCTCCATTAGGCGGTTCAGGGACCGTTAATGTCGCTGTCAACAGAAAAGCAATTAACTGTGTGCTAAATTTGAGTTGCTTTGCGTTGACCCAAAACCATGAAATACTTTTAAATGTTTTGTTTGATTAAGGTATTAATCTTATTTAAGTGATAGAATTAAGAATAAAAACTTTTTTAAACACATATTACATCATCAGTCTGTGTTAGACCACTGCTGGTCATAGGCCTGCCCTAATACACCCCTATCCATTAGGGGGTTTTGGAGCGTATCCCACCACGCTGGTCTACTTTTTTACATGCCCATCCGACGCATGGGTAATCTTACTATTCAGACAAATGGGTGATCGTCCCAAATTGCCCTAACCAAATAGGAAACAAAAATGAAAATTTGTTGAGTCCCCGCAGAATTCCAACCCATGACCTCCGGTTTCTAAAAGCACACGCCCATACCACTAGGCTGCGGAGGCAGATAAACGGGGTATTTAAACTCCATCCTTTTTTAATAATGAAGTGGGTTTTTTGTTTAAAACTTAATAACGTCAATGATATTTGAAGAAAACCTCTCAGGCTTATCTGAAATTTTGTATTCCCAAAATTAAAGTTTTTGAAGGATGTATCAAACCGCCTCCTTGGCCTAGCGGAATTGGCCCTTGCTTTATAAGCCGGATAAACTGGAGGTCATGGGTACAAATCCTCCAGGGAAACAACTCAATACTTTTTGAATTATAAGATGATTCATGCGTCAGATGGGCATGTAAAAAGTTGGTCCCGGTCGTCAAATCCACCTTTGGCAGTCGTTACAAGAAGTCAGTGCCTTCAAATTTATTGACAACTCAATTTTTTACTGATAATTTATCATTAGAATGCAGTTTACCTTTTGAATTATGAAGATCAGACGCCAATCGCTCTGCGTAAAATTTGTTATTCAGTTAAATCTAGATGGTCTGTAGTGAAATTTAGTATAAAATAGTCAAAATAACCATAAGATTTTATCTTGCTAACGTAATAAGTAATTGCGCAAGTTAATAATATAAAAATATAAAAGATTCTTCATTAAAAGAGATGAAAAGTAAAAAGTAGCAATAATAATGTTTAAATTGTGTAGTATCTACAGATTGACATAGATAAATATAATACTATCCATCAACTCCATAAGAAAGACACATCTACAAGTTGAATGTGGTTGGATCCTTTTTTCGTGTTTCATTTAACATCTAACGGGGCTTACATTAATTTATAATTATAAATGAAAGGCTTTATTTTAGTTTTTTTATTGTTTGAAGATACTATTATTGAACAATACTATCTTCTTTTATTTGCGTTCAAATAACGAACCTTGTGATTTATTTTAGTTTTTATTAAAAAGTGAATTTAAAGTCACGTGCAAGGCTTTGAATAAATAACTTTGCATAACGCACGTAAGACAGATCAAAATTCAAAGAATTTTTTAGCATAGAATTGCCGTATTAAATTTTGGTTTATTAAAAAATACGTACGTTAGGCTTAGTATTAAAAAACATGTAAATAACGCATATCATTACTAATAACGACCATCACGAAAGTAAACTGAATTCCTCTTTCCAGAGTTTTCTAAATTGAATGTCGTCCTTTATATCAACGCTATCAATTTAATTAAGTCAGTGTATGATAAGTAAACTTGTGTCTTCCTGAAATATAATTAAATTAGATTCAGTCCTTCCTGCGAAGAAGAATAAAATCTTTCTTTCGTATTTGTATACAGTTTATTATATCCTTACTTTCAATGTTTTTTTCCTTTTAAAGTTTTTTTTTCATATTGGTGTGCTTATCTGTTCTTTAATATTGTAAAGAGGAAAGATTTGTATTCTTATGTGTACGATTGTGATGAATAAACTAAAAATCTGTAAATCTGCCGATTTGATATATTTTTCTACTAATATTACTTAAGAGCATGATAAGCAATATGCTTATCAAAAAAATAAAAATAAACATTTTTATTTTATACCTTAGGAAATCCATATCAAATAACTAAAAATAACACAAGCAGAGCCATGGAAATTATAACTTCCTGGCAGTCTGACTGCCAGAAGGTTATAATTTCGATGTAACAATGTTTTTCGTTTGGGGTCATGGTTTTCTGTACTACGATCATATTGATTTCTTTTTTGAAAAGAAAGGAAGAAAATTTGTCAAGTAAGACCTTATCAATGACATAAAATACACGCTATCTCGGTCTATCTGGCGTTCACAAAAAAATGAACACTTTTAGTAATGATGGTTAGGTTCTGGAATGGAGGCTGCGTTGGGGAAGACGGAGTTGCTGTAGCCTATAATTTTCATTTGAAAAAAACTTTAAATCATTACGTATTTTTTTTAATTATAGATGTTGTCCAATGATTAGTACCAGACGATTTAATATTAAGTATTAAATAGCACTGTGAATCTTTAAATATCTAATTAATTAGTCTTTAATATAAAGTAATTCCCCGTTTACGAATCCTTTTTTAAGTATACGTTTATTCAAATATCAAAGATAAATAATAACCACAATCCATATAATTTGTAAACTGCATCTGTAGCCTAGTGGTGAGGGCGTGTGCTTTAAACCCGGAGGAGGGTCGAAACCGGAAACCCGAAACCGGAGGTCGTGGGTTCCAATCCCTCGGGGACTCAACAGATTTTCATCGTTTTTTCCTAGTTGGTTAGAGCAATTTGGAGCGATCACCCCACTGTCTAAAAAGTAAGGTGATCCATGCTTTGGATGGGCATGTAAAGTCGGCCCACCCACCAACCCGCATTGGACCAGCGCGGTGGAATACGGTCCAAGAACCCCATAAAAATGGAGAAGGCATGCATTAGAGGAGGCCTTTGTCCAGGATCGGACTAAAAAAAGGGTGATGATAATGATGATAATGATAGAATTTGTTTAATTACAATAAAACAAATTCTTTGTACAATAGATTGTAGGTAATAAATATTTTCGTTATGTGTGTATATCAGATCCAAGTATGTAACATAGAGCTAAGTAGTATGTATTTAAAAAAAAATAACATTGATTTATTCTAAGGTGTTCTGACATGTCCTCTCAAAAGACATAATATTTCAAAGATATAATAAGTCTCATTTATCTTGAATTAATGTTTGCTAGCATTGACACAAATGGTTAATGGTGCCCTTAAAACCGGAGAACATTTGTGTTTATGCTCTACTGATTTGCCTGCAAAAATAGGCAAAGCTAAAAGATCATGACAAACTTAAAAATATTGAAAAGTAAGAAAGTAAATATAACTGATTTGATAATTCATAATCTAGATAATTTCATCGTGATATTATCAAGATTAGATATTATACATTTAAATTGAACATCAACATTAAAACTCTAAAACGACATTGCCAAGTTTGAACAACCTAATCAATTAAGTTTCTTGTTTTATCAAATCATGACTCAGACAAGATGAAGATTCTTAGAATCCCAAAATCGTTAGGGTTATAGGTAACTGTCCAAGACATTGATACCGTTCTTAATTTAGAATCAGATTTACTACAAAGTTTTGAATATTATATAATTATTAACATGTATGTTGGAATGTGTTCTTATGTATTAATTTTAAATTTAGTGAAAAAGCTACATATTACGGTAAAATTTCATTAGTTATGTCATATATTTTTTAAAAGTGCTTGTTTTTTCATATATTAACGAACAACTTTCTAATTCGTAATAAAGAAAACAGGAAGCGAAAATGCAATAACAACAGCAATTAACGAGGTTGCAAAGTTGTAATGATGCTTAAGAGAGTCATAAACTAGAGATGGTTGTTTCAAACAGCTTTCGGTTAGCCGACAAAGTTTTTTGATCGTCCTCTTTCAAGTGAAGTTGTAAAGTTTTTACGTAGAGCAAAAATAGTTTAATTATAATCAAGTTAGACGTAAAACGTAATAAACTGTTTATTTTATACATTTACTAATTCTTAGAAAATGTTTCATATACAATTTTTTTTAACATTTTACGTAATACCAATTTATATTCAAGAAATTAATTTTGATTACAGAAAAAAATAAAGCTTTACTGTTCAAATACCGCAGCTCTTACTATCAAATAGCGAAAGGAGATAATTTTGTCATTGTTGCATTGTCATTGTTTGGGCATATAATGTCGGTCCTGGTGAGTAGGGCATCATTTAGAATAATACAATGATAGACTTTAAAAGATAATAATAGGTTTAGGTAGGTCAGGTTTACCCCGTTATTGAGAATTAGGGGAGGCCTATGTCCAGCAGTGGGCTAACACATGCTGATTATAATAATAATAATATAATGGGTTCATATGCAAAAAATCAAGCAATTGTCAAATACTTGCAACTTACTATAAAAAAAAGAAAAGCACTATTGAAGTTGAGATAACAAGTAGACGTAATATATAGAGATATATAAGAAGCATTTGATCGCGTTGAACATGTTTTACTTATATAAAAACTCGAGACTTGGGATCCAAGGCAACTTATTGCGATGGGTTGTATCTTATTTAACTATTCTTAATGTACGCAGACGATACTCAAATATTTCTATACATAAATTCATACATAAGTAGTCATACTTTATTAACAACATCCCATTGATTTAGACAGATCAGATTGGTTACTTAGGTATTTACTCAAACACTAAATTTAACTTTAACTGACACATTAGACAAGATTAAAAGTCTATGTTTTGCATATATACGCAGTGTATAAGAGATTAAATGCAACATTAGATCTTCTTATTACACAAATTGAATAAAAAGATTAGTATAAACCCAAAAAAATATTAATCAATCTTAAGTTTTTAATTCGACAAAATCATGTGAAACAGTCTGTAAGCATCGTAGGATTTTTTACAAGAGAAGAATCATATTATGTTTTGAATACTTTATAATTTACTTAATTCTTAAGTTGATTGCTGCTAGTTTATAAACAGATTAGAGTTATGGTTTCCAGCTCACTGTACTCGTTCCTCTCTTCAATACATATAAATCTGCACACGGGAGTAATTATGGCTGCAATGAAAACGTACACTTTACTAGACTAGATCATTTTAGCTGTACAGAAACATTTTTAAAAGTAATGTTATAGAAATGCTATTTGAACAAGAATCCGATCTTAAATTTTAAGTTTTAAACTGATTCGTTGGCCTTTGTCAACCACCTGTATTTGTTTAGTTTATTTGCTGTGAAACTTATATACCTTTTTATGTATCTGATACATACATGTTAATGATATTTAATATAAATATCATCAAATGTTTAGTGTTTTTATGATAATCATAGTTAAGTTATTCTAGATTTGTTGTGATATCTACCATTTAAAAATGTGATAGTTTGTAGTTGGCTTTTCTACTTGCAAATCCCTTATATTGTTTTGTGTGTGTTCCAATTATAAGTTGTTGATTATCAGAATATAGAACAAATAAAAAGATTTAAAAAATTTAAAATGTCACATATTTTTAGAGTTAACGAGTTGAAAAATGTAGATAACATTTGCATAGCTGACTGGTAGCAGACTTTTTGAAAATCTAATATTTCATATAACCATTTGCTACAAAATTCATTAAAAAAAAGAAAAATAATGAATAGAGCTCCCACAACACATACTTGCCACGAGCTGACTGTCACTATAGGAAGATCGTTCCCACATTTCGATATACATAGTTAACTTGGTTCCCTTCCAAGCATTCTTAAAGAGTCGATTATATTTCTTTTCGCGCTCATCAGTAATAAGCATTTTAATTGCAAACATTGCAAAAATTGAATTTAGTCTTTGGACCGTAAAAATAATAAAAATTTTTTTGACATTATTTATTTTTGAACCTAGTCTCTTTTATACGCTTATTTAGGTGACTCAATTTTTTTTTATGATGTCTTGTCATGTCTTGACACCTGCGATGCAATGACAATTTTTCTAGAATTTTTTCTATCCCAATGTTTTTAAATTCGGGGATAGCCCAACTCGTAAATTTTTGCTATGGAAATATTTAATGTAAGTAATATAATGAAAGACACTTTTTCATCATTATATAGGAGTAACTTTGGCAGTTTCTCCAACATTCTTTAAAGTAATTAAACAACAATTAATTCAATTACTCTGCCATAACGGTCAGTGACTAACTTCCCGTTTTCCAAGTAGCAAATAACGATAATAGTTTCGCCATCCAACTGTCCACGCCATGTGTCAGCTTTCTAGCTGTCATAAATCTTTTGCCTTCTTTGAGATATGTTCAACAACAGGTATCTATTGTTAGACCAAGTTAAGTTTACAGCCTCCGTAGCCCAGTGCTATGGGCATGTGCTTTAGAATTGAAATTTGTGGGTTCGAATCCTGCGGGAACTCAACAAATCTTCATTGTTGTTTCCTAGTTGGTTAGGGAAAATTGGGCCGATTACCCAATTGTCTGAAAAGTATGATGATCCATGCGTCGGAAGGGCATGTAAAAAGTCGGTCCACCCACCAGCCCGCATTGGACCAGCGTGGTAGGTTACGGTCTAAAAACCCCCAAATGAATAGAGGTGTATTATGGGAGGCCTATATCCAGCAGTGGACTATCACAGGCTGATGATGATGATGATGATAGGTACTTACGTACCGGACACACAATCTCTTAAACACTTATTAAAAATTAAATTATAATAATTTATTCTGAATTTCATGATTTGGACAACCTGAAATCAATCAAAATTCCTAAAGGTGGACAAAATCCTTGCGCATTCTATCGCCTAAGACTCTGCAAAAAATAGGAGAAAATCAGATTGTATGTTGTATAAAAAGTAAGCCTTTTTAGGAGGTTATGTATAAACTTGAAGAATATGACTATTTGTTTGAACTCTATCATAAATTTAAACGAAGGTTAATAGAGCTAGTTTCAAGGTATTAAAATTTTAAATACCTGAACTAAACTACAATTAGTACTAAAATATGTAGCACTTCGGCCCTCGACTGTATTCCGATCCAAAAACTAATTATCATGTTTTGATTTTTATATTTATTTCAACGTAGCTCATAAGTGCTTTTTCAAATAAAGTTTAGTCAGTAGTAAAATGGAAATTGTTACATGTAGCCACTTACATTAGGACATAACTGTTCTAAAAGTGGTTAAACAAATTTAAAAAGCTTTATTACATTATTTGCCATAGTATTATAGTATTGGAAAGATTTACCATAAACTGTTTCTTAATGCTGCATGTAGTGCTAAAAAGTCTATTTATATTTCTATTAAAATAATATTTATTAACAATATTCATTTTGTCTGTTTATTGAAGAAAATGGAAGGCTATTTTAAGTTTTCATCTCGGTACAGACGAAGAAAAGAAGAGTACTCAATGTCGTTAGGGTTATAGATTACTTTCAAGGGGAATCAGTTACCGGCGCAATTTTCACACAACTGAGATTTAAACCAACAATTGACAAAAAATTAACCTAACCTAACCTAACAAATTTAAACCATGAAAACGTCTCTGCATCAAATATTAATTTAACCCAGAATATGTCATCACCTTTTACTTTTATTCTTCTAAATTTATTCTGTCATTTTTTTTTAAATTTTCGTAAAAATAGAATATATAGTTCGTTATTGGAATAACAATAAACTTATATTTTTTACGTTACTTGTATAAACTTTCACTGTTACCGCAACCTTCTTATTATTCCAGCTCTAAATAGCTTAAAAAAATATTATTTATTTTATTTAAGCGATTATTATACGTATCAAATCAACTAATTTACGGATTTTATGGCGTTAGTAATATAAAAGTCTTTAAATAAGTGGATATTATAAGCATAAAAAAAATTAAATAACTGGCTACAAAATAGAGAATTTAAATGTGGCCCAATAGCTACTACGATTAGCGCTTGCAGCTGCAAAAAAATCATATGTTAAAAAAATTTTGAACAAGATGAAAACATTAAAGAGATCTAAAATAATTTAATTGAATCTTTGCGTTGCGAAGTGTACAACAGTGTACGTAATACAGAATAGCAGAATATTTATAAAATAAGTAAAATACATAATCTTTTCAATTTAATTATAAGAAAAAAACTCTTGTTTCTTTATTTATAATTGATATTTTATAAAAAAAGCACCAAATCAAACAGAGAAAACACAAACATGAGTGATTTAAAAGCAACGCAAAGACAATACAATAGGGAACATTCGTTACTTTAAAAATGCAAATACAAAAGACGCCGCTTCAAAGTACAAGAAGGTAAAAAGCAACGTCACTGTCAATGACCACGACCTTTTATCTTCTTAGCTGTTCGCGTTAGATTTGCACCAAAAATAAAATAATGAATAAAAGGAATTAGGATGCGAGAACTTCGTAACGAGTAAAGAGACAATGTTAAAATGAACATAATTTTCACGCTTTGGTACATAACTGTAGAATTTTTCTTCTTAATTATTATGTTATATAAGTAATAAATAAATCTGAATTAAGCTTTAATTACTGTTTGCACGCTTTTAGGAAATAGTTTAATGCACATATTATGTAAAATTAAGTATAATGTAAAATTTTATTACTTTAACATTTATGAATGTAATATCTTACATAAATCCTAAGATTCTCCTGTTTTATCGAACACATTTCTAATTCGTAATAAAGAAATCAGTCAACAGGAATTCAGAAACACCTGTAATTAACGAAGCTGTGAAATATTAATAATTCTAAAGGAAGCCTAAAAGCAAAGATGGTGGTTACCAACAGCTTACTATTAGCTAAACAAGTTTTTTAATCTTTCTCTTTTGAGTTAAGCTGTAAAGTAAGAAGATCTAAAATAGATATTTTTTAAATGAAATATTATCTATAATTGATCAACATAGGATAAGTTTATTAATAACAAGAAATTGGCATATTATACTAATACAATTCATGCTAAGAAAAATTTAAAATTTATTGCACATTATCACAAAGCAAATAACTTAAATGTTACGATTTTACCACCTGGTGTTTTCACATCGCAAAAGCAGAGGATATCGTGATTGTTACGTAATTTTATGTTATAATAATATGTGATAAGGTCCTGGTAAGGAGATTATCAATGATATCTTCTAATCTTAGAAAAGCATTCTACAATTATAAATGATAACTTATTTTTATAATATCCTAAATATTTTTTAGAGTAAAGCATAATAAAGCTTTTGAAGTGAATTTTTAGCAAATGAAAATAATGTTTCCAATACTACACAATAATGAACATATTTTTTAATTGAATGTGACATTTTTACATTGAGCTAACTCTCTAACTTAAATATCTACATACGCAAAGCTTGTGAGTGCAAATAGTGATTTTTCAAACAATAAATTTCACATAAAAAATTGTCCAATTATTCTATAAAAAATTTTGCCGTAGTCTAACAAGTTTAGTAAATTTTCTTTATAAACAAATAGTTGTTTATGAAACTACTTTAGTTTTCTTCTTTATTTAGAAATGGTTTTATTTCTGGTATAACTATATTTTCCAGGCTGGTACAAATAGAGACTACATAAAATTAAATCTGTAGGCAAAATCTAACGCCATCGTAACGTTTTATACATGAGAATGTGCTGCTTTCTTATATAGAACGACCAATCCACCTCTTCGTGCAAGGGCAATACAACAGTTGCGTATCCATACAATATCACTAAGATGACATTTATAACCCACTTCACACTCAGACTGATATCATCTTTAATCTTATCAACTATTAATCACCTTTATATGCCACGTCTAAATAGAGACCCGGAGATGCTTTGTAAGATGAAATGAGACCAGAAGAAGATAAGAATCTTGAAAGTGCTCGGAGCATGCAGTAAGCCGCGTTTCTGTCAAGTGTCAAAATCTATTGCGCTTTTCATTATAGAACTAAAGATAAACGTTTGCGTTACATTATACTGAATATAAAGATGATCCATGCATCGGATGGGCATAAATAGTCGGTTCACCCACCCACCCGCATTGGACCAGCGTCGTGGGATACGTTCCCGTTCATGTAAGGGAGGCCTATGACCAGCAGTGGAGTAACACAGGCGGATGATGATGATGATGCTGATGATGATGATGCTGATGATGATGATAATTTAATATTAACGTATTTTAAAATGCAATTAATAACAATTAAAAGCGGCAAATAGTAAAGAAGAACTCATTTCACATAAATAACTTTTAAAGCGAACGCCAACAAAACATAATTCAACTAACTGTTGAATTCATTATTCATTCATTATTTTAAAAAAACATCAAATACCAAAGACGTCTCTTCAAAGGACAGTAAGAAAGGCGAAACTTATGTTAAATAATGGCCTCTTTCCGTGTTAGATATGCACTGCCTGAATCGAGTTTCCTTGAAACAGAATGAAATAATAAAATAAAAACAAAAAACTTATTTGCAGTAAAAAGAATCCATAGTAAGATAAGAATCTTGTCTCTCTATTTTGTACACGTTTAACTGCCGTAAAAATCAAATGTTATTTCTGGGTTACACAACCTATAATTTATATTAAATTAAAATATTATTACTGTTGGTAAGATTAGGTTAGCTGTTACAAAATCGTATCTTTTATTATTTAAAGCACTAATTTTCTCCACTTTTAACGTAAAATTTTTATTTCTTAACAAACAGGAAACAAAATTGCAATAATTACGCATTTAGGTTAACTTTTAAATTAAAAAAAAAAAACTGAACAAGTTTCATTTCGTAATAAAATAAAACGGAGAATAGTGGTATGAAAAATATTCTTAAGGTTATATTTTATCTAAGATCTGTCTATCATATCTAATCTAGACTTGCGCTTAAGTAATAGGAGGTCGTCGGATTGAATTCTAAGAGGACTTAATAACTTTTCATTGTTGTTTCCTAGTTGGTTAGGGGAATTCGGGCTGAACTACCAATAACCTTTGAAGTAAGATGTTCCATGCAAATAGACGGGCATGTAAAAAGTTGGTCCTGCGCCTAATTACTCTTCGGTCGTTTATTGTTCCAGCGGACTAAGAGAGTATAAAGGAAGAGGTAGTGCACTTGTCTTTGCGCGTTCACTTGTGCACTTTAGTATCACCTGCTTTGTTGGCTGGTCTCTAATATAGACCAGCCGTCTTAATCGATATCGATTTGCAGGTCACGAATAATATAAAATTAACAGTATGTAGCAAGTATTATAATTTTTTTCTCACAATAAAGCAAACAAAACAGCTTTACCGCAGCTGATATTTTCACATCAAAAAGAAAACAATTTTGTGATTGTTTCCTGCGCTGATTTAAATATAAAAGTGGACGCTGTAAGAAAAATACCGTATACAAAGCTTAACAACTTTTTTCACAATATTAATATATAATTATTTACATGATTTTTTTTTTATTTAACAACAAACTATTATTAAGTGCAAATAAACCTATATTTGCATAATACGACATTTGTGCTACATTTCGTACTACAAATATATTTTTATGATTAAAGGTCAAGTTTATGAGTGGTTATATGCAATATGATTCTCATTGCTATAACGCATGGACTCGTTACTGAAGGAATTATAGAAATTCTTATCTACATAATAAATGTCATGGACTAATTTAAATAAATTTAATTTGTTTCTTCCTAGCTGAATTATCAAACGGTTTTATTGTGCTTTCTAATTTTAATTAAGGTCTGGGAATGGCTCGTCAATTCAGAATTACAAATCCACCTTGACTTCTTGGTGTAAATTTAAAATAGACCTTCATTAACTCTACCTTAAATACAACCATGGAGAGACAAAGAGAAAAGGGATTTAACAAAAAGCATCCATACATAGTATTAATAAAAGTTATTCTTTGATTGGAGCTCTTAAATAACGACAATAAATATTTTGTTCATAATATTCAGTTATATTTAAAATTAATTACTATATATTAATAATTAATTACTCTTGTTTCGAGACAATAAAAGGGTTCCTAATGTCCATGATGTGCTTGTTTTCATCCTACAAATTAATAAATATAATAACTTAATTTCTAAAGAAACTAACACAAAATAATAGAGCTTTAGCTCTACAAAGCTCCTGAAGACTTGAATATCCAAAACAAGGAGTTTTAAGTATTAGGAAAAACAAAAAAATGGAACGCTTCAAAAGTGTTACTATATCTAACATCAAATCAATGCGAATGTTTTAAATTATATTTTCCTAAAAGACAAATTATTCGATAATAATTTCTCTGCTAGACATAGACCTCCTAATACACCCCTATCCATAAGGGGTTTTAGACCGTATCCCACAACGCTGGTCCAATGCGGGTTGTATTTGTACTGCTACTGCGCATTATTGTGATATATACGTATATATTTCATTCTAAAATAATGTTATTTTTATAGGCGAGTAGGTTTTATATGTAGGTTTTTGTGTACATTTTTATATAAGTGACGTTTACAAAAAAAAATTAAAATTTGACACGACAAAATTCTGCATACTAAGAAAATAAAAATTTAAAAAATACTGACTTGAAAATTAAGCAGTGCAAGCTCAGTTTGTGTACTAGAAGTACTACAAATAAACAATATATCACTCTTCCAAATATACAACGGATGGGAAAGGATTCAAATATTTTTTTTAACAATATTCTCATTCTTCATGAAATGTAATAGTTTTTTAATTGCACGGGTACACTGTTTACTTTATAAATTAGAATTAGCTTTGAAGTCCCCAAAAACATTTTTGTCGAAAAGCATATGCAATGTAGTACATGCGTTTTACCACACTGGTCTGAGATTTCTACTCCCTCATTTAAAATCTCTTATATATTTTCGGTATTATTTTTATCTAGATGCCTGATTATTAAAGAAAAGGACTATTTACGGATTTTATCGCGTTTATTTTACATCTTTAAATTCCCGACGTTTCGAACACTTTCCAGCGGCCGTGGTCACAGAGTAGACTAATTATATTGTATATAATACATTACATTGTTGCATTCGCGTAAAAAATACAAATGATTAGATGCCTAACTTCTATTTGCATAGAATTTCCATTATTTAAATTCAGATAATATTTAATATTGCATTTATTAATAACTAGGAATATTATTTAAAAAATATTAAGCATTTTATACAATCATTAAGTATTTATAACTAACACTTATATTATAACATTAGCTTAGTCTTAATTTCCCTTATTGTCTAACGCAATAAAAATAAACTTTACCGTAGGGTTATAAGAGTAGTAAATAACAACGAATTCAAATGTTTGTGGTGTTGGTAAGGGAAGGCTTCGAGTATCGTTAAATGTGCATATTACAAAGAAGGTTTTATATCTCGTCTGAAATATGTTATGGTTATTTTTTGGCATAAGTTGCAAAGTTCGTAGCTTATGATATTTATTTTAATATTAGAATGGTTTTAGTAAACTATTCTTAGTAGACAGGCACTTATTATAGACATATTGTGATCTATTTTAATGGTAAAGCTAGCATTCAAGTTTTTGCCAACGCATGTGCATATTACTAGCGTCGAGTAATACGTTTATCGTATTACTACATAATAAGCAAAGACAGTCATCAATAGCCATCCATTAGCATAATTTACATATCAGCTTAATTTTCAACTAACCTCTATTGCTTATGACCTAGACTCATACTAATAATATCCCATATTTCCAATTAGTACATGGCGTGTTTCCAAAGCAAAAGCCTTATAGGGGTCGGCAAAGCCATCGGGCACGTTTTCAATAATGCATAAAGGTATTCAATTAGTTTCATGAGATTGGTAATTAGCGTGTATTTCAATATTCCAATACATTAAAGGTTTCCGTTACCTTTGCTCATAGTTTTCTACGTAGTTGAAACCTGTTATCATATTTTGCCGACCTGATAAAATTTTGCGTATTTTATTTATTTGTATTAATTTATATTTTCTTTATATTGATTGATTGTTATGATTATATTAAAACGTATTTTTGTATATCCTGATTGTATCTGAATTTGTGTAAATCTTTCTCTCCAAGTGGTATAGAGCCATTTCTGATTAAAAGTAGTAGTAGTGTAATAAAGAGCCATGAATCTTTATTACAGTGTTGTTATAGTTTTGCTAAAGGATTGTTGTTTAATTTTAGAGACAAGAAGCTTTGAACCCTACACCCATATTACATACTAAATTACAGGACGATTGTAGCCAACTACAGTCAAAGAAGTGCTCGCTTGTTTCTTTTAACTATTAAATATTTGTCATATTGGATTGTAATATAGTAGCTAATTAATTATGGTAAACAGTTGAAAAAAGTCGAATGCAGTACACCCATGGAAGCAAATTTTCGTTGATTTGTATTGCAATCTGAATATGGATAATACAAAAGATAATTGTATCTGTATAACTATAAAATATTTAAGTGAATAATTAAGTTGCAATGACGATGGAAAAATAAAAATTGTAATAATAAAAACTTTAAAACACAGGTTATAAAATAATTATTTGCATCATCAGCTTTGATAGTCCACTGCTGGACATAGGCCTCCCCTAATACACCCCTTTCCATTGGGGGTTTGGACCGTATCCACCACGCTGGTCCAATGCGGGTTGGTGGGTGGACCGACTTTACATGCCCATCCGACGCATGGATCATCTTACTTTCAGACAACTGGGTGATCGGCCCAAATTGCTAACCAACTAGGAAACAACAATGAAAATTTGTTTGTCCCCGCAGGATTCGAACCCACGACCTCCGGTTTCTAAGCACACGTCCATACCACTAGCTACGGAGGCATTTATATGCATCAAATTAGTTCATTCCACCGCCAACTATTTAAACACAGTACGCTGAATGAAAGGGTAAGAATAACCTGCTTCGGGTATAATACTTAAATATACCAACCTTAAGTTTATATCGAAGGCCTCGGCTGAATAACGGAGAAACATAAAAGTCTCTTTTTAACATAACTTGAATACTTAATTGTTATTCGTTGTGTATGTTGTTGCAAATGATTTTTTGCAATTATTTACTCCCAGTGTTCTGCCGTCGCAGGTAACAGCTGATAATTTATATTAGTTTGATTTAAATCTAAATTTGTGCTAAATTGTTAATAAATACTTTTTTGGATCATGTACATAACCATAAAGAAACTTGTTGATCGGAGAAACTAACAATATTTTGTTCAAGTAACTTATCGATATAAAACTATTTTTACCATAGAGTTTTTTTTGCACTGTTTTAATAAATTTTATTGGCAAGATAAATACCTAAGCTTAATCATGGGTCTTTTTGTTAAAAAATGTAATATCATGATAGTGTAACGATACTTACTTTTATTTTAAAATATATAAACTAATAGCTGATAGGGATAATAAGATCTTAGATAGTTTTAGTGCTTCTACTGAAACTTGGGTTAAATAATAGGTATATAAAGTAAAACATTATAGCAGAACGAGTTGTTGTCTAAAAGTTTTTAAAGTTGGTTTGGTTAAATGATGTTTAGAAGTGGCAAAGAAGTTTTAATTAAGTAACAAAAGAAAATTTAGCATATAAGAGCGGGATGATTATGTTGCAGTAAAAAATTCAACATTATTTATAAGTTCATTAAGACCTTTTAAATTTTATAGTGTTATTATTAAATAAAAATAACAAAGAACACACTTTCTTAAATCTAAATTGCTATCGAGTATAGTAAGGTTTTGCAGCAAGCTCTCGCGACTTGTATTCAGCGTGCACCTAATTAACGTCATGTCATTAGTCGGGACTCATTAGGAGGTAATATAATGTTGTAATTAAGAAAAAAAAATAGTTTATGAACAACAAAATAAACTCTTTTTACTAAGGATGTTTATATAATGTTTTGCGCCACATCCTGCCCAGAAGAAATGCTGCTCAAGTCACTACGAGTCTGTTCGCGTCTGGAGACGAGAAATCTTACATCTCATTTAACTTCTGGCTATAGTGAACCTATCAACTCCACCAGGACAGTCTTCTAATATAAGAGATTAATTGATTAGAAGCTTACGAAAATTTATTTTTCTTTCACATAGCCATTTGGTATAAATGAGGCGGTTTATAACCAATCCAGATTTAACTGAATAACAGTTTAATAATAACAACGCAGAGTGACCTCCATTCATCTGCATTCTAAGGATAAATTAGTTGGCAGTAAATTTTGAAGGATCTATTATCCTACATCGACTGCCAAATATAAACTGGCATCCGACGCAAGAATCATCTTACGGTGATCGGCGCACGTTCTAACTAACCAGAAAACGAACCCACGGCCTGCGGATTATAATGCAAAGGCCAATACCGCTAGGCCAAGGAGGTGGTTATTAGGGTTATTACACAAAAGTGTAAGGAAATATTTTGACTACATAATTTTTGACTTAGTATGAATAAAAATAATAAAATGGACTGACAATAACTTAATTTTAACGTTGATCAAACTTTTTTTTCAATTTTAAGATGTTTGATATATATTTTTTATGAGATAATCATACAAGTGGTATAATCAAAATTTTGGTTATCGAAAAGATTTTCGTCTTCAATGCCAAGTCTATTCAACGTATTATGGTGGCTGAAGCAATTGTAGAACTTTAGATAGGCTTAATTATCTTAGTTATAACAAGGCTTTTCTTGATCATCATCAACGATTATTTACAATCGCTCCAAACAGTTGCGTAATTTAGAAGTTCTTTTGAACATATTTCCTATATCTAAGACTGGAATATAAAACTCTTGTTAATACTAATTTTGATTCAGCATAAAAAAAATTAAATATTCGCGATGTTTGATTTGATTTCATTTTGTGACTACAACTAAAACGATAATAAGAATGACGTAGATTTAAATCTGTTCAGAAGAAGAAAATACTCTAAATAAAAATAAATTTTAGTTACCAGTTATAATTTAAATCAGGCAACTTTTTTAAAACATGCTCAAAGCATATGTATAGTCTAGGCCATTTGGTGTGTCCAGAAGAATTGACGTAAAGTGACTGTGAGAGCATGGATGAATCGTTATGGCGTAATTGATCTATTTGCCTTGCGCGGAAATTTTAAACGGTTAATGATGGTAGCTTCTGCGGGTGAATGTTTATTTATTTATTAATACGTAATGCAAGAAAACTACAGAGCCGCCTCTGTACTTTTCTTAATGCCATAGGCATTTTCTCCCAGTCGCCGTTTAGGTGGTGCAGAGATAATTAGTGGGGAGGGAGGGAGACTTTTATCTGTGCATAAAATTAGAAACTAAAAAGTACTGGATTGCCATAAGCATAGTAATAAATAAAATAATATACAATATAATATAGACACATAGTCTTAAAATATGTATCAATAATGTATATATTAACACACACATATATATATATATATATATGTATATTATTATTATTAATTACAAAAATATATCATGAACCTTATAAATATTAAATACATTACGATATACTGTAAATTCGGCAAGTCTTTAAGAAGGTATTCTCAGGTTTTTTTTAAATGGCATATTTTTGGCACTCCTGATTTCGAGAGGTAGCTTATTCCATAAAAGCACAGACTGAATAGAGTGCATGAAGTTAAAACAGTAAATGAAACATTGAAGGAGACGATCAATTGTCCATCGAAGATTTTTGTTACTGACATAACTTAGATACGAGAAATAAGAAGACATATAGGGCGATGTGAAATGAGAATTTAGGAAGCAATAAAGAGTGGTAAAGAGCGATGCTGACCAATCGGTAACTACTGAAGTTGAGTACGGTATGCAGAAATGTGGTCTTATTTGTGTTAATTAAAAATCAATCGAATGCAGTTATTCAGAAATCGGATGAGTTTGTTGAGGTGATCTGCATTCAGGTCAAAATAGCACACGCCACTATAGTCGATGAGCGGGAAGATTAAGGATTGCACGAGCATCGTTTATATGAGCATAAAGTTTTGAAGATGATAAAGGCATTGCAGTACGTTTGTCACTTTCTTCACAACACTAGCAATTTGAGTGTTCCAGCTCACCGTAGTCAATAAACAAGCCCAGATTTTTAACAACAAGACTGAGTGGAATATGGCTGCTAAAAGTGATTTTACGAAGTCATATTGTGTCCAGTTTGCTTAGAGCGCGTCCACTCCCTACCAAAATTTCTTAACACTTTGAGGTATTAACAGTCAACCCAAACCTACCTTTACACTACTACTTAATACAATCTAAGTCAGTGTTTATCTAATAGAAAGCTTCGCTTAGATTGTCAGCAGAATCTTGAGCGTACACTTGCAAGTCATCGGCATAAAGATGATACGCACATTTTGGACGACAAAATTAATAAACATGGGAAACAGAAGTGGGGAAAGAATACTGCCTTGAGGAACACCAGATCAGATATCCATCCAACGTGATGACGATGTATCAAAATTCACCGATTGTTGGTGACCTCAAAGATATGAAGAGTCTTCCAGTACTATCTCAGAGACCATTAAATGAGTCAGGATGTTGAGAAGGATTTCATGACTGTCGGTACTAAAGGCGTTAGTAAAATCCAGAAGAACCAGAACTGAAACCATGGTCGATTCCATACCAGTATAGTATAGTATAGTATAGTAATGTTATACGTAGATATACATTTTATATCTCACACATCATCATCTTCATCATCAGCCTGTGATAGTCATAAGTGTAATACACCATATCCCTATTAATTAGGAAATTTTGGCTTTTTGGTACGCCGGTCCAATGCGGCTTGGTGGGTGGACCGACTCCTACACGCCCATCCGACGCACGGATCATCTTACTTTTCCGACAATCGGGTGATCGGCCCAAATTGCCCTAACCAACTAGGAAACAACAAAAAAAAATTTGCTAAATCCCAGCAGGATTCGAACCCACGACCTCTAGTTTCTAAAGGATACGCCCATACCACTAGGCTACAAAGGCAGTTGCTTTTTTTATATCTATTTTAAAATAATTCTCCATGTAAACAAAAAAGTAAGAGATTTTAAAGAAAAGACCATTGTCTCTACTATTTGACCATAGTAGCAAATACACTAAATAGCACCGATTATTGCAGGTAAGTCTGTAATTTAATAAACCGATTCTGGCAGTGTACATGAACACATCAATGTAGGACTTGATGTCGATAAAAATTTATATTCAATGGCGTATTCGCAAACAGAGCTAAAGGTAGCTATGATTTTAAACTGCAATAGCTAAATATATTAAAGGCTGAGTATTCAGCTTCGTCGTCGTGTTTGCTTACAAAAGGTGTCATAAAAAAGCAAAAAGTCACCCAGAGGGCAATGGAACGAGCTATACTCGCTGTTTTTTTTACTGGATGATACGATGGACTGAAAAACGTAGGGTAAGAAGATCTCTCTCTCTCTCTAAAAAGGTAAATACTAACAGTTAGTCGCAAGTTAGAAATATATATTGTTCCATTAAACAGAACTGAATTTCAGTTTTTATCGACATTATTTTTAATAGGTCAGAAAAAATATCCCTTATAAATTGACTGATCTATGTACAGTTAACAAAATTATTAATCAACTTTGAGCAAGAAATTAAAAATTTAGTAACTTTAGTCAATAAATTAGTGTTAAACTATACTACTTATTGTCTAAATCTCTTCTACTGGTTCAGAATAGGACGTCTTTGATCTGAGATCGGATTTTCTCAAAAAAAAACTCCGTTCTCAAGTTAAAGTTAAAGTAAAAATTATATATTCAATTCTACTGAGCATTTGCGAAGGTCAAAAATTTACTACCGGGCCACAAACTCAGACCATCCAGAGAAGAACCAGCAAGCAACTCTGCGGAATTTTATTGTAAAATAAAAGAATTAACAATACTTGCCCAATTTATATTATATTTATTGCTATAGAATTTGCTAGTGAAGAATATAAAATACGTCCACACACTTTAATCTTCAATTTAATTTATAACAAAAAGAAGGCTTATCCTATAAGCGTTGTCATGACAACATTACGAATGCAATCAGTAATATATGGCCGTTATTTATTTTATTTTACTTTACTATTATATTACACAAAATTAGATTTTTTGGTTCTGATCAGTGTATATGCTCAGTTCAACCCCTGTGCGGCTTTATTATTAAGTAAATATGAGAACCCAGATTGCAGATTGCTCTAACAGCCTGTTTTGTAGTATAAATATTTTGTTCACAGCTGCAGATTCCCATATATTTCAATAACAATAAGACATAAAATGTAAAACCACGCGTAATAAACTAGTTTTGCAATTGCCTCATCAGTCAGCTGCCGAATATTAGGTATGACAAAGATAGTTGTTCTTAGTTTTTAAGAAAGTTTGTCAATATATGCTCCCCACTGCATCTTGGAATCAATAGAAAATGCAAGTAAACCAGTAGCGCTTTTATCATCATCAATTTCAATATTTTAAAAATCCCTCAACTTACAAAGACTAAAATATTTGGTTTTGCTCGCGTTAAGTACTAAATTATTTAACGCAAACCACACTCAATATCAATTGCCTTATTTGGTAACTCGTTATTGTCACTTGTTTTAAATTTAGCAGTAGAAAAACGTTATCTGCAAAAGGACAAATTTGGAAAGCTTGTCCGCTACCAAAGGCAAAACATTTATGTATATAGACCAGGAACAGAAAAGGTCCCAAAATTGATACTTGAGGAACACCCATCTACACAGAGAAATCAGATGACAGAGTGTCATTTACGATTACTTATTGTTTTCTATTGCGTAGGTAAGAAGATAGAGAATCAAAAGAAGATATAAAATCAAGACTAAACCCGCGTACACCGTAAAAGTTTACTTTAAGTTAAGTTAACGTTAAGTTACGTTAAGTTAGAAAAAGAGAGTTTGAGTTTATATCATTATTGTATACAGTTAGACACGAGGTACCTCAACGTAAGAAAATAGTTACAATACTTTTAATTACAGTACTTACTATATATGAATTTTATTACATTAATGACAAAAAAACGTAGGAAAAATTTTGACGAGGTTTCTTTATTAAAATTTGTTTGATATTTGTTTATCTGATTGACGCGACGTGACAAGCGGACGTTCATCATATAGTTTAGTTTATTCAAGGTTATATATGTTATAATGTTGGACCTTAAACATACTCAAAACGTAGTGATCACCCTTAATTAACAACAAAACAGTAAATAAGCTAAACGTGTAGATGAACAAGACGTTGCATCTCGTGTGTCACCGAACGGACTTGTCACCATTTTTATTACATACAAAAATAAACGAGCAGTCAAGCCACCTAATGGAGCGATCACTGACGCCCACAGAAATCGACAAAACCAGAGGTATCACGCTGCCTAATTTCTAATATGTGAAGTTACTCCTCGTTAAGCCAGTAAATCGTTTTAAACTTACTTTTAGCTGAAAGTTAAATTTTTCATCACTTTTATTCAATTCAGTAAAAAACTTCACAATATTAACGGAAACACAACAGCGGCTGATCTTATGCTACCATGCGGGGGTAGCTACCCGCTAACTCCGTGTTAGATAAAGTTTACCAAAGACATGAGTCTGGAAGTATATTATCATTGAAAAAAAGGTCGATCCCGCAAATTTTCAATAGAGAAATCTGCTTACTTATATGAAGCTTTAAAATTCATTCTACTTTAATACCGTTTTGATTATATAAGTACAGTGATAATATTCATAAAAATTATACGTAAACCATTTAAACCATAACTCTGTGCAAAAAAGTATGTGCGTCAACCTTTGTGCTACGCATTTCTTTCGATCCTATTTTAGTAGCAATACAGTAGTGTAAACACGAGTGTGTGTTTCAGTTCAAAGACATCATATTTTGATAATGTTATGTTCTGGGTGGATACTTAACATACGGCGAATGTCCTTCTAGTCTTTTTACTTCTTTCAAAAAAAGCATAAAATGTTAGGGAAATGAAAATAATGCCGCAATATCTGTAACAAAACTTGATTAATTTCAATACGTGAATTTATATAAGTCACATCTTTAAATTTAAATAGGGCCCATAAAATAATGGGTATGTATAGAAAGTTAGTTTAGGTCAAGTTGTGTTAGAAAAACAATTTGCATATACAATAAGGAACATATACAATATACTATCAGAATTAAAAGCCCTTAGAAACGCTTTGGCATGTTATAAAAAAATTTACAAAAAGGTTTAATTTTTCATGTTAAGATAAAAAATATGTTAGATAAAATCTGGTAGTTACTAAAAAGTGAAAATATTATTTTTAGTATTTGCTGTTTTGTTTGTTTTTCAAAAATTCTCGGAAAATGTTGTTGACGTAGTATTTACACTGTTTGAAGTGCTGTATTTCAAAGCCATAAAGCTGCTTCAACACTTATAGTTGCGAGTGAATGCTGTGTACGTAGTCTGTTAACAAGTGTGCTTTGTCCTAAGTATATGTAAAAAAAAAGTTATTGGATGCGCGGGCGCGTGGTCACTTAAGTTTCGTCAGCCAATTTGATTGGGCTAACTAGGTCGAGTGACGGCGATATGGCAGATCCTATTAAAGGACCTCCTTTCTTCTCGAGACGAGGAAAAATTTAAGGAAAAAAGGAGGACAGGCGAAAGGAGCGGTATGGTAAGAAAGGGAAGGAAGATTATTGCGTAACCAATCTGCGGCTGTGTTAGGCGACATAGAAATGCGCGAGAACAGTTATTAATTTGTTAAATTTTGTAAATCTAAAATCTGATTATACAACCTATTCATATAAAATATTTATATTTAAATAATTACTTAGTTTCCGTTCCTTGCACACAAGGAATTCATAAAGTATTGAATTTTAACATTGTACAAAATTATTATCAGTTGATCTTTAACGATAATTGAAAGACTTAGGAGTTCTTGAGATAAACTTTCTAATGGTTTTATATGGCGTCATTTCTTGGCATTTCGCCAATTTAATAGCAGGCGATTCTTCACAGATCACATACAATCTCTGATCATGCGAATGCACTCGGAATTGGAATGTAATATTAGAAAGGAAACTCTGTGAAAGCCCTAGTAATTTTGTTTATAGTTGCTGAATTCAGTTTTAGCTTCTATTTCGTTATGTGGGTATTAGTATTATTAATAAGGAATAAAAAATCACATTTTTTTACGTTCTGTTTTCAATTTTCGTTTTGTTTTCTAGTCGTTCATCGCAGTATTAAGGCACATGTCAAATGTCAATGTCAATGTCATTTTTCTAAACATTTTTTTGGTTTCATCAAGTATGACCTTTGTATGTTGAATTATTTTTGTATGTTATATGCATTAATAAAAACACCAACATCTTATTAATAAGCTTATATGTCGATTACTTATTAGTTTATTAAAGATATTGGTATTTTGTATAAATAGTTCATATGTTGTAACATGTATGCATCTGTGCGAACATTTTGCAACCGTAAAATTACAAATATTTACCGAAAAGATTTAAATTTCACGTAAATAATCATAGATAAGCGGTATTTTAAAGTACAGTTGCTCTTTTAAAGCAAAAAAAAAATAGTCATCGTTTAATGGAATTGTTGAGACTTCATTGATCAATGTTATTTATCTGCGTTAAGAACTTATTATATTAAAAGGCGTCCATTTACAATATCAATTTGATAAGAACAAAAATATATAAAGACAGTTTTAAACTGGACAGAAATAATTTAGGCAAAAAGTTAGACTTTCTGCGATCTTTACAGTTTGTGAGAATTCTTACTAAATTTTTCATTACTCTTTGAACTTACTTTTTTAATTAAGGAATACGAACGCAACGTTTTTTTTTATTTATTACAATATTCTAATGTTTATTACCATTATTATGTTTTATTTTTAATTTACTAGTATTGCAATAAAATTCTGTTGATAACTTCAGCTGTTTTTATAAGAAGTGTCTGTGTTTGTTTTTCTTACTCCAAATATGGTTTACAACAAGTTTATTTTGCTAAGTGTTAAGTATTAGCGTAAAAGAGTTTTAATTAAGTCAAAAAGGGAATTTAAATTTCTTCATCAATAAAGATCAGCATAAGGCCTAAGTCCAGCAGTAGACGGATAAAAGCTGTTGGTGATGATGATGATGATGATGATGAAGAATAATCATCATGGAATAAGAATTTTTGTTCTTTCAAGTAAGTGATGCGGAAAGATTATAAGTTCTATTTATGTAGTAATTAAAATGTTCAATACGGATAGCGATGATTTTACATTATATATATATATTTGTAAGCATAAATGTGTCTATTGTGCGTGCCAGAAGCTCATATATGGTAGCTTTTTCCATGCATACATTTATTACACTTTGAATAATTCTTTCTATATGAATTGTGGTCTATGTATTTTTCTGATCTTCAGGCACATTTTTCAGATGTTTTGTGAAAGTGTTACAAACAAACACCCATATATGTATGTATATATTTGCTTCCATTAGGTTATAATATACTTCACGACCATGTTTGCATATACTGCAAAGATATTTATGAAGAAAACGAAATCTAGTTTTATAAAACTAATCAACAAGAGCTAAAAATTGAGCGCGAATCTAAAATGAATTGATTTTTTTGTTGTTTTCATAGAAAACTAAAAATTTTGTTTAAAAATACCTAATTTTGGCACAAAAATATGGATTAATTGGTTGGAGTTAAGTTCAATCAAGCAATCAGAGGATATTTTTAATATGTATATATATGATACCATACAAATTAGATATACAATTATTATAGTCTATCTTATAAGGTTATAGTAGCTTTTTAATGTAAGTAAAAATCGCAGTTGTGTTTCATTTACCAAATAAACATATAAAAAAACTACTTTACTACAAAAGCAGCTATGAAGCATATATATTCCTATTATTATTGCTTTCAGAAGTCGGTCAGAAATATGACGAAGTGTTTTGCGAAATATTTATCATTTAAATATCCATTACTGATAATATCTTGTTGAGTCACATTCCATTTTCTCTGCTAGTGCAACTTTAATGTGATATAACTTAGAAATTTTGTAAAAATAAATTTTGTAAAAGTACCTACTGTTTTTTTAAATGTGCTACATATCTTAGTTCATAGGAAATTTGCAAAATGTTCATACTACATTTCTGAAAATTTAATGACTCCTGTTAATTTTTTCTAGTAGATGGATACATATTAATAGTGCCTAAAATACCAAATTTATTCGAAAAATTTTCAGGTTTCTAGTCCCCACCTTTGATGCTTTTACTATTTAGCATGCTGTGTGTTGTTATCTAATAAACTGCGTGCAATCATTATTTTATACATCTTGAAATCCGAATATTAATAGTTAAGTCTGTATGTTGAACAATGAAGATTTTTTTTATGGCATACGCAGCCAGTCGAGCAGTCGGGCCACCTGAAGGGAAGTGGTCACCGACGCCCATAGGCATTGGCAATACTAGTGGTATCGCCAACGCGCTGCCTACCGTGAGACATAGAGTGTTAAGTCTCGTTTACCTAGTAAATACGCTAGCTACGATGCCCTTTAAACCGAAACATAGCATTGTTCTCATCGTCCTGCTTCGCGGCGGAAATAGGCACCGCGATGGTTCCCACCCAGACTGTAAAAAGGAGACCTATCACCGGTACTTATAAAGCAGTGTGTTCTTTAGGCAAAATCGGGCAAAGTTAGGTTTCCCAGCACGCTTCCATCACCGCTTGGGCGTACAACTAATTAATTTCATGCGATTGGTTGTGGTTTTATTTAGTACGTAGTAAAACGTTTCAATCTAGTGAGATAAAGGAATTATATATATAATTATGGATTATGCTTTCGATTGAGCCACATTTTTGTTTGCTAAACTTTAACTGCCTCCGTTGCCTAGTGATATGGGCGTCAGCTTTAGAAACCGGAGTTGGTGGGATCGAATCCTGCGGGGACTCAACATCAACTCATTGTTGCTCCCAGTTGGTTAGGGCAATTTGGGCCGATCTTCTAATTGTCTGACAAGTAAGATGATCCATGCGTCGGATGGGCATGTAAAAAGTCGGTCCACCCACCTAGCCGCATTGGACCCCTAATGGATAGAGGTATATTAGGGGAGTTCTATAGATTATTACAGGTTGATGATTACGATAATGGTAATGAAATAATTAATGTTGATAAAATTTCATACATTACAATATTTGAAAAAGCATTAATTATCATTACACTTACCTGATTCAGCTCAATATAACTTAATACATTATTTCTATATTTATAATATAATAACAAGGTAAAATATAACTAAAGATATTTTTTATTTCATTTGACAATTTTTTTGTTATATTTTAATTTAACATTTACTATATTAAGAACAGGAAAAATGTTAGTGTGTAATATATAGTTTCATCACTGATAATTTTTTTTCCACTTTTGTTGTATGTTTTAACGACTTTCGTGTAATTAAGTTGACCATTAATTGGTGTTGTTGAGTGCTCTAGTTCAATATCAGCAGCTTTTACTGAAAGATAGCTTATATAGTTAGGAGTAAATTAGGCACAGGTCCAAATTTGATGTAGAAGTGAATCTAGGAATCCTATTCCAGCAAATTTCGGGCGTTTATGACTGATTTGCTTTTGTAATATCCCGCAATGTTTGAAGATTAAGGTTTTTAACCTATGTATTTCGCCATGATTTACGGCTCTACGGCATTTAGTGTAGTATGGAGTGGGTCGTGCTCCAAATTTCTTGCTAGGATGCCTTTGCCCATCTTGATGTTTATAAATTTACTGTTATTTAAATGAATTTAGGTAACAAATTTTTAAAAGTTATTTAAACTATACATGCGCTATTTCATAATTATATGTTCAATTGATATTGCTTATTATAACTTTAAAACAAAAACAAACATGTAAAATTGCATAAACTTATTTACTATACAAACGATTTTACATTTGCCAAAAAGGATTTTAGCTTTGGGTGTCTTAAATAAACATTCAAACGGAAATACTCAAAATTCACACTATTTTACATACAAGTATAATTATAGCAAAAACTAGACCACTTCCAAAATAATCGTTAAAGATAAATAATTAAAAAGGGTGCGACCCTAATAGGAGTTTAAATTGAACCCCTGCACATATACTTATACCGCATAGTATAAAACAGGTAGCCTAAAATCCAACTGTTCATTTTTAATCATTATACTATTTGGTCATTTAGATTCAAAACGCCAAATTTACACGTTTCGTAATGGTTAAAGGTTAATTGTAATTTTGTATGGAATAAAATTCGATATCATTTGTAAAAGTTTGATACAAATTTTGCTTTGAGCCATTAGTAGTTTATAAATACTTTAATTAAAAGTGATTTACCTCATGGTTTTTGCAAATCGTCAAAATTTATGTTATTGAAGTACTATGTGTGGAATTTATTGTTCGTTCATTATTTTTAGAAACTTTATTTCGCCAGGTGCCAGGTGAAAAGACTAACTAATATAAAGCAATTATTTTTTAACACTTGGAAAAAAAAATGACATATGCATCAAATATTGTAGTTTTCTATTAATTTTTTTCTTGCTATACTACTTATTTTTTATTACTTATGACAGCATGCATTTTACTAAAAGCCTAAAAATCGGTAATAAAGACGGTGTTAGTGCAATCAACGAACCAATATAGTTAGATTTTTAATCTTCATGCGAACAAATCGTAAATTATACTAATCATTATTCGCTATATGAATTTTTACAAATTAAATATATTGCTACAGAAACATAAAAGATGTCGAATCATGGATTCACTGCAGCGACGGGCTCAAAATTTAAAGAGCAAAGGTGGTAAAAGATAAGAAACTTACCCTAAGAAACACTTTGTAATTTTTTCTCAATGAAAACTATTTAATAAGTGTTGAGTTTTAATAAGTGTGAGTCTACATACCTATTTTTTTACGCTTTACATTTTTTGTAAAATCAGTTATATAAAGCTTGTTTTAAATATACAGTGGAGTATAATATAAATGTGTTGTTCTATTTGTTTTTGCCTATAATTAGACAAAAAAAATTATGGCTTTTGCTTTGACGATGACTAAGTTCCATATTGACTTTTATCCCCATTTTAAACCGCAGTTCACTACCAAACTGTTTGAAACTAAACAATTGCTAAAATAATACTTTTAGCTTGTTTTGATTATCTGGACACTGCATTTTGTCGTTTTATGTTCAACAGAGACGATTTCTAATGAAACTTGCATACCCTATTTCAACCACTTTTATCGCAAAAATGAATAGCCTATGTCCCTTTTTCGACTCTATTCTAAGTATGCACTAACATTTATCGAAATGGGTTTAATATAAAACGGACTAACAGTCATACAGAGTTATTTTCGCATTTATAATATAATTTTGGATCTACTATGTATCTAATATCTCTCAGCATCTACTAAAAAAAAGGTAATAACGCCTCTCGATTATTTCAGTTCGATTTCACTTCTGTGCAACTTCAATACTACACAATTTAAAAAGGGATATAAAAGAAGAGGACACTGCTACGATGCTTTCATTTATTATTAAAAAAATATTTATTGAATTTTCTCTTCGCAAAGAGGAGGGTAGAGAATAAATCTGTTGTTAATAAACTGATTTAATAAATGTAATTTAGATAAATGTTTTAGATTCATTTCACAATAATCTTTTGAATTTTTTTACATTGCAGAATAGAACGTTTTAAAATAGTTAAGCAATTTATTATATACATCCGTTTTCTTCTTGTTAAAATTCAAACCTTTGTACCAACAAGATATTGATGCGCTTTTCTTGCAAGTTACAGTGTGGTTTCAAACTTAATATTTTACAAACTTTATTACTTTTAACGTACATCAAACAAAAAAAAACAAACATGGTTGGTGGGTGGACCGACTTTTTACATGCCCATCCGACGCATGGATCACCTTACTTTTCAGACAATTGAGTGATCGGCCTAAATTGCCCTAACCAACTAGGAACAATAATTAAATTTGTCCCCGCAGGATTTGAACCCCCGACCTCCGGTTTCTAAAGCACACGCCCTTAACACTAGGCTATGGAGGGAGTTAGTTAGTTAGGTTTTTATTATAAATCCAGAACTATAAAATTAAAATTACCCAATAGTATCATTTAAAATTTATATGTCATCACCAATACAAAGCTAACTATTGTATAATTGAATAAATTTAAAAATAAAGAAACAGTTAATAGGACCAGGATGATTTCGTAACTCCATCGAAGTAATATAGTGAAGACGAAACCGTCCTAGTCTATAGTAAAGTTCCTAACTCTATAGAACAATTTACTTCGCTATTACATATAGATCATACAGTCTGCATGATTCCATTTTCGACATTTCAATCATAATTTCGGTTTAGACTAGGTGTTCGCGCGCATTTCTATGTCGACCTAACACAGCCGCAAATTGGTTACGCAATAATCTTCCTTCCCTTTTTTACTGTAACGCTCCTTTCGCCTGCCCTTCTTTTATCCTTCCTTTTAACACATTTCCAATCCGGCTTCATAACCACGTTGTCCGAGCCGGATTACACACATGATCCTTCGAACCGCATCCTCACTTCTGGTCCTTAAATAGGATCTACCATATCGCCGTCACTCGAGCTTGTTGGTCCAATCAAATTGCCCGACGAAACTTGAGTGACCACGCGCCCGCGCAACCACTTGGACTAAAATAATAGCCAAAGGATGATGCAGATATGCATGTGTGCTATTTTACTTATGAAATTAATGTGATGTTTTTAACTGTAAAAATGCAATTGCAATCGAATATTTTAGTAATAAAATAAGTAAATTGCCTTTTCCATCTATACGTAATAACACTTATCAAATAAACTTTTTTTACTTGTGACAAATCTAATAACTACTCATCATCATCATCATCATCATCATCAGCCTGTGTTAGTCCACTGCTGGACATAGGCCTCCCCTAATGCACGCCACCGCTTCCGATCTTCGGCTATTCTCATCCAGCCCACACCGGCCACTTTGCGAATGTCGTCACTCCATCTTGCCGCAGGGCGTCCTACACTACGTTTGCCGAGCCTCGGTCTCCACTCCAGAACTTTTCGACTCCAGCGGTCGTCGTTCTGCGGCTTATATGACCGGCCCATCTGCCACTTCAGCTATTAATCCGGTGGGCTGTGTCGGTGATTTTGGCCTCTGTCGGATCGCGTCATTTCTGATGCGGTCCTTCAGAGATACCCGAGCATAGCCCTCTCCATAGCTCCGCTGAGCGACTTTAAATTTGTGGACCAGTCGAACCGTAAGTGTCCAAGTCTCGGCACCGTAGGTCAAAACGGGTAGGACGCACTGATCAAAGACTTTAGATTTGAGGCTTTGTGGGATGGGTGACGAGAAAACTCGACGAAGCTTATGAAAAGCTGCCCAGCCCAGCCGAATCTTCGTTGGCCTCCCTCAAAGTTGTTTTACCTAGTTGGAGCGTTTCCCGTTTAGTAAAGTCTCGAAACAACTTCGAGGGAGGTGCCGTCAATTGTATCGGTCCCGGATCAACGTGCTCGTTAAACATGCCTTGGTTTTACCAAGTTCATCCGGAGACCAATCGGCAGAAGACTCAGCCAGGCTTTGCACCATTTTTGCAGCTCCTTAGCGGTCCTCAGCCATGATGACGATATCGTCCGAAATCGAAGATGTGAGATGTACTGCGTTCACATTTTGCCGTGTCCTTCACAGTTGAGCGTCCTGAACATTCCTCAAGCGCGGCGGAGAACACCCGGAGACATAACGTCTCCTTGTCTCACACCGCGGTGCAGGGGGATAGGCTCGTCTGCCCACTTTGGACTACGACAGAATAGTGGCGGCGTTGTGACATCTCAGCATCTCGATATATCGCCAATCAATTTGGTAACCTGTAGGACTCGAGGAAAGACCAGGTCTCGATGGAGTCAACAGCCTTCTATAGTCCACAAATGTAGCACAGGGGCTGGTTATACCATGTGTCTTCTGTATAACCCGCCTCACTGATAGATGTGGCTATGGTTGAACCTCCGAAACCCGGCCTGTTCTCGAGGCTGCGTTCGAGTTCTTGCAAGACGATTCGAGATGACCTCGAAACAACTTATAGACATGACTCAGGAGATATTGGCCGATAGTTCTTCAAAAGGGCTTTATCACCTTTGGAAGAACAATACGACCAAACCCCTATGCCAGCTCAGAGTTCTCCCGGAGAAGGGCAGGTTGGTTAGACGGCGGAGTCTTTCAGCACCGGTTTACCGGCGGCCTTCGAAGCTCCGTCGGACCCGTCCTCCCCGGGGCTTTTCCATTTTGAAGTTGCTCAGAGCCTCGATTTCGTCTAGGCCGATTTCTGGAAGATCCTGGCACATGGCGGGTAAGACTGGCGCGATAATCCTTCTCATCCGGCTCGGTGCCGGAATGTGACGCGTGTAACGGCTGTAAAAGCTTCAACCTCCGAGAACCTTCGTCCTAGAAGCGACGACTTCTCCTCTTTTTGGTCAACTTCGTTAGATGGCTTCCGCTGTTGAGAAGACTTTGGACCCGGTTTGCTCAGTCTGCTTGAGAGCGTATTGGAGGACGGAGGTCGCGCCTTACCAGCTTGGAGATGGTCTTGTTAAGAATCCGCGTTCTAACGAAGTGACGGTTGGATCATTTCGTCGCTTAGCCAGATCTAGTGTTTCTCCCGAAAGTTTAGACTTTTGCCCGGTACGTCGCAGGCCGCAGAGTTTTGCACCTCGTCCCGAAGAATTTCTACCACTGATCGAGTTCCTCGTCAACGTCCACGTCGATTAGCCAGCAGCAAATCGATTTTCCAGATTGATCTGAAATGTGCCAGGATCAAATAGCTGGAGCAGATTAGGTTGAGGGACTCATCAATCGGACCGTTCAAGCTCAAATCCATATTGGGTGCCTCAGAAGTCGGTGATCACTCCGGTCTTGAACCTTGTGATCACGAGACATCCCTGAATATGCGCTTTTGTCCGATATAATGAAGTCTATCTCATTTTGCCTATGTGGCCTGCCACGTCCATTTTCTTTGGGGCTGTTTCTAAAGAACGAGTTCATTAAGAACAGCCCCTCTCGCTCGAAGAAATTGACGAGCATTTGCCCCATGATTTCTGCCCATAACCATAATGATCCCAGCATCGATCTGACGCCGTACTCCTACTTTGGCGGAAATCCCTAGACGACGTTGAAGGAGCCTTGGTGGTGTTATGTAAGGCCTTTGAGATGTCCTCGTACATATCTTCGACATCATCATCCGGAGTCGACGTTGGTGCGTACACTTGGATAATTTTCAGGCTGTATCTATTGGTCAGCTTTATCACAAGGTACGCAACCTCGCCGACACACCGGATACTTCAATTACATTGTCAATGAGGGATTTATTGACAAGGAACCCGACTCGCCCTGTGATGATTTTCTCCTGCCTGAAGTACGAAGATGGCCCGATTCTAGGGTTAGAGTATCTCGCCCTCCTACGGACTTCACTCAATCCCAAAACGTGCCATCTTATGCACCTAGTTCCTCTTCCAGTTGGAAATGAGAATCCTAGCCGTAGGTGCGTCCGTTGTATGTTGCAATGGTCAGTTGGTTTTGGGCCTAGTACTCCTGGGATTCTTAGCACCCCCGCCCTGCCGTTACCGTGGCCGCCGCCTTGGCCAGGAAATAGCAAGGCTACCGGGAACTGGGGGCCGGGGCGTTTTTCGTTCAACCATTAGGGGTTTTGGACCGTATCCCACCACGCTGGTCCAATGCGGGTTGGTGGGTGGTTCGCCAGAGCCTCGTTTGTTGTTTGGCAGGGTACCATGCAGGTGAGGTTGGCTGGTTCCGAAGATGTTGTTAGGATCCTTACACCCCTACCACTTAACTACCATACTTTAAGTCTAAAAGAATCACTTTTAACAATTAATTCTAAAAGAAACACTTTTACTATTATTTTTTTTATATTTCACCTCAAAATTTATACATCCATTAATATAAATCAAGCCTTGTATTTCTGGATATCGATATCCGGTCGAGTCATTGGAATGCTTGCAGGAAATGTCGCACAGCTTAAATGAATCGTCCCGACGAATCGTCACGTTCAACGAACACGTTCTCCCAAGCCCGGTCAATGTCAATGGTGTTACTTTCAAAGTTATCGCTGAATATGTCTACCTCGGGCACATATTGCAGTTGGGGACACACAGCTTGGAGAGGGAAGCCGATAGGAGGATTCAGATGGGCTGGGCAGCATTCAGGAAGTTACATCACATTCTCACGTCACCGATACCGCAAAGTTTAAAAACAAAAGTCTTTAACCAATGCGTAATCCCCGTGATCGGACTATTCCATAACCATGTTGGTTGATCCCCGATCAGGTGGGATGACGATCTCCGTGCCGGTTCATGTTAGCAGCTAGTAGTAGGGGATCGGCCGTCTTGGCGTTCAATTAAAAAGGCCTATGTCCAGCAGTGAATAGATAGAGGCTTATTAGGATGACGATGATTTCTGGATTTGCTCATTACCTGCAATCCCGTTATGTTTCATGAGTAATGATGCTTTAGTAAGCTCATTAACTTGATAGGCACCACTATACTGAGAATATTATAGGCGGTTCAGGTAATTGTGATGCAAAATTGTGATTTAGAAAAACGTTTCAGCTCACGTTGGGGCGATATTTTAGGAATCGGTTCATAACTGTGATTCAAATTGGAAGTCATTTTTATCTAATAATAATAAATAATAACTTTTGAGAACGCAACAGTTTCAAGACATCTTACTCTTCTAAATATTAAGTTATTACAGCCCGCGTTTTACATGTCCACTTTTTTACTTTCACTTTATCTTGATCTAGGTTATTATTATTTCATTCATTATATATTCATACCAAGCACCCAATTTATTAATTTATCTATTTAAAACTTTAATTAAATATTTAACCATAGTATTAAAATATTGTAGGACCTGAAGGCCGTAAGCTCAAACCCAGTCCAAATAACTTTTTACTATAAAAAAATTAAAAGCGCTAAGCATTTTAAGCTTTAACTAACGTTAGCTTGCATGCTACAAGTAATGTCCTTGATGCAATGTTTGCAGCGGATATTTTAGAAAATAGGCTATCAAAGGGTTTGGGGTATCGTAGTTTGTTTTGTTATCCAATTGTATGTTTATTTTGAACCAAATGAGTTAGGAAGCTATTGTACATGTCCAAAATTTTGAACTACCTAAAATTGCCCAAAAACTTACTAACCTGCTTTCTACTACATCAGTACAAATTACCTGTTGATAAGTCGATGCTTAGGATTGTATGGCTGATATCAATATCAGTAAATGTTATAAATATGACGTCTTTCGACAATTTTTAATAAATGCTAAGATAATATTAAAAAAAAAAGATTATATAAAAAATATACAATTCGCAATAAGAAAAATATCTTATAAGGACTGTATCTTATATCTTTATCAGAGTGCATTCTGGTACCCAGTATTATTATCAGACAGGATACTAAAAAAAAATACCAACGCTCATAGAAAATAAAGCGAAATACGGCATAAGTTACATAACTAATTTTGAAAGGATTTATTGTTTCGCCACACACCACCACTTATAGTTGCGGCGTGAGTTCCGTGTGCGTTGCTGTCTAGTTACGAGTGTATTCTATGATAAGTAGTTGTACTTGTCCCGACTGTGCCGTATTGTGAAGACTCTTCGTTGCAAACATTCCCAAGGACACGTGTGAAACAATTTTCTTTTACAACTCTTGTAGCGTAGTAGTAATTTATTGACAAATAAATTTTACCATTTTTTATTGTATGAATAATAATTTTTTCAATGAAATCGTACAATTGTTTTTCGGAAAATAAAATCTATACAGTATTTTTATTTTCGCCCTTTTCAAATTGTGCTATAACTTTTCATCGGTAAGTAATCAAAATGACTCATAAGTCAAATATAACAATTAAAATTCTTTAACAATATACATTAGTGACATGTCCAATACATGTTACTAATTTCAGCATAAGTCAATTAAAAGCGTTAGATACTTATCTCTTATGATTTACAAACCAGTGATATAAATTAGAGTAAAGACGACTTTTATAAAGTGTATGAAACACAGGCTAAGAGTCCCGGCAAAAGGGTACGATTCTTGGTTAAAACTAAATTTTATATGTAAAGTTAAACACTCCTTGCAGTACTAGACAAAGATTAACATTTTCGTTAAAATCGAAAACTGACACCGGTTCCCACACGATATCCGAATCTAATTTTCATACGAAAGGCTTACCTTTCGTACTTCGCCAAATCTCATTCGCAACTTATAGCGAATGACAACTTACTACAAAAGAAACGTAAGTTCATCACGAATCTGTTACGATTTCAGGATACGCCTTGAAGAATTTTTTAATATTATCGAAAATCTTAGCATGTAAATATTCAAAATAAATTGAGAATGCAACAGGTAAATTTATGCCCATATGGGCACAGGTGCTAACCATTAGAGAATTTCAACAAGGATTCCGGCCGGATTAATTTAGAATTTCTCACAATCACTACTACGTATAATTATATAAAGAAATAGTCTTAGTATATTGTTAAATTACAAAGTACCTAAAGCCAACTTATGTTTTTATACAATCACTGATCTAAGTACTAATAACGAAATTTAAAATGAACACTAATTTCGTTTTTTAGTTATTACTAGGAAAAAGTGAATACACTAATTAAGTTTTTATTATATTATAACATTTAATTTAGTCTACATGGTAGGTGTAATTACATGATGGTTGAAATAATAATAACAATGTTTCTCATTCCTAGGATCAGCCAACAACTTTCACACTGAAAAATTTGCACGGTAATATTCCTCAAGGGGGAATTAAGGAGCTTAGATTTTTAAATTGGGCGTTTGTTTTAGAAATTTATTTTGTGATTGTTAAGGAAATTTTCTGTTGTTGTAGATAATTTTTATAAGAATAAATCGTAATTTTCATCTTAGCCTATATTTGTCATCAACTTTCACTTTCAACACCTAATTATTTCCCTAAATTAAACCCAAACATAAAATTACTGCTACACCTCAAGATACCATAAAAGGTTCACTGCTTGTCCACTGCGGGACATAGGCCTCCCCTAATACACCCCTAACCATTAGGGGGTTTTTCACGACGCTGGTCTAATGCGAGTTGGTGGATGGACCGACTTTTTACATGCCCATTCGAAGCATCGATCATTTTACTTTTCAGACATTAGCTGATCGGTCCAAAAAATTGCCCTAGTCAACTAGGAAACAACAATGAGATTATGTTGAGTCCCCGTAGGATTCGAACCCACGACTGCCGGTTTCTAAAGCACACGCCCTTACCAAAAATGCTGCTTGTTTATTACTTTGTCAACTAAGCTTTTTTCGTGCGGGTGAAATTTTCAATTCCAAATGATTTACTACTACCACGCGAAAATTCTGTGATTCCAGAAATTTAGATATGCTTCTTTCTAACAGATAGTTTGTTGAAAGCAGACATTTTTTTTCCATTACATTATATCACCCGTTCCATCTTTTATGTCTTGTACTACCTTTTTATGTCCAAATTACAAAAATTATGACAATTTTAAATATGCAAGTTATGAAAATCCAACTGAATAGAGTTTATGATTCATTTGTTGTCTTTTTGTTAACGACTGCACAGTAATTTGGCAATTTTTATTATTTAAAGAAAAAATTAAACGTAAGGAAATAAAATGTGCTTCAATTATTTTTCTACTTCAGACAATTGAATGTGCATTATCTGAAATCGGAGCTTGGAATTGAGAGTTGGGATAAAATTACATCTGATATAAATATTGTCTGAGGTGCCATCGATGTCTGCCAGTAAAAATTACGGGTATGTTTTCAAAACCTTTACTAATACACATGATTGTGTTATTTACTTGGTATTATATTTTTTAGTTAATTTTAATCTAAAAGCTATTATTTAAAAATATAAGTATGTATATATAAATATATTATTATTAAATTATGACAAGAGTTAAAAATTAAAAAAGGAAATTTGGGTATATTGTAAAACGCAGCAGTTTGTTATAAAAATAGTAATGCACATACTTTAAAGCGATGCTTGTAGTAAGCCGGTTATTATCGTACATTCAAAATTCCAAAAATTCCGTTTAGATCTATTGAATTCGTTGACCACTATGGAAGCAGATTATGTTTCCGTTCTCATTATTTGAGAAATTGAGCGTTCGTCGATATGTTGTCGTTAACAATCCCATCCAAGTCTCCAAAGGAATTCATAAGCAAACTTGTATTTTCGAAAAATCTTGATTTTATTGATAATTTAAAAAATCTTAAATAAGTGACAAATGGCTTCTGCTACAATCGGTATGGAAATCTAGAGAATTGCTTATTAAACAAGAATAAAATTAAATCTTGTTTAATAGTTTATTACAACACAAGCTGGGTGTGGTGTGGTTGTAGATGGAGAAGCGTTGGACCACGTAGATGCGGCTGTATTTTGCGGCATCACAATAGATTCCAAGCTGCAATGGGGCCTTCATATTAATAGGCATGCGAGTTAGCTTAGCTCGTCGGCCTATGCAGTCAAAAAAATTCTGTTTTTTCTCAATACATATTTGAAAATTTTATGTACGTTTATAAATATAAAAATTAATTCGTGAAACATTGTGACACACATAATATAAATACTATAACTAATAGGAATAAGCATAATTTTGTTTGTCAAATACTAAGCTCTGAAGAACAATGAAATCTTCCATGCATCAATATATACTATTCTGCAACAAAATTTTAAAGCACAAATTTTAATGAGAATTATTTTAGTTTTAATACAGAATCTTATGACAAAATGATAACTTGCATAAGTTACTCTTTGTTGATAGATATTTTAAACAAGTTTTAAGTTAGTAAATTTCAGATGCATATTCCATAAAACATCATTTTGATATACGTTTTATAAAAATTATTATCTATTTGCAATTAAGTAATTATTTTCAAACTTTTATATCAACAGTATTAATTATCTAAAAGTCTAAAAATTACGAAGTTGTTAAGTTTTGTAAGCAATAAACGTTTTGTTTTGCTTTGATACTTAAAGTTCTTTTTAAAAATATTACAGGGTTTTAATAATTAATGAATGAATATTGAGTATTCTTAGTTTTTTATTGGTATTTCTATCTGTTTTCTCTTCAATATTACTGTAGCGGATCAATTTATAAGATTATAATCAAAACCGTTTATTATGCAAAAGATAATACTTCTAAATACGTGTAAATTTTTTTCGTCCATTATATGAGGAACTTTGTATTGTGTATTAGTCATTTTATTATATAAAGCGCAAAAAATTACTTCTAAAGAACAAATACTTACATGAATTGTTTCGTTTACGAAAACGAAATTTAAAAAAAAGTGAATTGAGAAATCATTTATTAAATGAAGTTTTATTCTATATTTAGAATTTTAGCTCTGATAAAGGCAAAAAGTGTCATGTGTGTTTTATTTATGACCTAGTGATTTTTCTTAATTATAAAGTAATTTACAAATGTAGAGCAGTTTGAGATACCTGATTTTGTACAATGTGATTTTATAACAGTTTGTTTAAGGTATCAGTTGTATTATTCATCGGATGCATATTTAAATCAATATAAAATATTATTATGTAAAATTATTTTAAAGTTACTTATATTTTATTTTTAGTTATTTCTATATTTTTTTGTTTTCATATATTTAACAGATGGGTACAAAAATAAAACATGTAGATAAGAAAGTTATAAATTTATTCCGACGACGACAGTCTCAATACTACAACATCAAGTACAATTTATTGATGGATAAATGTTAAAAAATGTAATGAAACGCCAATAAAATTTTCCGTTGCTTAAGTAGAGATCAAAAGAGGCTTTTTAAATTGTTGCTTATTTATGACGCTGTTAACGACGCCTTTCTCAAGCGAGGAATATTGTAATTACTGATGATTTACGATTGCCACTAGACGATTCAGTAATTTAAGAGATTGTTAAGCGCGTCTCGTTCAGCTCTTGCAGTTAATATTTCCAGTTAATTTAAATAATATTTTTGTTAACGTTAATATTTAAATTTATCATGTAGGATCAAATTGTGTCATATATCGTCTCAAGGAAAGACTTTATTTATGAGTGGTTTGAGTAATGTAATTAATTTTAGTGTTTAATTTTATTCGTTCTTGTATATTTAATTTGAGTATCTATAAGAAAAATTAAAAAACCTCTTTTATTATATTTATAATCGTTAATCAGAATACTGTTTTAATTAGTTTGAATAAGGGTAACTATACTTTGTGCCTGAATGATATGTAGCATTTTACTTGTATAATACAATATAGTACACAGCTCAACACGTTTATTTTTAATTAAGCAGAAATGACTTTAGGATTAAATGATACTAGGAAGGAGGTGGTGGGTTCGAATCCTGTGGGTACTCAATAAATTTTAGTTGTTGTTTCCTAGATGATTAGGGCAATTTGGGGTAATCACCCAATTGCCTGAAAAGTAATATGATCCATACGTCATATAAGCATGTCACTAAGCTATATAACCGATACGGTCTAAAAACCTCCTAATGGAGGAGGCGTGCATTATAGGAGGCCTATGTCCAGCAGTAGACTAACACAGGCTGATGATGATGATGTTATTACTCAACAATTTTAGGTGGACACGTTTTGTTCCTCAATATTAATCTGATATGCAAAGCCTAAATATACTAAGATATGTTGGGTTCCACGAGCTTATACTACATATGAAGTAAAGTTGATGATGCTGAGTAAGAAACTTTGTAAATTATTAAAAAAGGTGTTCACTTCATGTAACGTCACTCGAATTAACAAGAAACTCTCTAAAGTATCGAAATCACTTGGCTTTGATTGGTTTAGCTTGCCTTCTTCTCTCCGTTTAACGACAACTTTCTGCAAAGCCAGTTCCTTCAGTGCCTGTTATATAAAGGTCACACTGTGTTATAAAAAACTTTAAAAGGTGACTGACTGCGATGCACTGCTGCAATGTCAATTTATGGCGAAAATTGTTGGTGTAATTGTGTTAAAATAAGGATGTCTCGTTCGAAGGGCATCTTAGTTATCATCATTCATATTAAGTATTATATTATTATTAGTAACAATATACAATATCTCTGGGTGGTGAACATACTTGTTGCATCTTACACTGCATTTTCAGCAGCCAGGGCGAGTCACTTATTATCAGCTAAGCAAGCTGCTCTTTGCCTAATTTAATCAAAAGTAATTTCTTCTGGCTGAGATTTAAGTAATATTGGATTATAGATGAGGTATAATGATATAAGGTATCAAACATAATTCAAATTCAGATATCTTTACTCTTTAGAAGTGTAACACTCACTTATTGATTGTCAAAGACGCTACCACCGGTTCCGAATAGGACGCCTCCGACCTGAGAAGAAATGGTGAAAGAAATACAGCGAGCCTATTTTGTCCTTTTAAAAATAATCAAATATATATACTTATTTCATATGAGCTACATACAGTTCTAACATACGTATATTAAATTTGAAAATCCTGCAGCGAGCATTTTATCACCAGGTTGCGTTATCATTTAAAAATTAATTTATGTTATATTACCTTTAACACATAAACGTGCCTTTACTACTTTTTTAATTTAATTTTAGTTAAATTCAGAACGTTTACTGGGATTTTGTTGCAAAAGCGCATACATTGTCCCATTAAAGATTTACTTATTCTTCGCAGTTTAGTTGCTGAAAGAATTAAATTATGTTTATTTCTATTATTTATGTTATGTGCATCACAATGCCTGCGAAAATCATTTCTATTTTCTCCACATAAATACGTATTAGTATCCGCCACACATCCCCCACAGTAGAATGCCATAAGACATTACACTATGGAAATAGCTAAAGTATACTAACCGATTGTCTGACTTTCTTGACAGCATATACTGCAGAGCTGAGTTTATTCGACAGTCTATTAAAATTAGGGCCCCACTGCAATCTGGCATGTATTGTTATTCACAGAAACACGGTTGAATCAACAACGTCTATCTCTTCCTCATCTATAAACTTTTCACTTTTAGTCGGTCTAACATTTGGAGTCATAAATTTAATACATTTTGTCTTCTTCTGGTTAGGTAGCAAATTGTTGACCCTAAACCAGTACGCCACTCTAGAGAGAGTATTATTTACATCGCCATTTATTGATGTGTGTTGTAACTTCGAGAATTAAGAAAGTATATCAGCAAATAACTATTCTTCGTTTTATTAATTACTTTGGTAAATCATTTATAAGATGAGAAAGAGAAAAGGCCAAGAATAGACCTTATGAGACACCCATATTTACTGGGGCCTCGGAAATCTGCCATTCACGTAAACCCTCTGAGTTCGGTGGCTCAAGTACAAAGATAGAAGATTGATTGGGCATTTTTATACCATAGTGACGTAATTTCCTGAACAGAGTTTCATGCTGTACGCAATCAAAGCTTTTTGAGATCGCAAAAGATGCCTAAGGCATCCTGCGACGCATCCCAAGCCTCAAAGATGCTCTTAATGAGCATAACGCCAGCAACAATCGTGGAGCGACTAGTAAAAACCGTACTGTTTGTTATTTATAAGACAGTTACTTTTAAAATGTTTCATTAATTGGTTTAATAATAGTTTTTAAATATTTTACTGAAAGTAGGAAAATAGAGATAGGTCTAAATTTATAGAGTCCATATAACACCTTGATTTAAAACTGGTATACTCTACTTGCTTCATAGGTCAGGAAACTCACCTCTGGATGCTTACATTAAATATTGTTGCTACATGAGGTGATATTAAATCAATAATCGAATTTATCACCTTAACAGAGACCCCTACTAATATCTTGCCACATACATCAGTAAAATTAAACGTTTTTGTACATTCAATAACATAATCTTTTAAAAGTGATTCGGCAACTGTTGGAGAAGACAAAAAAGACTTGGTAGTGGAAACCGGAAAGTCCGAAAAATCTTTCGAATAAAGCAACATGTAGTGGGCTCAATTCTATGTCATCAATATTTAAAGTTTTTATGGAGCTGCTCCTTCCGGCCTTTACAGTTTCGCTATTTATATTATCCCAAGTCATTTTCACTTTATCTGATGAATTTTTAATTTTACTTTTAAGGTATAAACACTAAGCCAAACAATACACTTTTTTAAATATTCAAGAATGGCGCTAACATGTGAAACAAAATTATTGTTATAAAGTTAAGACTATAAAGGTCATTTAATCTTCGTTTGCTTTTATGAATTACGACTGTTGCCCATTCATTCAACGCTGTAGAATATTTAGATTTAACCGTTTTAGAAGTAAATATAGTATTAAATTATTTTCTTATTGACTTGAATAATGCACTAAAAAGCACACGTGGATATTCATCATAATGTAAATAAGTAACTTTTTGTAATATATTACCTCTGAACTTCTCAATACGCTTTTTATACATAGGAACAAACATTTTTGTTTCCTGTGAACTTTGTTGTATAACATTGTATCTATTTGAAAGAAGGCAAATTGACCACAAGGGTCAGAAGATAAGATTTTAAAAATTGATTTATTAAAAAAATTTGTATATATAATATCCATATATGACGTAAGTGTCAGTAATTCCTGTTGGTTTAATAAATAAATTTTAAAAGGTTATAGAACTTAAAAGGATCTTAATCTAATAGTGGTGTCGCAATTATCTAATAAATTAATGTTAAAGTAACCACAAATTAAATTAGATTCAGATAATTTTAACAATTTTATTCTAGAACAACTTCAAAAGGTTCATATAAAAAGAAAAGCCGTGAAAGGTCTGTAAACGCATACAACAATGAAGTGCTCAAGCTCGATTAGATTAAATAGTCCGTTCAACAGAGAGGCTCAAAATATTATGTGATTTTTAAATTTTAAGACTTTTAAGAATTATTAAAGAGCATCGCGATAGCTTTATCTGTATTGAACAGCCTAACATCCTGGTGACATCCAAGATATAACATTAACTGATATCCTTAAAGCCAGTGCTCAGTAATCCATAATACATCAATTTACAACTATTCAAGAAGAGTTCAATTTCAAGTTCTTTATTCTATTCCGGTATAGGTTCACACTGCATCCTTTTATTAGAAAAAATTAAATAACATTATTGTTTAATAATAATGTACAGTACAATAATAAATAAGTACTGTTTATTTTGCAAGAGATTACCTCCGTTGTCTCAATATTTAATTTAAATAATTACTTTAACGGAACGGATTCCGAATAAAAACATGTCACAATTGGTTCCTGTTCAATAGAAGCAGGAGTCTGTTGTTTCTAATATTTGTTACTGAGGATACCATATCTGGTATTTCCTCATCTAATTCACTATAAAGGCTTTGGGTTTGTGTGGTCCTTAAGTTCTGGTTTTTAATTTTAAGTATGTCAATTGTTTTATGTGCCTCATTAAATTCAGACCTCAGCTTAGAAGTGAGGCCAAGAGCTTTCCTATATTCACCCCTACACTGGTCAAAACCATCGACTACATTTTGCAAATTATTATTTTATTCTTGTAAGTTTAAAATTTTTAAATTAAACTGAGCTAATTATAGTTTTAGTTTGGAATTTTTGTTAATAATTTGCAAATTTTCATGTTCGTTATCGTCCCTTTTCCTCTGCAATTGCTCACAATTAATTTTCATGACTGAGGGACTAGATTTGGCGTTGCCTTGGTCACCATTTCTTTCCAGACATTTCTTGCACCATTTGGATGGATGATTGCAGGGTAGCTCCCGTAGCGTCCTGAATAGTGTGCGTCCATCTTGTAGGAGGCCGCTCTCACTTTTTTTCCTTGCACACAACCAGTGATAATCAACCCATCAAAGCTTTGGGCCCGTCGACCGTGTGTCCGATGAACTTGAGTACTTTTTCCTACAAATAGTTGAGGAGTCGGTTGTTATATTCAACTGTTTTAGGGATTGAGTCGTTTGTGCGACGTTCCGTCCAGGATATTCTCAGATTTGCGCCAGCACAACGTTTCGAACGCGTTATCCTCGATCTCGTTCTCGCTTTTTACCGCATTTTTTGACATTTGAGCTCTTCGATAACTTTCTGTTCGCAATCACCGTCGTCACTGATCTGGTGACGAGGTATACGAACTCTCCTTCACATGCAATTTACAAAGTTTGTCTTCGTTCTTAGCCATTACCATAATCTCGACTGATGATTGTTACTCTGGACAGGAATTTAGCAAGTTCTGCCTCGAAGGAGCCTATTATTGTGGTATCGAAAGCGCAGGTAGTTTATTAAGTGGCCACCAGCGCGGATGCCTGCTTCCCAATTGCCTTTTTGTTTTAAAAATATAAGGTTTTCTATAGTTATTTGATTTAGAAAATAATGCTAATTTCATAAAATATGTCAAACGTTAGTTTTAGTTTGAAACCAAAATAAAATTTAAAATGTGGTCTTTAATGTCCTAAATAATTGATACGGCTAGCTGGAACATATTAATTCCACAAATGGCTTAACTCACATGAACGCCTTGCACGAGACGGGAAGCAGATTTGGCATAATATTATGTTACCAAAAAAAAAGGATGTTTATAGTCTAGTCCATGCGATACATTTTCGTCATTTATGAAACGTATATTTTTATCATAAAGTAATAAAAAATTATTATATTTATTTAAAACGATATTAGTAATTAAATATTTGTGTAATAGTAAATCGAATCACTCGTTGACATGATAAGGGGCAACTTCGAGTATGTAGATAGCAACATTAAATAGTGGAACACTGCACTTACCGTTTTAAATTTTAATCCAATCGTGATAAAATTTTAAAAGGGTAGCTTAAGCAATGAATGCACTATATATCCACGCTAAAAAAATTATGTGTTTTAAATTTAACTGGAGTTAACTAAATAACTATTTCAATGTCATTTAAAATTTTGTTTGGTAGAATAAATCCTGCGAGTAGTAAAGTTAGATTTATTTTGTTTTAAATTATGCCAAACAGTTTTTAACAAAATAGCTTTAAAACTTATAATAAAACATTAGCTTGGGTTTTTTAATTCGATATTGTTTTGACATAAAAACTAGTGTCTCGGCTTCCCACGGGTACAATGCTGATACTAAATATAACTTCCGTGTCTGTAATATTAACATATATAAAATAAAAATTACATTGTACGTACTTAATTTAATAAAGATTAATTATTTATTGCTTCTAATCACTTCGTAACTTTATCGTTTCATCTCGTATAATGTAAAGTAATTGTTTCAATAAAAAATGGTTATTATGGGTTGTCCATAAGTGATAGACATTTACCGTCGCAAATAAATCGCAGAACTCTTGTTGACCTTTTGTCCCAATACTGTAGGTCATAATTTCAATTTATTTTGCATTGAAATATTTAACTAGTATATATAGGGAGGGGCAGAAGGGCAAAAGCGTCTTTGTTTATCGTCTTACTATGCAGTGATATGTAGTGATTAAACTGAAACACAAGAAATTGATGCAGTACAAAACAGCGGATAAAACAAATATCGTAACAATAATCATTCAAGTAATAATTTTTATGAATACCTTTCAAATTACGAGCAAATCGATCTGATAAAAAGTTAATTTCCAAACTTGAAAAACAGCACTTTAGACAAGTATTACCTTCGATAACTTGTTTATATCTTAACTTGAAGTCCTTTGAAAAACTCTATGATAGCATCTTAGCCTGAAAAGTTATAAATGAAATTGATTTTACAAAATGAGATTGGTAAAACTTTTATATTCTGCGACCAAAACCTTTTCAGCAAGTATTACAAATATGAATTGAACATATTATGTGAAAAATCGTATTAATGTTTCTTTTATATTTGTTTCTTAATTTTTATCGTTCCTATGAGATAAAAGTTAACCATTATGTAGGCAATATTTTATTGTATATAATTATTCATAACCGCCCCTGTGCCTAGCGATATTGGCCATTACTTTATGAAATGAGGGTCATAGGTTCGAATCCCGCGGGTAAACAATGTTAAAACGTTTGAATTATTTAATAGTTGTCTAATTTAATTTAATATAATTATATATGTATCTGAGTCCGGTTTCACTTATAAGTTAAGTTTTTGTTTCTAAAACAGCTGTGTTTACCTTTAATTTAAGTACATATGTATAGTGTTTTGTTAATCTTAAGTGTTAACGTAAATGTAATAATCCTACATGTTTTATACATAAATAATTATTATTGTTGTTTTTTGGTTGGTTAAGACAAAAGAGGCCGATCTACCAATTTTCTAAAAAGTAATATGTTTCACGCGTCAGATGGACATGCAAAAAGTCGGTCCGCGTTGTCATGATCATTTTTTTATGGCATACGCAGGCAGACGGGCCACCTGATGTGAAATGGTCACCGACGCCCATAGACATCGGCAATACAAGTGGTATCGCCAACGTGCTGCCTACCGTGGGACACAGGGTGTTAAGTCTCGTTTACCCAGTAAATACGCTGGCTATGGTGCCCTTCAAATCGAAACACAGCGGTGTTTTCACACTACTGCTTTGCGGCAGAAATAGGGACCGCGATGGTACCCACCCAGACGGTCTCCTGTAAACTGGGGACCTACCACCGGTAAACGATCATTTTAGGCATTCGTTATAGGAAGTCATTTCCTTAAAACATTTACTGACAACTAATTCTTTCTTAGAATGCAGTTTACCCTTGGGTTGTGTAGGTCAGGTGCCAGATGATCTGCGTCAAAGCGGTCATTCAGGTGAATCTGGATGAATTACAAGCCAACCCCGTGATAATTTGACAAAATGCCTAGGTGAAAGAAGGTTGAGGTCAAACTCAAAAGTAGTTTTCATCCTTACCGCACGCATGCACAAGTTCGAATCTCGAATGTTATGCGTTAAAATATAATTGTAAACGCTGCTGAAAGGAATATTAAACTTAAAAACAGTTCTAAAATTTTAACAAAAAAATATGACCAACAGCGTGTTACTATTTTACGCAATATAATCTAATAGGTAACAACGTGCTCTCCGTACAGAAGTTTATTTTCTTCTTCTTTAAAATACCGTTTATGACACGTTTTATGTACATAAATTTAATTATTTTTTAAATGTATTAACTTTTACATAAACTCACACCGTATTACCCTAAGTGACCTTTTAAAATGTTACTAATTGGACTCTCCCTATGACCACCATAAAAATGTAGAATTGTAACCTCTAATAAAATTGCTTTATCAAATTTATAGACCTCCGTAGCCTAGTGGTATAGGTGATTGCTTTAGAAACCTGAGGTCATGGGTTCGAATCCTGCGGGGACTCAACAAATTTTCATTGTTGTTTCCTAGTTGGCTAGAGCAATTTGGGCCGATCACCCAAGTGTCTGAAAAGTAAAATGATCCATTCGTCGGATGGGCATGTAAAAAGTCGGTTCACCCACCAACCCGCATTGTACCAGCGTGGTGAGATATGGTCCAAAACCTCCTAATAGATAGGGGTGTATTACGGGAGGCCTATGTCCAGCAGTGGACTAAAATAGGCTGATGATGATAGAAATCATATTAAAATATAATCTATTAGTAAATAGAATAAAATACAGATGAAAATAATTTCTGTATCAGGTAAAGTTTATATAATCTTTAACTTTTGGAAGTTTAACCAATAAAAAAACTGTATCGTGCTAGCAACGCACAGTCTGCTTTGCTGCGTTTGAAGCACGATATTGCTAGTGCACTGAATGTGGTTTTAACGAGTTCTACTTTAAATATCTTTATGGGCGACATATTTCTTTTTACAATACCAATTAACCTAAAACACGCTCCCTTTTTATTATTATTCAAGTGTAACGCTTTTATATTAAACAAGTACATATGACGACTTGAAACCAAGCTGTGTATTTATTTTAATTTCGATAACTAATCATTATCTTAATAAATAAGTGCCAGCCGCTCACTTCTCAAATGATTTAAGCTTTGTCTTAGCTCTCGTGTCTTCCTAACTTTAATACATTATGTAAATTTTTTTCTGATTCACTTAGATATCAGTTACCTGGTTTATTCCCATTTTTGTCTCATTTTCCAACCAAAGATAATTTCGTAACTATTTAACATAATATTACTCGCATCTTTAGTAGACTGCTTAGTGGCACTTCGTTCCTTTTACTTATACCGTCAACTACATTGTAAAAAAAACACTTTAAAATATTCAATCATATTCCAGTTGAATGATAATCTTGTGTGTAAGTATGTTTAACCAAACAAAAGCACAATATTGACGTTAATCTTTTCAGAAAGGCAATATTCAACAATATAACTCCTGGTAGTCAATGGTTGGTGTATTTTAGAAACCGGAGGTCGTGGTTTTGAATCCTGCGGGATCAACAAATTTTTCATTGTTGTTTCCAGTTGGTTAGGTTCTGATCAACCAATGTTTAGAATAAATATCCATCGTGGATGGTATCTAAAAATCAGCCCTCACCAACCTGCATTGGACCAGCGTGGATTGATACGGTCCAACCCTAATGGATAAGGGTTTATTAGGGGGGCTTATATCCAGTAGTGGACTAGCACAGGCGAATGATGTGCCGATATACCGATGTAATAAATTTTTGAGCAATTTTGTTACTAAAATGTAAGTAGAACCCTAGTATTAAATTGAAATATGGAATAAGAAACCCGAACGAACACCGCACCATATTTCAATCTGATTTCCATTTTAAAGGTAAGCTGTAAGCGGGGTTTTATGCGGGTGTTGCGGAAAAGTTTAATGATTTCTTTTGACATTAATAGAAGAAAGAAATAATGAAAGTTGTTTTTTTTATGAAAAGGTTAGAGTATGTTTTTCTATTGTAACAAAAAAAATTGCGTTCTAATGCATACTTTTTTAAATAAATTTTATATTTTGTATTCATTTTTAATTATAATGACTAATAAGCAATTAAAAGTAAATTAACACTGATTTTAATAAATATTTTGTTTATGCAGTTTAAATTATTAACATCTACATTATTATTAAAAATTACGTAGTTTTCATCAACCATATCAAAAAGACTACTAGTATGAAAATAAATATAACATGTTTCAATTATTTTTATATTCAGTATAATTTGAGTTTTTACTTTGACAGTTTTGGAAAAAGATGTTTGTTTGCTGTAAAATAGATATTAATATCGTCGAACAAGAAACAGCACCAGTAAATTAAGGGTAAGATTTAATTAACATTTTATGGAAACTTTAGTTTCGCAACAGGAATGAATATTTTTTATTTGCGAAACCATTTACTTTTAAATGGCGTTTTACTGTATCGTATTTGTTTCTCATAAAATGTGCTCAGATATTTCACAAATATGATAAATTTAAATAATGTGTTCCAACTTCATTGCAGCATCCAATGAGTGATAGTTTAGTAATAACAATATTAAAGCACAAGAGATAAACTTGGTTGATTGTAAACAGTTAGACGACATAGTTCGAGAGAAGCTGATAGAGGATTCGCTTTTGGGCAGCTTTAGATGCTAAACCAATTCTCGTCATGATACTTCGAGTTTAAAGACTTAGTCTTTTACCGATGCATACTCTTCGTGATGACCTATTGAACAATAGTAACTATTAATAATTTAATTACAATTCGTTAGACAATTCGTCATATATCCATAGGACTGAGTTTAAACGAATAGAGAAAATAATAAAGATTTTCCATTTTAAATATAAACAAACTAATAATAATATAGTTTATCGCCGATCTACTTCAACTGTTTCTAGTTTAATTACTACTTAATCCACTTGTACGTTCGGATCTCACGCGTTGTGTGATTACCAAACACAAAATTCGTCAAAAATCTATTAGGACAATAAATTTTTTTTTTTAATACGGTTTCGATAATAATATATAACATGGTGAGTGTCTTAAGGTTTATAATTCATATAATGTCTAAGTAATTATCCTTTGGAGTACTATTTTCTTGATAACAAAGAGTCTCATCGCAGTAAAGATTAAAGAACTGTTACAATAAGAAAAATATATTAAGATATTAATTAGTGATCGGTTGTGAGACGCCGTCTTTTTTTTTCGGGTAAATTCAGGGTGACATATATCAAAATTCATTTGATCCTAGGGACTAAATAATTTCTGTATGAAAAAGCCTCATTACTTAAAACGGATCGATGATTAAATTAAAGCAAGTAAATTTTAATAATGTCAAAGTTAACTTTGTTTAGCTGAAATCAGTCCTTATACTACCACAAATTGGTGGTGTATTTAAAGTTTACATAACAAAATAAGGGACATGAGAAAAGTTACTTTTCGAAAAGAAGTATTTGAAAACTGAAATAATTAATATTATCGCTTAAAATTAAAATTTCCACCTATTTTTTTTCAATGCAATTTCGTTGCTCTGCCCCTGAGCTAGATTTAGATTATTCTTGTTTTGAGTTATAGGTATTATAGCATTCATTTGGTCCCATTTTTTTAAAATAATTTTAAAAATAAATCGTTAAATAGATATTGAAGAAATATCGGCGTTAAAAATCACGACCTAGTGTGATTAAATTGTTAACAACTGCCGAAACCGTAAAAGATTGACTTTATCTATGTTCTTCATAATTTTACTTCTTTGTGTGGTCTATAATATAGTCCGCAAGCACTTATACAAATTTTTAAGAAAAACTTACAATAGCCATTTTAAGGTCAAAAATTGTTAAAAATTGGAATCAAGCACATTCAAACCTCATTTAATGTATACAGTGTAAGTTTAAATAAAGGTCAATACATTTAAAAATATTTCATTCTATGTACAAAAACGTATTATAGACGTCATTTTGATCAAATAAATACCTTAAAAGGTATCAGAGATTTAAAATGCGGTGGCAGATATTTTGTACAGAGAGCACGTTACGAGAACGTAAAATTGTAATACGTTGTTTCAAGTGGGTAATTTTTTTGTTAAAATTCGCTTGTGTGTTAATATTCGATATATTGGTTGATTCAAATGGCAGAAGACAGAGGCATATGCATAACGTTATGTTATTATGCTTAACATTTGTTAATCGCCATAGTTTTTATGTCACCCTTAACACGAGGATCATGTAAATTTGTAATCATACGTTCGTATGTTCATTCGTTCTATTCCAGTTTTTATTCATCGGATATTTGTTACTAAAATCATCAGTACAGAGTGAAAATATGTAATAGGATCCTTATTTTTACTTTTACTTGTCGTTAGGGCGCAGTCTCTTATACACTTATATGACCATGGCCATACGATTTATCCAATTTATAATCGGTCAAATCTTCTCCGATCATAAGGAAATTGCAATCATGTGAGTGAACCCGCTATGGGTTTCAATTCAATTTTGGAGAGAACTTAAATCTTCACGATTCTATTTTCTCTATAGTAGTACGAAATAGAAAATGAAAGATAGACTTTTATTGAATTTAAAAATAAACCGTGGGTGCAATATTGCTTATAATAATCATACAAAAGATATACTGAAAGCGTTATTTGATCAATGAATACATAAATGGATCAAGACGTTGTAAACCAAATAATTAATTTCTTATATTAGGGTGTTCAACAAGAGTTAAGTTTTAATTTTTTGTTCCAATTGTTTATTCGTATACTAAATAGTAAGACTTTTGAAGCAGCACTTAGTACATACATTTGTTTAGGTTATATAGCTAAAGTGTATGAAGCTTTTTTTTTATTTTACTTAATGTAATCACTAAAATATATCAGTTTTAATTTTAATATGAATGTAATATGAAAGCTGAATAAACATCAATATATGTTCTAATCTGATTTTTAATTTCAAAATAAGCTGTAAGACAAGTTTTACGCAGTGTTGGAGTTTAATTATTTATCATATTTATTTTTAAAGCACATTTAAGTAAAAAGAAAAGAAGAAGAAAGAAGTACATATGAATGAGATTTTTTTTATCCGCAAGGGAAAAAATATTTTAAATATTTTTTTATCAAAATTTAAACACTTCCAATATATTTAGTATTTTTATTTTATTAATAATTAAAAGAATAACATAATACTACTTAAGTAATGGTAGTTCATAGCTAAATAAACTTAGTATCTCTAAAGAATTCGTAGCAAATGCAACACGCAATAATCTAGTAGTTTTAATACTTTGGAACCTTCATACATACTTATAACTTTTATTAAGTTTTATTATAAATCTGTTTGCTTAGCACCCAAATCCATCATAGTCGTGATAAATTTTCCACAATCCATTTTAATGGTAGTAGCGCAATTTAAAAAATTGAGTAATGCAATAGAGCACAAGGCATTACACAAAGCCCAAAGCAAAATTTAGGCGATTATCTAATAATATTTAGTATAATGTATTTGCCTATATAAACGTTGTTATTTTAAAACAAAAAGAAATAGAAAAATTAAACTAAAAAAATATCTTTTAAAATATTGACCTGAATTAATTTTATTATGAATGATAAAGATTGCTTTTATCTCAACCGGGCGGAATTAAAAATAAAATATAATTATGATTGGTTGTTTACATATTATTTTTTAAATTTGTTGTTAAATTATTTTTGTATTGAATGAATTTTAAATTTTAATTAAAAAAAACAGTACTTGGATTTAACAATTTTAAGGTATTACCCACAAAAATATTAATTGCTGGCTGTTCAATTTAGGTAAAAGTCCTTTTTAATTAGTTAATTGAAATTTTTGGTTTGGGTTGATCTGTATGGTGGTGTTTTTAATAATTTTTTGTCTTTTTGTTTTTTTGTTATTATTTATTGTGGGGTTATGTTTAATATTTTTTCCTTTTTAGATTATTTTAGAAAGAGGGGGTACCCCGATCCCGGGGAAGTTATGTTACCAAACATAAGTTTCCCAATTCCAACCCCTTTAATGATTACCGGATCCTACACCTAATTTTTAAGGAAAAAGACAGATTGCTTTACTCCTGATTCTTCTCAACTTTCCAAAAAAACACAGTTGTAACCAAACGGTCCTTAATTCAGTCAACCTTTTACACCTCAATTAAGGCTCCAAAAAGGAATTCCACCCAACGTTGCCCCTTTTGGTCCATGGTAAAGACCTTGAACCCTCTTCTAGACTAATTAAGACCAATTAAGTTGGTCCTTTTACATCACAAATTAAAAGGTGTTATTGGATGTTTTAAACAATTGGCCGAATCGTTCTAAAGTGGAATTTAAAATCGCTTTGAGGCCGCTAAACCTATTTTTAGATCATTCCGGACCTTGTTGCAGGTGGGGAAGTTGCCCATTTTCCTTCTTATAAAATGTAACCCCTGGGTTATTGTTAAGAATTTTCCTCTTGAAATGGACTTTAGAGGTTGGTCTCGTCCATCAGGTACCTTAAAGGTTTTAATGTTATTAGGGGCACGCCGCCCCGGGCAGAAAATCCATGGAAAAAAATACAGCTATTTGGACCCCGACCCGTTTGTTTTCCATTCATTGTCAAAACTACCAGAAAAAGTTTATTTTTTTGCTAATTTTCCAATTCAAAAATGTTCTTCCAACAATTCAATTGCCAAAAGTTTTAAGATTTGGGCTGTGGCTTTACCAATTCCCGATCAAAAGAGGTGTATAAATCAATCTAATTTCCACTTTGGTTTATGTTTCCAACCATAAACAACTGATAGAAATTCCTGAACATTCCAGACAGAAGTCCATTGAATAATGTCTCAGGAAAATAATATCTTCTCCAAGAAACCAAAAGATTTCCCAATTAAAAATCTTTTGAAATTTCCCAATCCTTCGCCCTCAGTTTATCCTTCACACAATCCTTCCAGGTGCATCCAAATTCCTATCCTTCCAACCCTCATCCCAAATAATAATTTGTACCGTCAAACAATTTTCCTTCTCTCAAGGAACCTCCAATGCCCCTCATCAAGGCTCAGGTTAGCAAGGGAAGGCCCATCAGGCCGATTACTAGCACACCCTTCTTTTAGTCTCCCAATGGGAATGCTTACCACCTTGATAAATTTTTCCTAAGATAACCTTCTTGGACCTTTTACTTTCAACAAAAAATAGTTTCCCGGTTTGACGACCCCAACCACCTTACAATTTCATTATCTTAAACTTTCCAGTTTAACAAAACCATTAAAAGGTTCCTAAAACATCCCTTCAATGGAATTGCCATAGTACCCCAAATTCCAAAAAAAAATGATTAAATTACTTTTTAACAAATACCAACCCTCTGTCTTTTTGCAGCCCAGGAGACGTGGTTTGGTCTGGGTCCATCTTTAGGGATCCCAGGCTACCTTATGTTTCCCGGATGATAGGTTTAGGTTATGCTGGCTGTGCCATTTTAGTTTCTAGGAACGGTATTTTTCCAAATAATCTCCCTTCCACAAATGGTGTTTTTGCCGTTGCTATTTGAGAAAATTTTTTCTTTCTCTATATACATTTCTTATCCTAATCTTGCTTTCCTTCCTCCTTGAGTTAAAACATATCATTTGGTCTTCTTCCTATACTTATCCCAGGTGGATTTTTATTCCACCTTTACCTCTTGGGGCTGTTATTATGGCCGATGCCACCCTTCCCCTTTTCCTCGATCTCCGTGGATGAATTAGATCTGTGTGTTTTTAAATTGGATCTCAACTCGCAAATCTCTCCCTTTCCAAAACCCAATGACTTTCCAGTTGACCACAAGATTCCTCCTTCTTCCCTCTAGTCTCCTGGACGGTCTTTGTCTTCCACCTTGTAAGGGACCATTTCTTTTCCTTTATTTTGGCCCTGACCCTTACTTAGATCTGTTTTAATGTTCCTTTCCCCACTCCTAAAATTTAATGTTCCAAACAGGGCTGGTTCCCTGTTCAACGTGTTTTGAAGAAAGGTAAACTTTCCTTTATTGAACGGGAAATGTCCAAATGCTTTTTTTGTTTCAAAAATGCCTTTATCTTCTGCCAAGTCCATCCCTCCCAAAAGTCTGGCTAAACTTAAACCTCTTCCCACCATGGTGGAATTCTTGTTCAAGGGCCGTAAGAGGCCTCCGAGGCAGGAAGCAACACGCTCATGACATGACATTGAAAAATTTCACCACCCTATCAGACACGAAAAGATCCGGGTCGCCCTTTTTGTGAGCAACTTTTCTCCTATTACTCCCCCATCTAAAGTCTGGACCTGCATTTGGACACTATCGTAGCCTCTGTCTGCAGTCCTGCTTTTTCCCAATGATCCATCTTTTGGACGAACAGTTTCTCTAAAATTAGCTCCTCCATTGTCCCCTCATTTAGGAACTCCCTCCCATTTTAACACTTAAGAATGTAACTCTTTCCGGGGCCCCTTTTTCTCTTGGGAAGAACTTTCATTTGGTCCTCGAGGTTTCTTACAGACTAATCCCCAGGTATTGATGGGATCCCATATTCCTTCTAAGTAAAGCAGCCTTCCCAAAGGGTTTTCCTTATCCATCCTAAAAATATTTTTCAATTGCCTGTTCCTGAAGAATTGGAGAACCAAGGTAAAATCAACCATTTTAAAACCTAGAAAAGGCTCTATCATGTTAAAATACTAAAAGGGCTAGAACATTTGATAAAGAATCAATTGGAATGGATATCCGGGCAAAAAACCACATTAGCTAAATCCCAATTGGCCTTTCGCAAAGGTTTTAATTTTAATTGACAGCCAGACATTAGTGACTGACATATTTGCCTTCTTCTGGTGAAGTCTTTGGTGGGAGATTTTAGATGTTTTTGGCATATGTATGCTACCTTCCGGTACTAGGCAGAAAATCCTCCAGCTGAGTATTCCCCTTGAAGATTGTAAATATAATCTTTAATCTCCCAAGCCCCAGTCCTATCCATTCGTTTTCCTAACCCTTTATATATCTTCCTCAGCAGTATGGAAAAGGGCTTGCCCCAAGGGCTCAGGTGTTTAGTCCACTGCTTTACAGTTTTTACACTTTGATCTAGAGTTTAGAATGTTAAATTTAAATTGTTGTTCAGATTCAGATTCTTGGATTCAACATATTCTCATGTAATTAAAAATGGAAAAAATGAACAATATTGCGTTCTTTATCTAGGCACTTGGTGGGGCTGTCACCCTTATACCTAAAAACTCATTTACAATGCCCTGGTCAGTTTTTGACTATGGTGTTTCTAAAACCTTGTTAAACTCCTTACAATCCCTTACAAAATCCAATTAAATGCCTTAGAATAATTGGTGGGGCCATTAAAATCCTTTCACCTATAAATGCTCTTCAGGTGGAGGTGTGGGAAGCTCCAGTATTCTCAAAGACAATATTTATCTGACCGATTCCAAAGGTTATTCAATCTTTTATCACGCTCTTATTTCTAGGCTGCACAGTCTATCCGATTTTATCTCCTTCCAAATAAAACCTGGTCCCATAAAGATTACCCTTGCCTGTTCAAAAGTTTTGTCCTTATCTTCATCTTTGCCATTTTCGGTAAAATTTTCCTCTCTTAAACACCTTTTGATCCTTATTTTTTAAACCTCAACCTTGGATTTGGGTTTGATAAAAACCCTGTTTTGAAATATCCGTTAATCAATTTCATTTCAACATTGGCCTGATTTTGATCATTACCGATGCTTTAAAGTTGTCTCACAGAGTTTGGAAACTGTTTGGATAAAAGTACAAAATGATATTAAATTATAAATTCCCCTAAACATCAGTATTTTCAGGTGAATCCATATGTACTGGAAGCTCACTTTTATTAGTCCCCAAAATTTAAAACTCTTTACTCACGATTCTAGGTTGCCACAGGCTTTCATCTAATCAATTTAATCCAAACATAAGTTTCACTATTGAAAATCAAAAAGTCCTCTTACGGTTCATCAAAAGATATTAATTAGTTCTGGCCTGGACCGGGCACGGGAATTTTAAGGCTGTGACTTTATGCCAAAAATGCAGCAAAAACAGGATCATGGACCACTACAGACGGGACAAATATTTACTGCCATTAAAGTCCCTCTTCTCATCTTAACAAATTTCTGCTGGGCTTCTAAAGGGAAGTATATGGATATCAACCCATTTCCTAAAATTTCCCGGTTTTGCAACTTAAAAATCTACACAAACGTATACCTTCATCTGCAGATTAAACTAGGATATGCATTCCCTTTCATCCGAAAGCACACATAAAGACCTCCCTCTGTGAATTGGCTAGATGAAAGGGCACTGACCACATATTTTTCAATTGTCCCCAGAAGACCCTTCTCTTGACCTTTCCCTCCCCAAATTCCCGCGTCCCACTAATTTAAAAAACTTTATTATCCTATTTGATTTTTTTTCTATTTTTTGTTCTTTTAATCTAATAACATTAAACTTTAGTTTTTTTCTTTAAACAACCCCTGTGTTTTTTGTGTTCCTTTGTTTCAGAACATCAAAGAAACTAGGGTGGATTATCCAGCCCATAATCAACTTAGTTTCCTGTGACCTTGTTCATTTCAAAGTTTCATATGAGGTCAATCGAAAAACTTGAGTTGGGAAATCTACAAAAAACATAAAAGGGCCAAGAACTGAACTGAACGAACGACTTTTGGGCTTTTTTTGATTTTATTTAACATGTTTAACGATAAGTTAAATCTAATTTTAAAAAGACTACCCGTTTCTTAATTTTTATAAAATTGTTTGGTTTTATCTAATACTTATGGCCCCAAATTTTTTAAATTTCCCTTTGTTTGATTTAAAAAAAATTAGTTCAAGAAAATTATCAAGCAAAGCCTATCGGGACGGCAGGTCATAACTTTTTATAAAACGTATTCATGGTTTTCTTTTGGTAATTAGCATTTTCAATTTTATTATTATTGTTGTGTGTAGAAATATTTAAAATATTATGACAGTTGATGTTTATTTTAAAACGAAATAAATAAAAAGTGTTCCATTTCTATTTAACCAAAAAATTGTTACAATAATCTTCCCCCTTTCTTATATCCGTTCCCTTTCGCCTGCCCTCCTTTTTCCTTTCTTTTCCTCATCTCGCGAATAAAGGAGGGTAAAAAATAGTCAGACGCGGTTGGCGGCCAGCCCCCGCTGCGAAAGCCTTGGGTATTCTTTAAAATTACGCGACGGGGAACCTTTCCGTTCTAATAGTTTTAAGTTTACCGCGAACCCCAACTGCATCCACGAAGACGCCTGCAGCGGCCGCCATCAACAAATTATCGTTTTTTTTTCTTTATCCATTTTCCAATCCAGCTTCCAAACCACGTTGTTGGGCCGTATTACGCAAATGGTCCTTCGAACCCATCCTCGCTGGGTTAAATAGGATCACCATCGCCTCCCGAGCTGGTTGGTCCAATCAAATTGGCTGAGAAACTTGGGTGACCAAACCCAAAAAAACGTTTTAGGGATTTGTTTAAAAATCTTTTTCTTGATCCATTTTTACATTTTTCCCATTTATGGACGGTCCTCTCCTCAGGTCATATCGAGTTTTTACTGGCGAGGTGATCGAGTTTCAGTTAAATATTAGAAAGAGCCCCAAAGGGCAATTTCAGTTTAAATAATACAAGATGAAGAAGAATGGGTTTTATCAAAATTATAAATATTTTCAAACTTTTAAAAGTCTATAAAAAGTCCTGGGCGGGCAAAGTTTTATATATGAAAAAAACCACCTAAAATTTTTTTTCAAGTGTGAATGGATAAAACTACCGGAAAGTCAAGAAAGTGGCCATTACGGAGGTCTACCAGCAGTGGCTCACAAGGCATGTAATGATGATGATATTTAAATTTTTAAATTTTTATTGTATTTAATTTTCAAATGAAATGAAAAAATGGTGTTAATAATAAATAAACAACTATCTCCAAAAAAACCAACAAAATAATTAGGTTTTTTAATACATACGACCAAGACATATTTTTTTAAAACGAAAAATTTAAGCACAAAATGCTAAAAATTATCACACGCATTCCGACTCAATGAACCAAAAAAACAAGTGGCCCTTTTTCAGTTTAAATGGCGTTATTGAAACAAAAGGGGACAATATAATACAAAACTAAAAGGCAATGCACAGGCATCTAACGATGTTGAGGTTTATATTTTATTCGTGTTAGCTTAAGTCGATAAAAAAATGGAAAACTGTAAAATTGTATCTAATTTAAGTTGATATTTGCTAGATTGATATTGAAATCTTAAGACACACCTAACTACCCAAAAAATATTCTATTCAAATATTATGCAATAAATTATTTAGCGTTATTAATGAAATATATCGTTGCTTTACCTCTGCAAATAAAACAAACCAAAAAACTAAATGATTAAGTCAAGTAAAACACACATTTTTAAATTTAGATTTCCTGGTTATAAAATTGAACATCTTTCTCAAGAGTTTTGGGTTTTCATTAAAGGTAAAACTAGAATTTCTTATTCTACATTTCAACTTGATTTTTAATTTAATAACAATACATGTAATTTAGATTTAACATACAACAGTAGATAAAGATTTTAACCTCATAAACACTTTGGGCTTAAATTTTCAATCAGCGAGACAAGGTGGTGCGAATTCTCTCTAAATTTATTTTTCGACCAAAAACACGTCTTTTTTGCATTATCTTAAAAATATTTTTATGGCAAAATCAATTTTTTTCAAAAACATACGGTAAACCGTTACATAGTATTCTTGTGATTTTTTCTAGTGAAGCCATTCTTGAGAAAAACACGATTAAAAATATTATTTTAATTCCTGGTTGAAAGTTCTCTTTCGAGTTTGAAAACTGGCTTTAAATTCTTTAGCCAAAAAATTACAAGTTTCTGGCAATATATTTATTTTAAAGTATGAAGATGGTACGTAGAGGAAGAGCAAAGAACGTTAGCAATCCATAAGTACAAATCACAAACACATCATAATTTATAACTAACCTTTGTTGCTTATGAGAATCATTATAATAATTTCCTCCAGTTCTGATTTCCAAGGTAAGTATTTAGTACATGATTTGTTTAAATAAAAAACCTATCGGTGTCGTCATTCATGGGTTTGAATATTATAAAGGTATTAATGTTAACGGTTTGGTAATTAGCATGTATTTCGGTATTATAATATATTTTAGGTTTCCGCTACCTTTGCTCAAAGGTTTCTACGAAATTGAAACTTGTTATTATTTTTTACCGGGCTGATAAACTTTTTTTATTTCAATCAATTTATGTTTTGATTTTATCGATTGAAAAGTGTTGTTTTATGGCCTGAAATCTTTTTGTTGAATGTTTCATCAATTTCATTTATGATAAGTAAACTAAATGGTAACCGAATGTAGCCAGACTGCTCTCCGGCCCTACTTGAAAGAAGGCACAGAAAAGATTGACTTATTGATTATAAAAGGCTAGTGTAAAAACATATTTCTAGCCACCTAAAAATAAGTAAGTTCTTACCATCAGTTAAATGCAATATCCTTCTGCAAGACTGTAAATATGATTTCTTTTCAAGGAGAAAAACTTTTGAAAAAGCCAATTCCAAGGGAAGTATAGCTAGAAGTAACAGTTGAAAAAGTCTGCAGCTTGGATCAATTTTTGGACCGCCAAACTTCTCAGTATAGTAGCCGAAAACCGGAATGAAAAATATTCCAATGAAATTAAGATATTTTAAATACAAAAATTAAAATAAAGATCACGAAAACTGCCATCAAAAAATTGGCTCGGTAAAATTTGGAAGTAAATTTAAAATTAAGGCGAAAAACCTTCTGCCACTCAATCGATATATGATAAAAATCCCAAAAGGACACTGACAAGGTTCAAACGTCGGTATAAAAAAAAATTAAAAGTCAAAATGAGAAAAACAGTAAAGTGATTATTAATCGGGTATAGTATTCTCGAAAAAAAAAAAATAAGTTATAAACTATTAAACAAAATGAATTATATTTAGGACAAAACTTCAATTAATGATAACTAATTAATAAGAATATCTTAGAAGTTATAAGTAATTTTAACTATTAAGTCAGACTAGAATAGACGGGGCTAAGGTCACCAAGGACATTAAAACAATTACTTAACACTGCTTGATTTTGTAGTTTTGTATATTTTTAGGTGTGAATTATATTTCATTCTACTAATTATTCTTTTTTTTCTCATAAGCAAAACCTTCAATTACGGAAAAATATTTTTTTTGATAAAGCCTTATATTTTTCTGTATTTATTAATATTTAAGCTATAAAAGAACCTAATAAAAAATATAAGGCGTACAGAATATCTGCAGCGTCAGTCAATTTGGATGATTAATTTAGTCTTTGTTAGTCTGCGAAAAGATGGAAAGTAATGGACGAAATGGGAAAAAAGTTAGCTAAGTTTTTACATTTTCTAATAAATTGTAAAGGATTATTGGTTAGAGCAATGAGATGAACAGAAGGTTCACCTGATAGTAAGTGATACGCCCCGTCCATTAGAAAATCAGCGCTACAGTATGAAATGTTATAACACGTTTACCCGAGCTACGGTGCTCCTCAAACAAGAAGAAAATATAGATTTGATTTGCGGCAGAACTGTAGTATACCACCCCAGACAGTCCCTTGTATAAAACAGACCTATCATCTCAAGCTTTTTGCCCCAAAGTGGGGCTATCGGATTCAAAAATGTCAATATACTCCATTACAATTTTGAAAATTTTTTTACCAGTTTCTATTATTATTTTATTTATTTTATACCAATACACAAAATTTCATCTTTATATATTATTAATAAAGAGAATGAACGAACTATGTTCAACTTCTTTGTATTTTATAATATAAAGTATAGGAGCAAAAACCTGGGAGTGAGTAATGCAAAAAATATTAATTTAGAGCAATAATAATTATTATAGAGTATCAAAGAACCTCTAAAAAATGTTCACGGAGTTTTTACATTTCTAAGCAAGTTTTCTTTATACTAGAAAGTAGTCCAAATTAGCTGAAAAAATCATTGTCAGCCGGTATAAAGACTGGTGAGTATTTCGATCGGAGGTTTCCACCCTATTTTTGCCGGGAAACGCCCTGGTTAATATTGGGGTTGCAAGGATTTGTGACAGCGCAAGGGATTTGTCAAAGCAGCATTATAAAAGTGCAAAATTGTAATATTTTATATCTTCAGCAATGCTAATGCGATTTTGTAATAGGCATCGATTTTATCTTTCGCTTCCAAATATAGGAATTTTTCGGAATAAATTATATTACTTTTGAACTTATTTGTATACTATTTTAGTTTGTTAGATTTATTTCAGTAATTCTAACTTTCTTGTTACTTGATGTTTGTTTACAAAGATTTGGCGATTGCTCGTACATTATTATTGCTACAAGCATGTGCGCAGGCTGGTACAAAACAAGAAATACACTCATCTGTGAGTGCGTTTAATTGTTCTACACTTTGCAACAGCATGCTCGCGTTACGCGTAATATATGACGTGTATAATACAAGTCGTATATTAATAAATGCGTTCATTTATGATATGCATGTATGAATTACGTGCATGGATTTGGTCACCATGGTACACATGTCCCGTACGGATAAATAAAGATTCATCTAAATTGGGCTATAAGGAGAGGAGAAACGATATGAATGTCAATAGAACGTCCATAGAAAATTGCATTTCTGTTTATAAGAGACTTGTGTGTGACAACGTCAATCAGTACCTTGAGACATAGGTGCGATATCTCGTTTACATAATTATCGAAGTATTAATGATATCCTCAAACAAATTACTGCAAAAAAAACACATAATACATAGATACACTTTAGTCACAATACTATTTCTAAAGTGGGTACTCGGAGAAAAGAAGTCTCGATATTGACGTCATGTCTGTCCGAAATTGGGTATAAAAGACGGGTCCAATATATATATATATATATATATATATATATATATATATATATATATATATATATATATCATGCGTGGCCACTGCGCGCACTACCTGCGCAACATTGACCTGCACCTGGATCTGAAATTGCCCACAATCAAACAGTACCTAAAACAAGCATCTATCCGATATTTCGACCTCGGCTTCGCAACACCCAAACGATCTAGTTCAGAGCGCCGCCGCTTACGAACCAACAATTTCACCGCTAAAACGACATCCATCGAAGAGCGCGAAACGCGATTACAGATCCGACGATGAGATTACAATCTGCAAGACGTTTTAACTCACTAAGACGCAACACATCTTGTCCTCGCCGTCGAGGGCAAACTAGTACATGATAACAGAAATCGGCACGTACCAGGCCGATTCTCACCAACCAGATAGGGCGGTAAATACTTTCCACTAATAAGTCCTAAAAGCAATTATCAAGCCGAGGTCTGCCCACCGGGGCGCCCTCGATAAAATGTTGCTAACGGTATAGGCATGGACCTGACCAGCGGCTGATCGAGCTGAGGTCGCCCTCTTGGGCACCCTCGATCAAGCCCTTACGGGATAAAGAAATGGCAGCCTGAGCCGAGGTCTCCTTCAGGATCCGTCGAGCTTAGCCACAGAATAGAAGTGAAGTCTTTGCACACTTAAGTTGACTAGCCCCTCGAACCTGCTGGTTGTGCGGTTACACTCCACCAACGTGAGTCATCCGAAAAAAACTCCTAGTGTGTGATAAGTGTTGAGTGTTATGCATCGACTCGTCATCATTTCACAATAGAATTAAGTTTTATCCTTATTTCTCTTGTTTTTATTTGCGTTAAAATTCTCAAACGTCACTGTAAACTATTTTAATTGACTTCCTATTTTAACAATAAAGAAAACACCGACCTTCATTGAAAATATACTTATAAAGACATGCTATTTTAGCAGCATATGCAGCTTATTTTGACAGACAGACATGTTAAATAGTTAATTTTAAAAGCTCTCTGTGACAGAGTGGTTTTCGTCCTTGCTTCACTGTCCAGAGGATGTCGGTTTAAAAACTGGCTATTTTCCAGATTTTAAAATTTGTTTTAAAATAGTTGAATTGTTCAAAGACATAGGTTATCGCTATCAATTTTTTTATTACTTACAAAAGGAATGTCAGCAGTCGGGCCAAACGATGAAAGGTGATCATCGACTCTACATACAACTCGGCAAAACCAGGGGAATCGTCAACGCGCTTTTTACTTTGGCGGCGCGTCAACAATACATAGGATGTTGTTCATCGTTTACCGAGTAAATACGCTGGATTTGGTGTCCTTCTACGGTCCGCTACACGTTAGTGTTTTTACGTAACTGCTTCGTTACAGTAAAAAAAATACGGGGGTGGTAGCACCCTAGGTGGACTCCTGTAGTAAGTGAAATTTCAAAAAATAATATGACTGACTTCATATAAATCGGTAACAACGTACTCTTTGTACGAAATTGTGTAACATATATCGTGTACACAGATAGAAGAATTTTTTAAAGCAAAAACTTTTGTGTTAACTTGAACTGTATTATTTTAAATAAGCTTTGAATGGGCCTTACTGCATTTTCTTAAATGTTAACATTAAAATGCTTGTCGAGGATTATTCTTAAACCATATATATATATGCTCTCGCGAACTTTATTGTAGGCCAATTCAAGTAGTACAATTATGTAAGACGTAAATTTAGTCTATATCTTAAGGTTGAGCCAGTTGATATTTATTATTTCTAAAATATCTTTTAAACTACTTATTATAAAATTATTAAAAAAAGTGAGACCAGATGACGTATCTATAAATATAATATCAAATAACAAAATGGGGCTTCTAGGAGTGAGTAATGAGGTAACATCTATGTCATCTCATCATATATATTCGCAAAATAATTGGTCAAAACCCAAAATGAAAGAGAGACTGCTTTAGATGGGCGGATTAAAACTTTTGGCACCGACGTTCCGTAACGGCGCCATTGTCCCTTAAGTACTTATATTGATTAATTTTGGCCGTTTTGAAAACAAACATCAGAAAGTGGCCAACCTTTATTTATCCCAAATAAAAACAATTTAAACGCTTTGAAATTTGGATATAATTAGGAAGACTTGTGATTCTTGATCTACAAAGATGATAATTTTGTTTCAGAAAAAAATTTAAAAAATTATGTTTCATTTGAATAACCTTTATCTCCTTTAGGACGGGAAATTTAAGTTGTTATAGCTGATAAAAGTATAAAAATCTTTAAAGGTTTTGAATATATAAGCAAAAACTATTGTTAATAGAATGATTGAAATAAACAAAGAATTCTCTAATACATTTTTTAATATTTCTCCACTTATTCCGTATAAAAACATTTACCAGGGATATTAAAGATTTTTTAAAAAAACGGAAGAATTAAAATTTAGGAAAATTATAAAAAGGTATCTTAAAAATTACAGGAAAAAATTAATATTCAAAAGAGCAAGAGAAGAAACCAAACCAATGGATCTTTGCTTTATGACTAATCATTTTAAAGATACATTTTAATCAGGAATCTGAGAATGAACCGAACTTTTCATGAAATAAATAGAAAACTAACTAATTTAAATATCTTATAGTTATATCCAAATTAATTAAATTAAATTTTTTTTTAAGGATAAAGGATTCTAACTAAATTATTAGTAATGTACTTAGGTAAGGTAACTAATATGCGTAAAAAAAAAATTGCTATTACCAGAATGATCATAATTTTTATCTTTTTCCTCTTATATTTTATAGAAGGAATTTCCTCAAATTATAACAGAAAATTTAATTCAATGAAAAAGAAGGGGAAACAAAAACCAATTAACAAGTTAAAGGGTAATGATCCAAGAGGCTTTTGGGGATTTGACAAAAATTTTTGAGTTAAAGTAAATTTTTCCTTTTTATTTTCACTTGAAGCTGATAAGTAGATTAACGAACTTGAAACTTTTACCCGTTTAATAATATTAAGCCTCCGTTTAAGGTCGTTACCCCTTTTTAATAATTAATTACTTAGAAATAATAACTTTAAATTATAAAATAAAAGATTGTCAAAAATCCTCTAACAAATTTCTAACAATTTAGATACAGATTTTTATCATGTGCCCGGGACATGGATGAAAGAGTCCAAAGGTCGGGAAAAATTTATAAAATAAAGCGAAAAAATGCTTAAAGTGGTTTAATATCAGGGTGTCCCAAAGTCACGCACTTCCTTTTGGGACGGAAAAGAAAATTTTCTGAGACGAAAAGTCCTTAACCATTTTTAATCAGACGCATAGATAATTAATTATTAATTAAGGGACCAACAGAGCCGCCAGAAGAATAAACAGTTGAGGCCTTGGGGGTGTGACTTTTTTTTTTTTGAAAATTGGAAATTTTAATAAAAAATTTAGTAGGAAGGTTTAGAGGCACCATGAGCACGGGGGCTGTTACTGTTTTTATTTTGTTTTATTGATGAAATTAATTGATGGACCGAGAACCGAGAGTTCCGCCCAAATTTATCATGGTTACGCTTTGTTTTGATTTAATGGTTTTCTTCCCCTTCTCTTCCATTGTTTTCGTTGTCATTTTTGAATTTTCTGTCAACGAACAACTTTAAATGGTTTACTTCTACCGATTATACCGAATGTTTATTCTTATGGCGAGGAACCAAAGGTTATTGGCTGCACGGTTTATCGAGAGAATTTAACGTGACAGCATCCGATAAAAACGTCATCCCCGCGCGATTATCGTTGTCGGAATCCGGCATTGAGCCCAGCAACGTCGACGAGTGGTCGACCCGTGACGTTGGAACGTTCGCATTAAGAGCGTTCTCGCGCATCCGGCAGATCCCAGTGAGCGAGAGGGGAAAACGGAGATTCAATTCCACGCCCACAGTCAATCGGTTTATTGACGAGAAGATGCATTACCACAAAAGAAAAGTGAAAAGTTAGAAGACACAGATTTTCGTTGCGAAAATGGACTTTGTTTATTCTTTGACCTTAACGATGGATCCAAATTTTTTACGGGGAATATTGTGGACTGATGAATCACCTTTACTCGGGGGTGTTTCAATGATAATAGCAGGTTGCAAAGAAAACCCCAAATGAAGGTGGACCGTAACCAAAAAAATGGAAGATTAATGTTTGGGGTGGAATATCGGCGACCAGAATTTTTTACGAATTACCCAAAACAATGGACGGTTAAGAGAATACACAAGAAACTTTGAGTGTTAGGGATTTGAATTGAATCTTTTTAGAAATTAATTGGGAGTATTATCATTCATAAACATTGAGCCTTTTTACGATAGTGATTTTGTATTTTAATGGAATCATTTGCTTTTCCATAGTTAGTTACGTCGTCCTCGTCGTCCCTGTCGTCCTGCTCGTCTAAATATTCCTTAACTCAATTCACCACTTCCTAATTTTAGTTCCCTAGTTCCACAACAAACCATGAATTCTCCATATAGGCACAAATACCAACATTCCTGGTGACGAACTTCCTCGACTACTTGGTGAAGTAAATGAGCAGCCAACATGGTTTCAGCATGATGGAGCACCGAGTCACTATGTTGAACAGTGCGAGATTTCAACGGAGTTTACTCTCAGTGTTGGTTGGGAAGAAGGACACGAAGGTGGCCCTGACTTGACGCCACTGGATTCTTTGTGTGGGGAAATTTCAGAAATGGTCTACTCTGATGAGCCCCAGAACAAATGGAGACCGTCGCACGAATTCATGCGGCTCAGACAACAGTCACCCGGAAACGCTTGAAACTGTCCGGAAAAATCTTCAAGCGATGCCAGCTCTGTCTTCAAGAAAACGGACAACACTTTGAGCATTTACTGATTGAATGTGACATATTCCATTTGTTGCCTTAAACTGACCTTGCTTTGCTTATTTTTTTAATAAAATTTGTCTTATTATTATAATAAAATCAAATTCAGCATGGCGCTAAGTGACTCTGCTTGACCTTGCTACTTATTTTTTAATCAAAAATTTGTTAATTATTTTAAATAAAATCCAAATTCAGCTACGGCCGCCCAGAGCCTCTAACTGATACTACTACTCATTTTTAACCAAACAAAAAGTGCCTCAATTTCCCAAATAAAATAAAAATTTATTCACATCCGCCCAGAGCTCTAACTGACCTTCGCTACTAATTTTTTATTTAAAATTGTCTCAATTTCCAAATGAAAATAAAATTCAGTCACACCCACCCAGAGCCTCAACTTTTTATTCTTCTGTAGCGCTCCTGATTGGTCACTTCATTAATTAATAATTAATTATCTATGTCTGATTGAAAATATAAGGACTTCGTCCAGAATAATGTCCTTTTCCGATCCTACAAGGAAGTCGTGACTTTGGGACACCCTGTATATAATATAAATATAATCTAGTATAATATAATATAAGTATGTATCGCATAAGGGGGTTTTTGGATCGTATCCCACCACGCTAGTCCGATACGGATTGACTTCTTACATGTCCGACGCATGGATCATCTTACTTTTCAGACAATTGGATGATCGGCCCAAATTGCCCTAACCAACTAGGAAACAACAATGAAAATTTGTTAAAAATTAAAAACCCACGACCCCCCGTTTTACAAAGCACATGCCTATACCACTAGGCTACGGAGGCAAAACCCCCCATATGGATAGGGGTGTATTAGGAGGGAGGGGGGGTTGTCCAGCAGTGGACTATCACAGGCTGATGATGATGAATAATCGCATAAGTAAAAGTAGTAATTATTGTAATTCAGGTAATGCGTTTAATTTTTAATTTAATAGAAGAAAAGTAACAAAAATATGTCTGTGTTGTGTAAGGCTAAATTAAACATGAAGTTATTATTTTACTATTTAATTTAACAATTACAATTGACATCCTTTTGTGTAAGAAAAACTTTAAAATTCCCCCTAACTAAAAATTTTCGCCCTCGGGACCAAAATTATATTCTGTCTTTCGGTAAAATTTAATGTGTAGATTTAATAGAAACAAAACGCAATAAGTCACTTAAGACTACCGCTATGTGGATACCAAAAAGTCTTGTTCTGGAATCGCTAGATTTTTTGCCGTTGTGTATGCACAGAGATGTATGCGTTTCAAACTAAAGTTAGCCATTCTTACTAAATTAGAAGCTTTCTATTTATTTTATATTCAGAAATGTGCATATTTCATGCTATATTTTACTTCACCGCTTAGAACGTGAAGTATCTATACGTAATTAAGTATGTGTTTGCATGAACCATTTTACTGAATTAAAGTTCGCTATTTAATTCAGTAAAATTGTTCATGCAAACATTTTCTTGCTGTTTTCTCTCCATAATTGAAAAGCTATTAGTCTTGATTGCTATACTGAGGTGAAATCTCGTAAAAGTTCCTAGTACTGATAAACTTCATCATCATCATCATCAGCACTACAGAACCTTATGGGCCCATCGACTATCGGTTCTTCTGACTATATGACCAGTCCACTGCGGTATCGATGACGATTAGTCTTCGTTCAACCCTCCGGAATCAAGATGGACATAAACGAAGGACTATAGAAACTTCTCAACAACTCAACGTATTGATAATCGATCTGACAACGTGTAAGAAATTTCCGAACAGCCCAGGTTTCTACAGAGTCAAAAGCTGTTTCATAGTCAACGAAGGCAAGACACAGAGGCTGATTGTACTCTTGAGTCTTTTGTACAATTTGCCTTATGGTAAAAGTATGGTGTATAGTGCCAAATTCTCTGCAAAACCTAACCTGGATCATACAACAATCCATCAAGCTTGTTGGTGAGGCTATTTGTCATAACTTTCCAGGTCTTGCAGGGGGTTATAGTACTTAGGTGATGGTAAAAAAACTACTAGTTTTTCTAGGTGGCTTGAAATATGATGATAAAAAGAGGTATCCAATCTTGCTTTTGACACCTGTCAATTAGGGAAGGACGGCAAGTGCTCGACAGAGTCTGGCTTTACTTGGTCCCTATGATACACTCTTGTAATTTGGAGCTTTTTTTTCTCGAAGCGCTTGCTTGAAATTCTGCAGCTCAGTGGACAGGTGATGGTCATCACATATTTCTCTTGCTCTTAAAATAGAATTAAAATACTGTACTTCACTTCACACTTCTAGCACAAATCTAATTATGCAAAGGCGCGCTTAATCCCTCAGGCATTATCTACCAACTAACTAAAAATTAATTCAGAATAATTATTGGCCATCCTGATCTCTGCGGGTAGCTCATTCCAAAGGAGTATGGATTGGATCAAAAAATATATGGGAATATTAAAAATTGTATTATTTATCATGTGTAGTATTCACGTATTAGAAAGTATTAAATGACTCAAGATCAATCAATATTTAAAGTTAAAAATTATTTTTAAGTTTCTACACGAGAAAAAGTTTCTATATTTTGTTGTTGTTTCTTGCGGTAAGCTCAATACGATCGATTACTCACATAATATCAAAACAGTTAAATAAGCAAAAGACGTAAGTAAACGACGCGTTTAATCTCATGTCATTTGATAAATAAAGCGTGTAACTTACCATCAACTGATCGTCCTGCTCGTTTTGTCACTTCATTTAATTTTTTTTAACCGTGTAATTAAAAAAAATAATCTTCTTTTCTATATGGGTAGTTTTTGACCAATTTCCTATCATACGATATTTCTTTTAAAATATATTGCCGCGTTGCTTCGCTTCTAGTGGTCCGATTTTGTTTATTCTTTATTTAAATGATAGACATTAGCTGTCATTTGGTCCCATTTGTTGTAACCGTTTTGTGATTCAAACTAATTAATTATTTATTGTTAATTATATTAAGAGTCAAAATCGGAGTCAAAATCGCATAATCTTAAGAGATAGACTAATAGATAGACAATCAGTCATATTTAAAGCTCATTTAAGATACTACAGTTTAGGTTTACATGAAGTTATTGCATATAAAAAATTCTTTATCCAAAGAAATACAATTATGGTTTCGGCAGCGTTTGAAATTTAATCGCATGAGGTTTTGATTTTTGGCGCCGAAATTTATGTACTATCTATTAAGCTATTTAACACAAAATTATTAAAAATTATAGGACCACAAGAAAGCTAATAACTATCATTTAAAAAAAGAATGAAAAAAGTCGGTGCACTAGAAGTGGAGCAACGAGGTAACAAAATATTCGCCCGGAATTAAGTACCTCCTTCTTTTGGGAAGTCGGTCAAAAGTTATGACCGTGACCCAAAACGGGATTTATTGTAGTAGCAAAAGGTTCATGCAATTTTTGGGAAATATATAATTTTTATTTTCTTCTAGGCTCATAAATCTTTTTAATATTTCGATTTAATAAAAATAAAGATATATCTGTCTTTGAAGACCTGATTCATTTCAATATTAAATAAATTGCGCAGAAAACTCTAACGTCATTCGATCCCGCAAAGTTTTATTAAAGAATTCTGCTACTCTTGTGATGCTTTGAATTTTCTTGAACTTCAATAAAATATTGAATATATTATAACACTGATAATATTCATATAAATTAAAAGTAGAACTGATCATTCAGACTACAATATCAATAACAACATAATTTGAGGCATTTACTTAAGAATAATAAATATTTATATTGATTTTCAGAAACTAAATTCATATCAGTTAAGTTTAAGTAATTAAGTTTGTTTACGTGGTTTTTAATTGTTTGAAGTGCTGTATTTTTTCTTTAACACTTACGGTTGCGAGTGAATTCTGTGTATGTAGTCTTTTACCAAGTGTGCTTTATCCTTTGTATACGTGCTTACCCTAACAACATCTGATTATGGCTTTTATGTACTATGTTACAAGGTCTCAAAGACAGGTGTAGTATACAACTTTTTAACTTTTCGTAAATGATAGAACAGAGTTTCTAATTTCTAAAAACTTTGTAAATCTTAAATTTGCTTCAACCACCTATTTCTATAACATATTTAAATTACAATATTTACTTTTTTTCAAAACGGATAAGGAACCCGGTTCCTAGCTGCAATACTAAAATGCGACTGGGCTGGCTTCATCTACCGCATGTCTGACTCTCTTTGGGCATTCAAAACACGGTGCGGCAGGCCTAGGCAAAGATGGCGGGATGAACTGGACAAATTCGAGAACGAGTTATTAATGGCTAGAAAATAGATGATTGATTACAAAAAAGAGAGGACTTTGCCGAGTAGGTCACAAAAGGCTGAAAAAGTGTCTCTAGTATAAAATAAATTCATGAAGCATTTGTGTTTTCACCATTGCACTAATATTATCATGATCTATTATTTTGCTAATCATTTTTTATCATTAGCAAAATAATAGATCAATCATTTTATACTTTATTTGGCTGAAATTTAGGGTTCATAAGGTAAAACTTCAAAAGTTTTATTAGGCGTAATTTTGCATTTTACCAATTCAATAGAAGCCGATTCTTTACAGATCACGTACAACCTTTGATCATGCGAAGGCACTCGAATTGGGTATTCGAACTAATATTTGACAGGAAACTCTGAACCTGCACCGGTAACAATTTGTGTCATTGCAGTTTCAAGTTTTATTTTCTATTTCATTATGTTGGTTTAAACTTAATAATAATGAATTGAAACACCTTTATTTTACTTTCAGTTTACACTTATATTTTTTTTCAGTAGTTCATAGCGCATGTAAAGTGTCGATTACAATGAGATGCTGTTATAAAAGTCCGTGCATCTGTACAAACATTGTGTAACCGTTCATATTCCAGGCAAGATAGGCCGAGAAAAATCAAAATTGTCATACACCCAAAGTAAACGGTTTCGTTAAAGTGAAGTTGCTTTATAGTGTGTTGTAGGTTCCCGCTATTAAATATTTTTTTTATCAATGTTGCTTTTATTAGGTTAAAAGTTATTGTTTAAGTGCGCCTAATTTTCAGCCATCGTTCGTCGAATTCTTTTGACTTTTTTGATGAATGCTATTTTTCTGCGTTATGAACTTATTATTCAAGTTATATTAATCGCGTTAAGAGCGTTTATTTATAATATCAATTTAGTAAGAACATACATAGATATAGATAGCTTTAAATTGCACAGCAATGATTTGGGCAAAAAGATGGTTTTTTTTTGATGTTAAGATTATGAGAATTGTTACAAATAATTTCATGTAAGCATACCAATGAATAATTCCAATAATACAATATTTTAAAATATTAAAATTTTTATGTGTATATTTAATTCCTATCTCTCTTTTACCGGTGGTAGGTCCCCTGTTTACAGGAGACCGTCTGGTGGGAACCACCTGCGGTGCCTATTTCGCTGCGAAGCAGTAGTGTGAAAACACTGCTGCGTTCCGGTTTGAAGGGCACCGAGTCAGCGTATTTACTGGCAAACAAGACTTAACACCCTATGTCTCACGGTAGGAGCGCGTCGGCGATACTATTGGTATTGTCAACGTCTATGGGATATGGCTATCCACTTCCCATCAGGTGGCCCGACTGCTCGTCTGCCTGCGTATGTCATAAAAAAATATATCTAAACTTGGTTCATCAATACGAACTTAAACACAAAAGTATTTTTAAGTAACTACAATTTAGAATTGTTACTTAGACTAGTTACCATGGTTTATTGTGTTTAACGAGACATAATAAATAATTTAATCCATACTCTATATAATCTAGAAAATTTAATATTTTTTTTTTTTTACGGATGACCACGTTGGTGGAGTTAACGCTACAACCCGTCGGGTTCGAGGGCTGTGCAACTTAAGGTGCACAGACTTCACCTCTATTCTGTGGCTTAGCCTGAGGGACCCTGAAGGGGACCTCGGCTCGGCTGCTACTTTATCCCGTAAGCGGGCTTGATCGAGGGTGCCCTGGGGCCGAACTCGGCTCGATAATTTGCTTTTAGGACTTATTAGTGGAAGATTTTTAACCGCCCTATCTGGTTGGTGAGAATCGCCTGGTACGTGCCGATATCTGTTGTACGGTGTACTAGTTTGTCCTCGACGGCGAGGACAAGTTGTGTTGCGTAATGAGTTTAAACGTGCTTGCACGATTGTAGTCTCATCGTCCGATCCGTTATCGCGTTTCGCGCTCTTCGATGGACGTCGTTTTAGCGAGTGAAATTGTCGGTTCGTAAGCGGCGGCGCTCCGAACTAGATCGTTTGGGTGTTGCGAAGCCGAGTCGAAATATCGGATGGATGCTTGTTTTAGATATTGTTTGATAGTGGGCAATTTCAGATCCAGGTGCAGGTCAATGTTGCGGAGGTAATAGGCACCAGTAGCCCTGCGCATGAATCTGTTTTGCAGGGCTTGAAGCTTGTCAATGTGATTGTTTTGCAGTGCAAAGACGGGACTGGCATATGTTAAAATTGGACGTATGACTGCCTTGTATAACAACACCTTATTGCGCAGAGAAAACTTGCTTTTAGGATTTATTAATGGAAATAGTCGACCTAAGACGTAGGTTGCTCTTGTTTTTGACCCGCGTTATGTGCGGCCAAATGTCAAGGATTTATCTAAGATTACCCTGAGGTATTTGGTCTGTTTGACCCAAGGGATAGGGCAATCAGGAGTCGGACATTGAAGGAAGGCACGGTTTCGTCGCGTGAACAAAATGGCCGCGCTTTTGGAAGGATTTATTTCTATTCTCCATTTCCGGAACCATTCCCCTAGGATATTGGCGCGGATTGAGTCTTTGACTTACTAGGATAGGACATCTACTGGTTGAGTATATGCAGGTGTCGTCTGCGAATAAGGCGGTGTCTAGCAAGACGGTGTTGTGGGATGTCGTTAGTGTATAATGTAAAAGGATTGGTCCTAATACGGAGCCTTGGGGTACGCCGGCACGGACCGGTCGAGGTAGTGATTTGGTTCCTCTACGCGGTATCGGAACGTTCGATTCCTGAGGAAGTCTCGTATGATGAGTATGAGAGGTCTGGCACGCCGAGCTTATATAACTTGTATAGCCCTTCGTGCCATACTTTATCGAACGCCTTCGCCACGTCGAGGAAAAGCGCTCCCGTGTGATGGCCTCGTATTAGCTGACTTTAATTTTCCGTGATGCGGTGAATTTGGTGAGTGCAAGAATGTTTGGCTCGAAAGCCGAATTGAATAGGGTAGGGAGCCCTTAGATTTCATAAAATCTAATAAGCGGCTTGGACAAGTCGTTCATATATTTTTCCGAAACCCTTTAGGAGGCTAATGGGACGATAAGAACTTGGAAGTGCGGGTGGTTTGCCGGGTTTGAGGAACTCTATAACTTCAGCGTCCTTCCAAGTGTTTGGGAAAATACCTTGGAAAGAGCTGCGTTATAAATTAGGACTAGGATGTTAATTATATGTTCCGGTAGGATTTTAATGACGTGGTTGGTTATTCCGTCGGTGCCCGGGCTTCGAGGTTTGAGATTTTGATAATCGACTTGCACTTCGCTTCCGGTCACCGGTAAGTTACATCGCGAGGAGGAAGTTGAGACAACTGCTCGATCTCGCTCTCCACCGTTTGGCGGTGAGCGGCGTCGATCGGTTGAGTGCTAGCGTGCATTGTGCCTCGAGGCTGTCGGCTAGGACATTCGGCTTTTCTTCGTCGAGAAACGCTAGAGGAGCATCAGGAAGGTTAGGATGGGATAAAGGCGGCATCGGAGGGTTCTGATTCCGCCCTTTAGGCTTTTGGGAAAATTTAATAGGAAGATTAATTTATTTATATTAAACTGCGTTGCATTGTTGTTTTAATACGCAGCATCAAAATATAGTGTATTAACTCTTTACGTTTCAAAAGAAAGTAATTAGCGTGTGTTCTTAAATCAAAAACCCAATCGGGCACAGTTAGGTTTCCCAGCACGCTTCCATAGCCGCTTGGGCGTACACCTAATTAATGTCATGTGATTGGTTGTGGTTCATTTAGTACGTAAAATCGTTGTAATCTAGTAAAATAATGCAAAAATTATGCTTTCAATTGAACCACATTTTTATTTACCAAACTTTAAATATATTTATCAAAAATGTTAATTAGTCCTATGGTTATCGTATGCTTTAACAGTCACTTAATAGGTAAGTATTCGCTTAATATAAAACGAAATATATATACGTTTTATTTTCTTTTAAGTTCTCCATCCAATGTGAAAATTTAATTATGATATTAATTGCACCCCCCAACAAATGAAGACTTTTGATAATTGTTTTGATAAATATGACTAATTTGTAGTATTTGAAACACAAAATTACCTACATAATTACTATATCACATCAGATTTTATAACAAAGATTTTTTTTTAAAAGACAAAAAAACTTCTACAGAAAATATCATGTGCAATAGTTGCTATGAAGCTATTTTGAGTGAGCTCTTTTGCGTTTAGCTTTAAATTAGCGTATGTAAGTAATTTTTTAACGGAAATCTTTTATGGATTAATCAGTCATCATATTCACGTTTCACCGCCCTCGGTGCCTTGTTTTAATAGTTTTGATGTCTTGGCTTTGACCTTTCACCCTGTTTTTCACTTTAATCATCAAGATTATTAGGGAAAATAGAGTTTTATACTCGTATTACACCCCAATTTTTGAAACTTATTAAATAACTATTTTAAGATATTTTTATAGTCAAGGTGTTTGTCATTTCCATAAAAATTGTTGACCACATCTTGGAACGCCAGCTAAGCTTCTAATTCAGTTGTATTTAATGTTTCATAAAATTTTTCATCGGTCATTAAAAATGATAATGTCATATTTTTGCATCAGATAATCTTGAATTTTTTTACTCAAGTATTTAAAACTAGTATTTTCTTCTTCCCATGCCTTAACCAAATGTTTCATCATAGTGAGATTAATATGAACGGAGGTAATGACATAGCGAATATATTCGTTTTTTTTTTAATCTGATGTGAATTGACGATAAGGTCTGATATCAGCACTATAAAATTAGGGGAAAAAAATTATTACATATTAGAAAAAAAAATCATGTCGGTGTGTTATGTCACAATAGTACTAAAAATATTATGAATCTAAAAATATCTTCAAAGTCAAATAATCATATTTACTTGTTTAGTTTGAAAGTTGAGTTTATAATTTGATTAGTTCTATGACTTGTTTCTAAACTTTATAATCCGAGGGGATAGACTGAATTCGATGGATGGATTTTATTACACCATATTTGAAGACTTGGTTGTCCTATATGACTTACAAACGTGTTAATTTCAATCGGAAAAAGAGATAGTCAGCTATTTTTCCGATGTTATTTTCAACTCTTACTGAGCATACTACAAACAAGTTTTGTAGTACTACCCTGCATAAAAATACATCCAACATTTTATAATAAACTAAGACAATATAATGCAGAAGTAGTTTTTCTTGTTGATCTATACGAAAAAAATCTAATAGTAATAGCAAATTCATGCATATGCCACAAATACATTATAATACATCTTTTATTCTTACCCCGTTTCAATTTTTGTACTCTTGTTTAGTGAATATATGTTCATCTGTTATATTTTAGACAAGAATGTTAAAAATTAATGAATAGTTATTTTTAATCTATTCATGTATTGACTGATTTCTTAAGCGTTAATATATTTCCTCTTTTAAAGGGTTAAATAATGAGATAACTTGAAGGGTTTTATTTGAGGTTTTGTAGATGAATTACTTTTGGTCGTATCCAACATGCTGATCACCTGAGTGTTTAATGGACCTTGCGTCAGATGCACACGCAAACTCAAAGGCAATAAAAACATCTCAAAGAATCAAACATCACCGACCGATACTGTTTTAATTTAAATTAAAGGCGTTCTGGTAGTTAATAGATTTCATACACTTTAATAAGAGTGCAACTATATTTGATGGTGATAACAAGTTATTAAAAGTACCTAGGAAACATTTTCTTATTCTCAATTTGTCTGTCATATCATACATATAATGTACGCTAAGAAAAGATGGTAAAGATCTAAAATAAAATTCCAAACTCAGGAAGAGCTCTGGATAAATGTGTTTGGTTTGATTTTCTTTCAAAACGTGCTACAGAGTGTTAACGGAAAATTTTTTAAAACTGATAGTAACTGTATAGATTGTTTTAATAGTACTTTTAGAAAGTTTTATTCTAAAACAGCCTTTTCTATACTTACTTCTTTTACACTTTAAATTTTAGTGAAATTTGTTCCTTTTCCTTCAGAGGTAAATAGAAGATTTATTATGGTGCTTTTGATAATATAACAATTTAAAATACGTTACTAAAAATGCTTGGTAATAAAATTGACAAATAATTATAAAAGATAAAATTAAAAAGTTTTTGATATGAAGTTGTATTTTTAATATATTTTTTTTTCCTTATTCTGAGCACTGTTTTATGTTTTATGGATTTAATTGATATGATAAATATATAAAGAAAAATAAAGAAAGAAATCAAAGATGTTTTTTAAATAAAATATAATTTAATGGTTGTGTTACGATAATTACTCGTTTTTTATTATTTTAAACTAATAGCAACAATAAAAATTAAAGATCAATTTAGTACTTACACTGAAAACTTATGTTAAATTATATAAGGCACGATAAAGTAAAACATTATAGCAGGACGCAACAACTCGTCCTTTTAAAGTTTAAAGAAGTTTCAATTTCTTACTTGAATGCGGCTGAGAGTGAGTTCGTTTGGTTAAACGGTAGGTAGAAGGCCAAAGAATTTTAATTTTAAACATAAAACTAAGATCGAGCTAAGTTTTAAACATAAAAATAAGAGAAAAGATTTAAATGCACTGTAATATTTTAAAAGTTAATAAATAAGATAAATATTATGTGACAGACCATAACTACGTTCCATAACCATAAACAAGAATCGAGTCCTGCTGATACAACGTGTGCATAGTTCTTCATTCAAATGCTACAACAGTAAATTCTATTTAACAACGTTACGGTGCAGTTTATCGTTTATATTTCATATTTGTCTTACAATTTGATTTTGTGAAACTGTTGGGGAATATGTATTTACTTAGGGGAATATTTAAATGTGCACTAAGCTCTGGCTAAACGTCATTTCCAGTTGTAAATTTTTCTATTAATTTATGATTAAAATCGACGCTGTAAAATATTTAAAGCTCTACATGTAAAAAAAACAAACATTACCATTTTTGGTTTATCACGTTTGTCAATTTTAAAAAATATTGTATAGACTATTTCCTCATTTTGATTTAGTATCACTTATTTTTTATTAACGAAAATATTCAAATCTGAATAATATTCTTTTTTAGAGTTTTTGAGCGGTTCTTGTAATATTATATAAAAAGTAATATTATATTTATATAAAAAGATTTCGGTCAAAAGTTAAATGTTTGAGAACTTTAAGTAAATGAAGAATTATAAGTTAAGTAGTTATATTACATGTTTATTGTTATAATATGATGTCTCCCTTAAATTTATTTTTAACATATTGACTATATTAAAAATATGTAAATACTCTTCAAGTCTACAAACTAATAGCCAAGTCCTACAATTATGAAAAGTCATAAGAATGTTGGGAAATTTAATAAATATACTATAATAATATATTTAAAAGTAATAAATATACTTTATCAACGATAAAAGGTACGAGCTTGCGTTAGAAACATCGAATCTTTCTGGGTCAGGCAATTTATTCTTAATAAATTTAAATTGTCATTAAATAACTACGATCTTTTCTCGTAACATAAATCAATCAATTAACTCTGATAAAAATATTTAATTTACAATTTTTAAAAGGTGGCGTTGTTGACTATATTGATACAATTTGAATATAACTTAAACAACACAATTATTTAATATTACGATAATCATTATTTCTGTTACATTTAACAAAAAATTATAAAGCAAACACATGCTTTTGATAGGTGGTACGTCCCCTTTTTACAGGAGGCCATCTGGGGAGGTATCACCGTGGTGTCTATAACTAAAGTAAATCACCGTAAAACCACGATCGTGTTTTGGTTTAAAGAGCACTGTAGCTAGCATATTTACTGTGTAAATAAGACGTACCTAAGTCTCAAAGTAGGCAGCGAGTGTGTGATACTTCTGGTATTGCTAATGTTAATGTGTGTCGGTGATCACTTTCCATAAGGTGGTCCGACTACTCTGCCTTCGAATACAAATTAAAAAATAAATTACAATAACTATAAAATTTGTATATTTACTATAGTAAGTTCGATATTCAACGCCTTACAGGAAAGTTACATTGTTTACTATAGCCAAAATTATCAATGCATACACAAGTTTCTGCGCGCTAATTTTACGGTTACTACACCTTAAAATCTACGTTCTTCTCTGCAGTAAATCTATTATTCAACTAGTACAACTCGACAGTTCACCTTTGTTGTAGCAAAATAAAATATTTAGACCACCTGCAATTCGACGTTACCGTAGGAATGCCGAACCAAACAATCAATATATAATAGAAACAATTTAAACAAGAAAATTGGTAACAGAAAGAAAAGATACATTTGGTTCTCAAGGTGTACCAGCCAGCAGATTATGTACATGTTATTTTATGAGTAATTTTGTGAATTAATTTATAAACGCTGGCAGAATCTTAAAAATAGACCAAAATTAAAAAATGTCTACAGAATTGTACAACCTAATTTATCTATAGTAACATGTCAGTGACATGTGTCTATAGTTTTGCTATAACCCCAACAGCCATTTGAATGTTAAAAATAAAATGCAATTATTCTATAAAGTGCAAGTCCATTGATGCATGGCACGCATTTGAAAAATAAAATAAAACGTAGGAGACATTTAAAATATTGTACCAGAAATCGACAGGTAGGGTCATGAAATAGACAGTCTTATTTACTTGTATCACTGAATGGAGGCTTTACTTTTAAAAACATAACAAAGTAACGTCTTAAAAATAGGTCTACAATGTTGGACTTATACTAAAAATCCATTTGGATACTAAAATATGTGTCAAAAAAAATACCATGAGGCAATTATGACTGAATCTTTGGTAAGGTAGAAGCGTGAACTATATTTAGGTAGCTATAGTAATTTAAGGTATTTAGGCATTCGAGTTAATTCGAAGCTGCCTTTCTGTTGACTACAAAACAATTATAATACATTTGCTCGATTTTCAAGCCTTTATACAAAAATTATTGTAAATATATAAAATATTGTAGGTAAACAGCAATATAGGTTATATTAGCTATGAAATAGATAAATCTAATTATTTGATAATTTAATCGTTTGTTAATCATTACGATTTTATCTAGCCAAATTCTATTTTGAGTAATCAAGCTTATAAATATGCAAGTTTTACAAAAGATAAATAACTTCAGGTTATATTAATGCTAACTCTTATCAAACTTGCGATTTGTAATCAACGTCAAAAATAAAACATTGTGTAAACTGCTGAAAGCTTTACTGCATCTCAACGGGACTAAGCGCTTTATCATCATTTTCATCCACTGCTAGACATAGGGTCTTCGCCAATGCACGCCTTCTCCATTAGGGGTTCTTGACTGCTTCCACCACACTACTGGTCCAATGCGGGTTATTGGGTGGACCGACTTTTTACATGCCCATCCGACGCATGGATCATCTTACTTTTCAGACAACTGGGTGATCGGCTCAAATTTTTCTAACTAACCAGAAAACAAACATAACACAAACCTGTTTCCTAGCGGTATTCGAACCCACGACCGTCGGCCTATAAAGCAAGCACCAATATCGGCTATACAACGGAAGCGGACTCAGCGCTTATTAAATAATATTTTATTAATGTTTTATTACTTGTAAATTTTAAATTAATTATTTGTTAGGAAATCTTTTTTAACAAAGTTTTAATTAAAACTTTAAAATATTGACTTTAAAAATCGAGTAGGTTACTTAGAATAACAACAGTTGTAGTCTCATTATAACTTTGCAACTTTTATCTTCGTGCTCGTACATTTCCGTTTGAGTGCATATAGTCTGTAGCATTTTTGTTGAGGAGTTTGTGATATTCTTCCTACTCTCTTTATCTATATATCCGTGAAGGCTCAATTAAAAACAGTTAGTTACAGTTCAAAACTGTTTTTTTCCACACTTTTTAACACTTTTGTGACAAACAATTCAATTCAGATCAGCCTCTTTCACCTACCTATTTTCCAAGTGATTATGTGGTCGTATTTGAATCCATCCCTTATTACCGAGTAACAATTTTTACTCAGAGCGACTGGGATCTAAATATTACCAGCTCATTCTTTATTTAGTAATAATATGCTAATGAATAGGCATACTGCATCGAGACTTTTGCTCAAACTGATACTTAATTTGTTTTCGTTACTTGGGCTAATGCCGGGTATACGTAACGTAAAGTACTCGCGGGGTAAGAATGAGTTTTAAAGGTCTAAAATCGATAACTTCACGATGATCATCCATAGGGCCTAATTGATAAGATTGCACGATCGTTTTTGCTGACGTTTCAGATTTTTATTTGAGACATCTATATCTTATTACGGAAGTTTAAAATGGAAAACGAAATTTTGGTATTTACATAATTTATAAATTTAAAGTTACTAATAGGAAAGTTGTAAAAATAGAATAAAAAAATCTCTTAAAGTAACACTATTCGCATAATAATCATCATCATCATAAACTAGGCTAGGCTAATTTCAGACATGGGCCTTTCTTAATGACCGCGAAGACGGCGTCCTTTAGAAAGAGTTGTACATAATTGCCACGCTGAGCAGGTGGATTGGCAACTGACTTATTCCACTTGTACTGTAGATCTTTCTTACTCCACACTGTAAGGCAGATCCACCGTCAAGTGGGCGGTGGGTTCGACACATCTCTACGCCATTCGCATTCGAAAAAGAAATTCATGAAATGTTCTTTTGAATAAAAATATATGCATAAAATAACTTTTTCTATATTTAATATTTTAAGCTCACTCTTTTTCAAGTAAACATTTGTGTTAAAAAACGTTAACCCACATGCAAAAAAATTATGCAATTTTAAAAACATTTTTTATTTAATTCCAGTAATGAACTTTAATGTTTATATGTTCCATAAAAAACAAAAATTGAACTCGCAATAATTGACAAATAAGCTACGTTGAAAAGCTGCGTAAACACATAATCATCTCGTGGCAGTCGTATATCATCTGCAATAACAATTTTACCCGCCCTAAATGGCGTTATTGATGCCATAAATACGCAGAATTAAAAACAGCCTCGGAAAATATTACGATAAATATACAATAAAATGTGCACTGCAGTGTAAATTATTCTTTATTAGTAACAAAATCCTAAAAAATAGCTTACAAATTTAAATGTCTTAATGCATTATGGACGATTTTTTCTCTGTTCATGTTTACATTGTTTATTTGCGTAAATTAATATTTATTTTATGATTATTATTAGTTTTTGTGTATTGCTTTCAAAAAATAAGATATAAGGTTATGTTAGAAATGCTGATAGGACGACTTTATTACAAATAATATTTACTTACAAAGGTGTAAGTTTGTATCAAATTCAGCATATATCACAGAAATAGTTCACCGACGCGCAGAGATTTGCAGATATAAAACTTACAACGGTGCTTACATTTTGTGTGTATCATGTGGTTAACAAGCGTAATACGAAGAAAACTAAGACGTGAAAAATTTTAATTTACTTTTATACATGTTACGAGTTATTCATGTCTGATTATCACAAAAATAACAGGATATATTATTTTATTAACCAAATTTTATAGTTTTTAAGAGTGAAGAAGAAGAAGAGTAGTTGGTTTTAAGAGGTGTTTCAAATATTATAGTACTAGTGTTTAAATCTTATCTTAAAATATATTTTACTGTTAGGCAAAGCAATAAATACATTAAAAAAGTACAAAATATTATAAGAAATATGGTTTAAAGTTAACCACGGCATTATTTAAAAATCACAACAGTATATAAAATGTTCCAACAATTTAAACTTTGATCTAAAGTGTAGAAATATTATCATCATCATCATCAGCCTGTGATAGTCCACTGCTGGACATGGCTTCCTAATACACCCATCCATTAGGATTTTGGACCGTAACCCACCACACTGGTCCAATGTGGGTTGGTGGGTGGACCGACTTTTCAGACAATTGGATGGTCGGCCCAAATTGTCCTAACCAACTAGGAAACAACAATTAAAATTTGTTGAGTCCCGCATGATTCGAACCCACGACCTTCGGTTTATACAGCACACGCCTGTACCACTAGGTCTTTGGAGGCAGTTAACACTTGTAGATGACCATAAATTTTCATTATTCCTATGTGTTATAAAACAAGATAAGACGAATGTTATACGAAGTTAGACGATGTCAATAACTGCATTCTTATTAAAATTACACACCAAAAGTATTATTCTGAAATAACCAGGGTATCTTTAATCTTAATTTTAGATCGTTTTTATTAAACGCCGGATGCTGAATCATCGCCTATTTAAGATCGATTTTTTTCAATAATATTAATGTATTATTACATCTAACTAATATTGACCGACTTCCTCAAAGAAGGAGGTCCTCAATCCTGAGCGCATTTAGTAATAGATGATTAAATTGATATAAAACAACAACTGTAGGATTTAATTACAAACACTGCAAAAGCCGTAAAAGATAGACGTAAAAGCATGTTTATATCTATTTTAAGAATAACGCACTATAAGCATTTTAATGTAAACATTTTTAATTGCAATTAGGAATTTAAAGCTTATTTAAGATAATACAGTGTAAGTCCACATAAAAGTTATTGCATAAAAATCATGATTCTGTACATAAAACGTATCATGGCGATATTTTGATGTAATTAATATCTTAAAAATTATCAGAGATTTAAGAAGCGGTGGCAGAAAACACGACGCAACTTCGTACGGAAAGTACGTTGTCATCCGCTTATTTTGCGCAAAATGTTTATGTTCTTTTTAAAGTCCATATTGTTTTGTTAAAATTTTTGATATATAAACATTTGTATTCTGTTCAAAAATATCTTTGTTTTCATAACTAAGTGTTAATGAAATAAAGATTTAGCCCTAAAACTATCAAAGTGTGATAATATAGCGTATAAAATAAATATAGCGTTCTTATTAGCGTAAATATAGCGTTCTTGTATGATTTAACAAGTTTACTTTCGTGGTGATATGCTTATATCACATTAAGATATTAAAATATATGTCAGTATGTATTTAATATCGAAACGAAAGGTTTTCTTTTCTTTAAAAAATAACAAAGGTGCAAGTTTCTACTATAAATTTAATTAGAAATGTTTCAATTGTCCGAGTTTCATTAAGACGCCGTCTTTGTGGAGATGATATTGTAATCGCAGATGATATACGATCACCAAGAGACGAATATGTAGTTTCAGAGCTATCTAATGGTACTGGTACTTCTTAAATTGGTCTTTAATAAATTCCACCAGCGCATATATCTTTGTATTAAAAATAATGCACAATAACCATTTCAATCGTTTCTTTAAAAAATGTAAATAGGCATGTTTAAAGCTCATATTAGGTAATACGTATACGTTCACATACTTAATACGTTAAAAATAATAATTGCGTTAAGTAAAGCATAAAGCACATATGACCATACACGATATTTTGATTTAATGAGGATCATAAAAGATATGTGAGCTTTAAAATTCAGGGGCATAAATCACGGGTAATTTCACTTTGTTACCCGCTTGTATCGCGTAAAATAGTTCTGTACTGTTTGAAGTCGGTCATATTTTTCACTTGTTTTATTTTGAGGTAATCAACAGTTTTTTAAATCGAATCCAAGTTTACAATCATGCTGCAAGGCTACAGAAGTTTGTAGCACCGTCGTATTTAATGCAAGAAACGAATATTGTACAATGAAAATGAACTTGACCGCCTCTGTAGTCTAGTGATATTAGCTGTTGTTTTATAAACCGAGGCCGCTAGGAAACAACTTTATGTTATCGGTGTTTTCTGGTTGGTTAGGATAATTTAGGCCGGTGAACGGCCTAAATTGTCCCACTGAACAGGTTCTTGCTTTGTCGTAACGGTGGGGCTCAGTTCTTGCGGCCTAATAACCTGGCTCGGCCTGTGGTGCAAGGCCGACAAGGAGGGTCCGAGGGACTGCAACCCGTCCCTCGTACCCGGAGGTAGATGTGCTGTCCTTCCTGTCCTTCGCAACCAAGGAGGAGTCGCGTGGGAAAAGGAGTGTCAGTAGTTTGTAGGCCGCTCTTCCTATCCTCCGTGGCTCGCTGAACACACCGCCAATGGGGTGGAGAGGCCGTGGGAGGGAGAACATTCGGCATGGTGTCGTGGATCTCTCCTCCTTCTGCGGCCGAAATGGAGCTAGCGGTGGTGCCCAAGACCGAGGCCACCGATGGAGGCTGGAAGTCTTGTCCCTGCGCAGGTGGGATTTCCTAGGTCCCATGGTCCCTGAGTAACAGACTCTGGGGAGTCTGTTACCTTTGGATAGGACCCGAGACGAAGGGTGCGTTAGGTTGCACGCGCCCAGTGCAGGCAGTTGGCAGTAAGGCCGAGATGGAGCTGCTCGCGGCTAGCGCTGGTGGGGTTGCAGAAGACTGCCAAGCGTTCCTGTGACTCCATCTATAAGGCGCCAAGTAGGAACAACGTGGTGGTTTTAGTCGGTGCGAGACCAACATAACCCGTTTTCGTCCCCTCAAGGACGGGTATGCGTAGGTATTTCCCCACGGTAAAAAAAAAGTAGGTGTGCCGCCCTCAAAACGGTAAAAAAAAAGGTAGGTGTGTGTCCTTCGCAACCAAGTTAGAGTCACAGCGGAAGAGGAGTGTCGGTATTCCTTTCTTTCGAAGCTCGGCGGGGCCACACCGCATCAGCGGTGTCGAAGGGCTGTAGGAGCGTGCTAGCGGCGGAGCTTAACCTCCGGCCACCGCTGGGGCTTAGAATCTCGTCTCTGCGTGTGCTGGGAACTCCTGGCTCCCGATGATCCCCGAGTAACAGACTCGAGGAGTCCGTTACTTAACTACAGGGGCCGAGACAAAGGGCGCGTTAGTTCCGATGCACCAAGACGAGCCGTAGAGACGAGATGGGCTGCTTCGGTGGCCAACACTGATTGGTCTGCAGAAGAAAGAGTTCCTGTTCCCCAGTCTCCGAGGTCTCTAAGGTCTGTAAGGCGTCAAGAAGGAACAACGTGGTGGTTTTAGTCTGTGCGAGTCCGACATAACCCGTCTTTTCCCCCGCGAGGACGGGTATGCGCAGACATTTCCTCACGGTAAAAAAAAGGCCGATCACCCAATTGTCTGTTGTAAAATGATCCATGCGTCGGATGAGCATGTAAAAAGTCGGTCTACCCACCGACCCGCATTGGACTAGCGTGGTGGGATACGGTCCAAAACTCCCTAATGGATAGAGGGTGTATTAGGGGAGGCCTATGTCCATCCTGAAACTATCGCAGGCTGATGATGATGATGATGATGAATGGAAGCACTTAAGTATAATATTCTAGCTGACCAGAAACTAGGTGTATGATGTTAAGAGTGACAATGGTTTAGCGACCATTGTCACGTACAGTAATATAAATTAGAAAACATTAGGGTTAATACTATCATAAATGTTGTTTACAAGGCAACCTGATGAAGTTGTCTAAACGTGAGGTATTTATATTTTTGTTTTATTTCATTAATTTTAAAACTATATTATTTATTTTGCGACAGTGACCCACGCAAAATATAAATTGCGAAATTGCTAAAGTTTTTACGCGTGATAGTTAAAGAGATTAATTTAGTATAGAACCCATACAGATCTTTTTCACGAATAAATATATGATATATATGAATAATATACATCCATGTTAATAATTTTGTATCAAATAAAATCAATGGGGTACACTAAAATGAAAATAAAGTATATTTTCATATTAGTGTTTATTTTACGAGTCCTAGAACTAACGATGACATGAATCTGGTACGTTATTTATTGCTTTTATTATATATTTTTCTTTGTAACTAAATTTTACCAATTGTGTAGTTATGCTGTACTTATATGTCTCTTAAGATAACCCAAACATAGCGTTATGGTTTTGTTATGTTAAGTGTTTCATCTCTGGAAATGCGTCATAGAAGATGTTGATGTGAACTACTAAACAGTTTAAAATTAATTCTAGTTTAATTTAATTTTTATGTGTAAGTCGTTTACAGAAAAATATTTAAGCTAGGGTTTTGAGTTTAACATTTTAAATAAAATTTCTATTGTACTAGTTGTCATTAAAAACCCGTATTTATAATAATTTACCTATTAAACTCATATTAAGTTTCTAAAATTTACAGAGTTGTTCGTATCCACTTCTTTTTCTTAATTATATAATGCGCATAAAATACCACCGCAAATTTTGAATAAAGTTAAGGTAAAAAATTTTGTATTGTATATTATTTTCATTTTCCCTCCCTATATAAAATAAAATACAATATAAATCATAAAATATTTCTGTAGCACCCATGAGATTTGTAAAATATCGCTTTCAGCATGCTTATTAACTGGAAATCCGATATAAATATATCTCGGCATTCATTTTAGTTCCCTATCCCACATTTCGAACATATTTGTGTTACCAAAAATATTAAGTTTATAGTAAATATTATAGTACCTATAAGATACTAAGTCATTATATTATTGGTATTAAATTAGGCGTCTCTAATAATACTCGGTCTTATTGTGTGTGGATGTGTGTGTGTGTGTGTGTATGTGAGGAAAGGGTACGTGTGTCCGTGCTAGCTTTTTATTAGTAACCATTTTTTTTTTTTGTGTCATTATAGTTCTGACTATACAAGTAGGTTTGAACTACTTTTTTACAATTGTATTGCGAGCAGTTCTTTAAATCGAGTATATTTGAAATTTTGTTGTAAACATACCGCTGAGAGTACAACGGGCTTTTGTATAATTCGCATTTCACCCATACTTTGTTTTTCCATTAGATCGTTAAAATTCGGATGGAATTAAATAATTCCATGTATCCTTAAAGTTGCTATGATAATGTAAATTTGGCAAACACTTATAACCACAAATTCCTTGTATAAAGAATCCTGTGGAATAACTGGTTTCTTAAAGCTACTTTAGTACATGCGCTGAGCCTTTAAGGTACTATAAATTTTTTTTTCCCTAGTAGTTTTAGTAGTTGTAGACATCTTTAAAATATTGTAGAAATGGACTGGCACAAGGCTAAATAGATAGAACGTATGAAATTAAGAAAATAAATCAAACAATCTCTAATCTTCTTCATAACATAAATAAGTTCTCACCGAGAAGATAACGTTAGGATATGGCTGCTGAGCTTTGGGTTTTCGCTCGATGGTTACTCCTAGATATATAATATTTTTAATCGTTTATTGACCTTCCACAGAACTGTACAGTCGGTCCCATGTGAGTGTGAAACATAGTTGTGTCGTCAGCATGCTATTATGTCAGCATTGAGAGATTTTTTGTTCTCAATATCATTCACTAAAACGTTGGATGAGAAAGGCCAAGTACAATCCCTGAGGAAATGTTTTACAAAATATTAATTTATTTAAAAACCAAAGCAAGTTAAACTGTTTTCATTAGGTAATTGGTAATTGTATATTTAATAGGCAATAGTGGACAATGTAAATTTAGACTAGACAAATTACATGAACCAATTTCAACTGTCCATAAGTTGATGTTGATATTAGTATCACGCACTACTAAACACAGGGTTGTACAACGTATTGAAACATTGAAATATTAAGTTTTCAAAATAAATAAATATTAGAGTAAGTGACAACTTTTATTGAAATAACTTTGATTTTTTCTGTTTATCTGTTTGTTTTGCAACCCGAGTAGCTGGTTTGATTATGCCAAGATTTTGAAATGAAGATTGCTAAGTTACTAGAGTAATTTACGTTAACATATTTTAAAAATATAACAATTCTTTTAAGGTAAGGTATTTGATAATTTCGAAATCTACCATATACACGATTTTTATTTGATATCTATGTTTTTTGATTCCTGAAATGACCATTTCTGTATGTGCCAAAATTTAATTATATAAAAAAAGTAACATCTGTTAACTTTAAAAAAAAAATTTTGTGTATTGAATGTAAAAATAAGTAAGTCTTTACGTATCTGCGTGCTCTATTTCGATAGACTTTATGTCCAACTCGTATAGTAGTGGTAATTTTGGGCCAAAGTCTGGTAACAAGGGTCCTTTGCTTGAGTATCATGCTTATTCGCGTCTAATTGTGGCACCTGTAAGGGACATCTATTAGAAAACGTAGCAAAAGTAACTCAATGTTCAGTTACACTTTCAAAATAGACCCTAAATGATATTAGATCAACTTACATTGTCTCTCTTTAATTACTTTTTTTTAAAGATCTTTTAAGACATTAATAAACGCCTTTTAAAGATATATAAGTCATCAGTTGATATTGTTATAAATATAATTTAACAATAATATATCAATAAACACACTACAAAATAATATACCAAAGAATTATATAATATATAAATTTTAGTGATATTTTGTAATTTATAACTTGAGTACAAAATAATGTTTCGTAATAACATGAAAATTAAAATTAAATGTTGAAAGGACAAAGTATATGAAAATATTGTTCAATGAGGAAGAACAATTAAACGACCACGGATAGAAGCTTGAGGAACTGCACAAAAAAAAAGGGCCTTTTTCTGTAAGGTGTTTATATTTCTTATTAAAGATGTTAACTTGATCTTGATCTGATGCAACGATAAATATACATACATAAATTAGATAGGTTAAAGGTAATTTTTAGTCTGATTATGTTTTTATTTTGTTTAGATGGTTTATTTAAATGTAATTTTTAATTATATACCTTTACACAACATTTATTTCAAGAAAAGTATTTTTATAAATTTTGGTCACATAATGTGTCCGTGCCTGCCCGGACTGCCTGTAGCGTGTAGTATAGGATTTGCTTTGAAACCGGAGGTCGGGTCGAATTTGTGGGATTCAACAAATTTGATTGTTTTTTAGTTGGTTAAGGCCGATCACCCAATTGTCTGAAAAGAAAGATGATCCATGGTCGGATGGATGTAAAAGTCGGTCCACCCACCAACGCATTGGGCCAGCTGGTAGGATACGGTCCAAAATCCCTAATGGATAGGGTGATTATGGGAGGCCTATGTCCGCAGTGATATCAAAGGCATGATGAATGAATGAATGAATGTGTCCTTGACAAAAAATAACAATGATTTTATTTTTTAGAACCCTAAGTTGAAAGCATGGTGGAAGGCAAACTATAATGGACACAAAAAAAATAAAATGGTTATAATTAAAGTTGGCATGAATAAAATACCCTTTTCCTCACTAAACACAACACATATCCACACACAATAAGTCGTTTAATATAAGTCCTGCGTAAATTAACGTTCTATATAAATATAATAATATGTAATATAATATAAATTGATCTATAATATTTTTATATAATAATATTATAAATACACATGCTATAGGATTTTGAGAAAAGCTATACTTAGTTCGAGGCTGAATAATAGTGTTGTAAATGGTCTTATTTTATAAATAAACCATTATTATTATATTTTTCACTATCAACAGAATGTTTAATATCGTTTATGTAAATAAAACTTAAAGAAATATAAAAAATTATAAAAAATAATTAATTAAAATAATGAAATAATAAAATTTTTAGGTTTGTTAAAATTTGCTCAAGTAATACCTTTATTAATTATTATATAAATGAAAGATTGTATAAATTATTTAAACTATATTTTATATTACATCCTTTACTTTATTCAGCATTCCATTATGAAAAGTGAAATATGCAAGACAAAATAAGTTTTGTACATCGATATGTTATTTAGCACAATTATTTTTATTTATATATTTCATCCTATTTCAATAGTAATATAAAGTTTTTTCCCATTTTAGAAACATTTTTACAAAGACAACCAACACTGGTGGGCATGCTTTGTAAAACACGGACAGATTTATGCAAGGCATCTGAATATGTAAAGTGATGAGTTTAATATTTATCCGCTTAAAAGGATTGTGTTTTTGTTATCGATCATTTAAATTCCAGTCAGATTTATTATCAGCAAAGAACGTGACGACCCACCGTACACCTGACGGTGCTGGTTTCGTAAGAGAAGGCCGATCCGCAGTTAGGTGCAATCAATTAAACTGAGAATTAATGCGAAATTAGGGTTAAACATCAGCATCGATTCGTCTTAGGACCTCACGGCCGGCCGTTAAGACCGAGGGAGAAATCAATAATTCTTTGGGCATGAACTTTTAATGATTTTATATTTTAAGAAGAGGCCTCACAGTAAGTAGTTATGGCAGAGTTGTTACTATGACAAAGGACGAGATTTATTTTATCATAACGGGCCGGAAGCAAATACTCAGCGATGTCTCTGTGGTTAATAGGTATGAAACCGGAGGTAATCACCGATTGGTAAGATGAACCTTGAATATGGGTTTCCAGGAGAACGGGTCATTTTCCGACTTGATTTTTTGGAAACAAATTTATTGAAAATTTCAACCTAAAGAAGCCGCTTTAATGCCCTTAACGACACGAGACAATACCCGTTAATAGTTAGACTGATCACTTTAGCGCATGTTATTATATATACAAGTGTTCAAGAGTCGACGAATCGCCTCACCAACAAGTTTGATGTATTCCAAGCACTGAGCAGGCTGGGTTTTATATTAGATTAGCACCACAGATCTTAACTTGTCTCCACTCCAGCGTCAAGAGTCTGTGGCTAGTGACCGGCTCACTGGCCAATTCAAATTTAAGTTTCCGGCAAGTAATATCAAGATCACGTCAAAGAATATGGATCCATGCGTCGGATGGGCATGTAAAGTTTGGTCCACCCACCAACCCGCATTGGACCAGCGTACTGGATATGGTCCAAAACCCCTAATGGATAGGGGTGTTAGGGAGGCCCAATTCTGCAGTGGACCATCCCCGGCTGAGACGATGATGTTGATGATGAATTAATGTTGATTAAATTTGACATTAATTTTTTGAAAACCATTCTTAGAAATAATTCTTTCTTTAAAATATTATTTTAATCTTGTATATCTTATTATCATTATTTCCTAAATTTACTTTTTTACTTTACTTATTCAGCTCAATATGAGTTATTTCTATATTTATAATATAATAACAAGATAAAATATAACGAAAGATATTTTTTTTATTTAATTTGACAATTTTTTAATTATATTTTAATTTAACATTTACTACATTTTATTAGGAACAGGAATAATTTTAGTACGTAATGTATAGTTTCTTCCCTAATTTTTTTTTTATTTTTTTCTTTTAATTTAGTTGATCATTAATTTGTTTCTTTGAGTGCTATAGTTCAATAACAGCAGCTTTTACTGGAAGATAGCTGATGTAATCAGGAGTAAATAACGCTCAGGTCCAAATTTGATAAAGAGGTGAATCAAGGAATCCAACTCTAGCAGAGTTTGGGCGTTTATGACGGTTTTGTTTTTGTAATATCCCCCAATGTTCAAAGATTAAGGTCTTTAACCTATGTATTTTGCCATGATCTACGGCTCTATGGATTTAGTAAGATATGAAATGGGTTATGCTCCATAATTCTCGCTTTTCAAGGGCATATTGCAGACATCCGCAGCATAACGATGGTATCGCACATTCAAAAATAAGAAGCTCCCAGAATTACCTAACTAAAATGAAAATAGTTTGGCTACATACCTGGTAAAACCGACAACCTCCGAAAACTAAAGGTTCTTGAGTGGCAATCTCATACTGGTCGTCGTAGTATATAGAACGACCTCTCATCAAATGGAGGAAAGACATATCCAAATGTGCAGGAAGTCGGTGAATGCAGGTGGTTCGGGATCGTACATTTTTGCGACTTTTGAGGGATGCCTTTGCCCATCTTGATGATTATAAATTCACTGTTATTTTAATGAATTTAGGTGATAATTTAGAAAATAACTTAATTATACATGCGTTATTTCAAAATAAAACTTTCAATTATTTACTTAAATTATTATTAAACTAACTCTAAAACAAAAACAAACATGTATTATGTTATAAACTCATTACGGTACAAATGATTTTACATTTGCCTAAAATGATATTAGCTTCTATAAAATTAATATTATATAATTTTAATATTCGTCTTAAATAAACGTTCAGAGGAAAAACTCGAAATTTCCACCATTTTACATGCAAGTATAATTATAGCAAAAACTAAACCACTTCCAAAATAATCGTTAAAGATAAATAATTAAAAAGGGTAAGTGCGACCCTAATAGGAGTTTAAATTGAACCCCTGCACATATAGGTATACTGCATAGTGAAAAACAAGCAACCTAAAATTCTACTGTTAATTTTATTACATTTCAGTAATTTAGTTTTGAAACGCTTAATTACACGTTTCGTAGTGGTTAATTGTTAATTGTAATTTTTATTTGAACAAAAATAGATATCATTTGTATAAATTGTATACGATGTTAATTTTGACACAAAAACTCAAATTTGATATTTTAAATGAAAGAAATTTGAACCATTAGTAGTTAATAAATACCTTACTAATTAAAAGTAATTTACCTCACAGCGGTTTTTGCACGTCATCATAATTTATGTTATTGAATTGCAATTTATCTTAAATAAGGTGTGATATCTTATAATTGTCGTAGCTCTAAGTACAATTTACATCATAAAATGTATATATGTATCGTACAGGCTATGAGTAATTTAGTAAACGAAGACAGTCAAGCTGATGCTAAACTTATATTAAGCAAAACGTCAAATCTCATCGTATTTCATGAAGTTGTTTCAATTTTTTGTCAAAGCTTCGTTGGGATAAATTTTTAGAAATAAAAACTGACTGTTACAAGATCCTGAGATTTTACATTTTATGGTTGAACTTCGGTGTTCTAACTTCGGGTGTTTTAGGTTATGATATTAGATGGCAGGAAACCATTATCAAGAAAGCCACCAGCAAGGGAACAACATCAACAATAGAGCTTAACAGATGTCACCCAAAGATCTACAACACTTTTTATATCTAGAGATTAAGAGTACACATTAATTTATCGCTTTCATTACCAGACATTATAGTTAAATACATGACATTTTACGTCTCGTTTACCCAGCAATTATGTTGGCTCGGTTGCCTTTAACCCATAAAAACTAGGGTTAACGCACTTATTTTTTATTTACAATCTGTGTCAATTTATTTCAAACAGGATTCGTAAAATGATAAAAAAAACCACTGTACGGTTACGGTATTGTCTAAAAAATTTCAAGCGATGAGATTATTTGTTATTAAAATATAAGTATTTTGTCTGGAATTGATGGTTTATTCATTATTTTATTTATTTTTATTTAAACAATAAGAAAAAGAAGTGACATATGCATGATTTTTTCTAATAAATTTTTCTTTGACAGTATACATTTTGCCAAAAGCCATAAAATAGGATAAAGACGGCGTTAATGGTTCAACGAACCAATATGGTTAAATTTTTGTTCATTTTAATTCATTTGTACAAACTGTAAATTATATTAATTATTATTCGCTTTTATTAATTATTATTAATCTTTTTAAAATTTAAGTGAATTGCTACAAAAACCCAAAATTTAAATTGCTGGCAATTGTTCTAAATATTTTATTTCTTGCCTAAGATAGATGTCGAACTCTACAAGTTGAATTATAGATTCACTGCAGAGACGGGCTTAAATTTTAAAGCACAAAGGTGGAATAAGATGAAAAACTTAGACCTAAGAAACAGTTCGTAATTTTTGCCCAACGAAAACTATTTAGCAAGTGCGAGAGTCCAGGTATCTATTATTTACGTTTATGATTGATTTGTAAAACGGATTGTTGTGAAATATAAAATTTTAGCAATTATGACAAAAGTATAACCATAATACTAGTAAATATAAATCATATACATATTTATTGTTACACGGACTTCGTCCGGTGGAATTAATGTCCCTGAGGTATATTAAAAATACTGCATTATCATCATCATCATCAGCCTTGCTCTTATTTACCTCGTATAGACTACCCAACCACGCTGGGTCCAATGTTGTGCATGGACTACAAATTGGCCCATCTGACACATGGATCATTTTACTCAGACGATTTGTGATCATCCAAATGCTTAACTACAACCCAACTAGGAAAACAAAATGAAACTTTGTTGAGTCCCTGCAGAATTCAAACTCACTGACCTCGGTTTTCAAAGCACACAATACACTAGGCTTATGAGAGTAAATGCTTTTAGTATAATATAAAGGCGTTCCTAACTAACAGGACTCAAAAATTTCAGTTGTGGTGGTGATGTCAAATTTAGGGTGCAATTAGAGGCTTGAGCAGTGGATTATCACAGGCTGATAATGATGACGATGGATTAATACAACTGACAGTTCAGAAATATTGACGTTAATCTTTTAATTTACAAAGAAGGCCAATCAAGTAAAATTAATAGTAAAATAATTTAAAGACGTTCAAAAATTTGCTTGGTTCCAATTGTTCTACATCCAAAGTTTTATTATTGTCAGTGGAAATGACATTAGCTTTATGGTTTGTAGCATTAGTAAATAATGATAATTCTAATTCATTCTTATCAAAATTTTTAAACATATTTCTAAAATACAGAGCAAGAAATATTAAACTTACCCAATAATAATAATAAATACAACAACTTAATAAATTAACTGATAAAAATTTATTAAAGAGATCTGGTACAACTTCCAAATTAATATTGTACTCAAGAACCAATTTGTTCATATCCTGTCCAAATAATAGGTTTATTGTTGGTTTATTTATCGAAATTTCTTGTTTTAATTGTAATTCTATGTTTGTCCCTATTACAAAATTGATTGGATATATAAAAATTCAATTGAATCTGGGTTTTGGTTGAAACAAAAGCGTCTTGTTTATTAAATTTATTTGAACAGTGTGTTAATATTAATAGTTTTTTTATTGAAAATTTTATTAAAAATACTTTCAAACATTTCGAACTACTAAAAATCACGTTCTTAGTCCAAAGAAAGTCCGCTATTTTAAATTTGTTTTTAACTATTTGGAATATTTACGCTGAAATTAAAATTACCAATTTTAAATTTTTATTTACCATATTGTTTAAGAAGAGAAAAAACCTAATTTAATTAAAAATTATTTACAAATATGCTGGTTAACATAATTTTTACCATAAATATGACAATGATGAAGCATTTCAGTAAGTTTAAATGTCGCTTGATTTTTTATTATTTACCTCATTACTGAATGAAACAACAGCACAATTTTTTTTTTTATAAGTACTAGTATTGATTTAAACTGTGTTACAGAGTACATAATTAATTTGAATAGTTTTCAAAGTTAGTAAATAATAAGGAATTTTATTCTGCGACATAATAACATAATGTCAATACAGTTTTAAAGTACTTGGAGGTATTATGTTCGGTTGATTATTTCTTAGCTTATTTCTTAATTTGTAGCCTATTGTGATAAATTGAATACAAATATTTAATGGTGCTACAAGCACCGTATAGTTTAAATGTTATTTAAAGTTTGGTATTCCTGATTTAGGGATTCTAGTTGCTTTTGCTCTATTGTGTTTGCGTATTTTTTAATTGAAATATAGCAAAACAAAATGCTAAGATTAATAAAATTTACTCTTTGAGCTTAATTATTTTTGCTTTAGAAACCGTTAAGCAGAAAAGTAACGTTCTCATAAAAGAACTTAATAGATACTATATTAGCATTTTTTTGATAAACTTTAAAATATTATTGACTTTATTAAGATATTATCTTTTCTATTAAACTATCAAGAAATAATAAATTTGTCAATAAAGTTCAAAAAAGTTGAGATGAAAGGTAAAAGTTCCTTTGTAAATGATGAACAGGTTATTAGTTTACTTTAGTGTAAAATACTAAAATATGGATTTTTATTAGTAATCAAATCTTTTAAACAACAGTAAAACAAAATTAGATCTGTATAAACAATGTTCTGCACATGTGTTACTTCATTTTAAGCACACTTTGACAATAAGCAACAATAATAATTGAAATATAAATAACGACACGGTAAAAGAATTTTATGCCTGTTACTGGTCAAATTAAAACAAGAGAAATTAACTTATATTTACATTTTTATAAACTTATGACGTTACCGTTTAAATTCTTCAAAATAAAAACAATATTACAGTTTGGTTTTTTGGTTCACAAGACATTAGGCATACGCATAAGGTTTTTTCTATTAATTAAAAAGCTGGATATTCATATGTACGTCGGTCCTTAAAGTAAAAAAACTTAACAAACAATCCGAAACACAACTCTTCTACGAGGCAAAATTATTGAGATACTGCAAAATAATATTTCGTTGTCAATTAAAACTAACAGTAGAAAAGGCATAAACAAAATCAATGCTCTCAGCTTACTAATGGAGGTGCACTATAATGTTGCATGCAACTTCGCTTTTGAAATCTCTTGTCCAGTTTGAAAATAGACTAGGAGAGAATAATTTTGTTCTTATAATTAATAACAAAGCTGCATCTTTTTGCAACGATGATGGAATTTTAAAATTGAAGAGTGATCCTACTTATATTATAAACGCGAAAGTTTGTGAGTATGTTTATTAATCTTTTATCCAAAAATAACTTTAGGTTTTTATTAAATTTAGCAACAGAAAGACACAGGCAGACGGCGAAGGTAAAAGGCGCAGGCTGGAAAAATCGATTAATTTAATTTCCGTTTTAATTTAACAATTGATTTATATACGTAACGGTACCCACCTGTATTTTATTGGCAAATTACATTTTTTCGTTTTTATTTCTTTTCTGTAACATTTTCTTGCTCCTTTTTTGCAATAAATATTAGTATTGTTTTTATCTCAAATAATAAAACTCTTATATTTAACGCTGTAAACTAAATTATAACATAAACAAAAATTATTGATTATTTTCCTGGTGACCAAATATTTCATTGAGGTAGTCTGCCAATAAAGTGGAGAACAAATCCATAGGCCCATGGATGATATAAGAATAACTATAGAATCTAACTGAGAATAATTAATCCTGTTAACAACGCTCTACACGTTTCCATTTTCGTCATTGGAACGAAAATTACGGGTTACATTCGGACTAAAATAAAAGACGGGTTGAGAAAAATATGCCCGTGTGCATGCGTTAGACGTGATGTGATATTTTTTTTCAATTATAAGTTTCTTAGTTTACAAAATTGTACAAATATAATTGCATTCGAAGACACTAATAATAAATTACGTTAATTGCCTTGAGCTAATCGTAACAAGAGTTATTATTAAACTGGTTTATTTGCTTAATATCTTATTATCATTTCTAAAATCTGAAAGTGATTCTCTTAGAATAAGGTAGTAGTAATTAAATTAATATTTTACCTCTAAAATTATGCATACATTCCATTAAGTTAAGCCTTGTATTTTAGGAAAATTATTATTTATTCTACCATGCACCAAATTTATTTACAGTTTCATTTTAAAATTATAAATAAATATTAAACTATTGATAAAATTATTATACTATTTGAAAGTTGTTAGTTCAAACTCGGTCGGAATAAACTTTATACTTAAAAAAATTTGGATGCTAAGCTCTAACGAATCTAACGCAATATGAAAACTGAGTTTTAAAATTCTTAAATTTGAAGCTAACCAACACTAACTTGCATGCTACTAGCAATTTCCTTGATGTTATGTATGCGTCGGATATTTTAGAAAGTAGATGGCTATCGTATTATGTTGGGTATCATGTTTATTATTACTATAAACGAAAGAGGTCAGGAAAAGAGTCAAAAAATTTAAACTGCGAAAAATTACTAATCTAGTTTCTGCTACTCCAATACAAATATCCTGTTGATGTATCGATTCTTAGGATTATATGGGTGCTGGTATCAATATCAATAATAGATATTTAACGTTTTCCAACTCATACCTACAATAATATTATAAAACAGATTTTCTAAAAATGTACAATACGTAATAAGCCTCCGTAGCCTAGTGGTATGGGCGTGTGCCTTAGAAACCGGAGGTCTTGGGTTCGAATCCTGCGGGGACGCAACAAATTTTCATTGTTGTTTCCTAGTTGGTTAGGCAATTTGCGATCACCCAATTGTTTCAGACAATTGGGTAAGTAAGATGATCCATGCGTCGGATGGGCATGTAAAGTCGGTCCACCCACTAACCCGCATTGACCAGCGTGGTGGGATACGGTCCAAACCCCTGGATAGGTGTATTAGGGGAGGCCTATGTCCAGCAGTGGACTAAAACAGGCTGATGATGATGATGATGATGACGTAATAAGAAAAATAACTTAAAAGGTCTTAAATCTTTATCAGTGGGCATTCTAGTACCACGTATTATTATTAGATTTTTTATTTAATTTAAAAATAAAAGTACCAATGCTCATATAAAATATAGCGAGAAAGACGACTTAAGTCACACATATAATTAATTAATAATAATTTTGAAATACTTATAGCCCCGCCACTTATAGTTGCGGCGAGAATTCCGGGTGCGTTGCTGTATGGTTACGAGTGTACTCCATGATAAGTATTCCTGCTTGTTTCGACTGTGTCCTGTTGCGAAGTCTGTTTTGTGCAAACATTTTCAAGGGCACGTATCAAACATTCTACTTTTACAACAGTAGTAGTAGTTGACGTAGTAGTAGTATATTGAAAAATATTTTTACAATTTTTTTTTCTGGATGAAAACAATGTTTTTTTGGTTAAACCCCAAAATTTTTTTCGAAAATAAAATCCACACAGTATTTTTACATGCGCGTGTTTTCAATATGTATGAAGAACCCCTTAAGAGTCCGAATGACAGGACACGGCTCTTTGTTAATACTAATTTTATACGTAAATTTAAACACTACTTGGAGGAACAAAGATAGATTAAAATTTTTATAAATAAAATATGGGAAACCGAACCCGAACCCCACGCGATACCCGATCTAATTTCCATTCAAAAGATCAGTTGCGAATGAGATTTAGTAGGCCTCGCGATTCTGCAGAAAAGTTTTATGATTTATTTCGGAAAGAGGAGAGGAAGAATATGTTATATTTTTTTTAAATTGTAAAACAAATTTTGTGTCAACAAAAAAAGCTGTTTTTATTATGTTTGTTGCATATATAGCGGTATTGGCACACAGTTAGAAAAAAGCTGTTTTTAATCTCTGATTCTAGTGAGTTAAATGAAAATTTCAAGATTAAACAGAATTTAAGTCGCAATAATCAGAGTAACGTATTATTACCTCCAAGCTTTTTTACCTTACCGAAATTACAAAAAGAGTAAATGTATGTTTTACGACATTTTCCTTTTTTTATTTAGGTTAGTTATGCATTTTGTATAATTATTTATTGTTTAAAACCTTTGAGGTTCATGTCTAAAGTGCATAACGAGTAAATATCTTCTGGCTGTGCTCATATATGCATAAAGTTAATCTTTACTTTTGTTTGGATATAGATATATTTATAATATCATGGAGAAAGGTGGGCAAAAGCATTTCATAATTGTAATAATGATTAAGTGGCTCATTGTGTTATTTTTGATAAATTTATTTTCAATGGAAAGTTATTTATCAGTTATGGAAAATATTTCTTGTGTAAAATTTAAATCTAATTTGCATTCATATGAAGTAATACATTTTCATTCATAAGACTTTAGCCTGTAACCAAAAAGGTAATTTTGGTCCATATTATTCTTGATAGAAAAGAATCATATAATTATTTCTGTCGTCAATATGACATAACATTTGTAATTTATATTTTTCTTATAACCCACCTTGGCTTCTCACGGGGTCGCACGGCACAATGTTAATATCCATTATCATCGCAACACTATGTCCCTGCTTTTTAAATCTGTAATTTTCGTTTAAATAACAAGCTGTAAAATGCCATTTTATTTCACACTAAATGGATAATTTAGTAATGGTTTCGATGAAGATTGATGCTGTATTGTTTAAAATTACTTTGTAAATGAGGCATTTTTTCTATTAAATGTGAAGGATAAAAAACTATTATTGTGGAATGTCCTTAAGTGATAGATATATACCCTTGTGGATTTGTTATTTGGTCTTTCAAGGTGATCCATCCTTATTTTTATTTATCTCGTCGGGTTCAGACAAGTGTTTGCAATGTATGCTCAAAACTGTGTTTATTTACTTTATAAATCTCTAAATTTATCACAGATTTTATACAAAATGATTCTTGTAAATTTCATCTAAACCTCTAGAATACTCTATCTATTGAATAAACCTGCTATAAAATCTGTTGCGTACACTTAAAATTTTATGGTCAATGCTTATAAGACTCAGTTGGCACCAAATCTGCATCGGCTAAACGAGTCGTCCATTCGATGTACACACACGGTCCACTGGTTGACGGCATGCGCGTGGTTTAAATCATACTGTTGTACAGTCCATATGTTGCCAACACGCGGTCAGCGTTTAAGTCTTTCACGAACTACTAGAAAATTCGTCGATCATGTAACGTCTATTTGTTCACCATGCCTGTACTGTTTCAAACGGATTAACTTTGCGGGGTAAACTTCTTGCTTGAGTTCTCAAAGTTTAAAATTATTATTGGTAAGAGGAGGTTAACTTTATATTAACCTGTGTAATCATATCAGAGTGACATGATACTTTTAACTGTTAGCGAGAGCTTATCTTCGGGAGACCGTCACTCCCAGGAGACGTGCCTCAGGTGGCGGATAGGTGCATGTCCGTCTATGTCATGGTAGCAGGGTAGGAATGAAATAAAATAGTTCCCGCGGTTCGAGTGGCCGTGTTGTGAACTACAGAGGAGCAACTGAAACGATTGACTGAACACTTCTTTACCGTATCGACTAGAAGCCAAAACCAACCAAAAACTGTTTCAGACAGCTCTAGACCACTTTTAACCTGCTAAAACTCACTTCGATAGGAGCAGGCTGGATTCCATTCTGGACACCTCGCGTGTACTTAGTCGTCTGTGGAATGGCGAGCCAAACATTTCCTGGCATTCGTCGACTTCCAGAAAACCTCCAACTTCGTTAAGTGGAAGGCACTGTGGATTAGCCTCAAACTAAGAGGAATACCGCACAAATACACAGACATCATCGAGTCCTTATATAATGGTAGTACCTGCAAAGTAGTGCACAACCACATTTTAAGGGAACAAATCCCAATGATTGCAGGAGTCAGACAGGGCTGCCTTCTGTCGCCACTACTTTATACGATCCTGCTTGATGACATCATGGAAAGTGTAACACAAACCCCTAGAGGCCTAACGTGGAACAAAGGCAGCCGGAGACGGTGATTTCGACTTCTTTGCTCGATCTCCAATTGAAGCTGGAATCGCTGCGTAAAGAAGCTCAAGATGTAGGTATACAAATCAACGTTAAGAAAAATGTTCAAATGTAAGTTAGTCTAATGATAATTATCCCATTACACTCAACGATACACTGTGGAATCTATGAAGCAATATACTTAACTCGACTGCATCCTACCATCAGTGGTGACTCTGATGAAGACGTCCACTTGAAGATCAGAAAATTGAAAAGCACCTTTGCTCAGTTAGAACCGATCTGGAACTCAAACATTCTCACCCAGCGAACTAAGCTCTTTAACTCCATAGTAAAGTCGGTTTAACTTTTTGGTTGCAAGACTTGAAAGGAAACCAAGGGTTTGACTAACAAGCTGCATGTGTTTGTCAATAAACACCTGAGATCTATTCTGCGCAAATTCTGGCCGAACACCATTAGCAATGTTGAACTGTGAAACCGTTGTCTCAAAGTACCGATTAAGCAAGTAATCACTGAACGGAAGTGGAAATAGATTGGGCGCACACACCAAAGGCCAGTAAAAATATCGCAAGAACAGCTTTCACTTGGAGGCTAAGCGGGAGCAGGAGATGAAGTCGGCCGGTGCACACATGGCAATGTATCCGACGCAACAATAACGACGTTAAAGAGATAAGTGTTAAATATTTGACCGCAAAGACGCTCATTATATAAGTAAAGAAAATAAGTTGTTAACGTTTCAACGGGTTTTATCCCAATATTTTCATGCTAAGAATTGTAAAACTTATAAGCCTTTGTACACCCCGAGTAAAATGACTGTAACACAATATTTACTACGGAAATAAGTTTCATAACAGCTTTTTTGTTACTTTTATTGGGCTAGTATGTGCTAATGTGGGTATGTTTTAAATATGCCTTATACAGTGTTATATTACACTATTATGGCAATTATAATAAAACAAGTATTATGCTGCATTATACAGATATTTAACTTCCTTCTACAGCTGCATCAAACATTAAATATTTTGCGACCATAAATAAAAATGTTTTTAGAGTTTTAGAAAAGGGTAACTTACTTGACTAGGCTACAAAATTTACAGGAAACAATCACTATTATATTTAACTACACTTAAGAGAACAAATACCAATTTTAGAAACCGAGCTGAAGGGTGAACAATAAGCAGCAATAATAAAACCGAAAGAAGAATGAGAGAATAATAGTCGAATCCCGAGATTGAACTAATATAGGCCATTCAATTTGACTCAAGTTGATCATTAAATTAATCTGCTCAAAGACGACATACTTTTTTTTATTTTATTTTATTCCTTTGGAGCCGGAATACGCAAATGATCCTTTGAACCACATCCTCGCTTCTGGCCCAAAATAGGTCCACTATATCACCGTCACTCGAGCTAGTTGGTCCAATCAAATCGGCTGACGAAACTTGAGTGATCACGCGTCCGCGCACGTAGTACTGAACACCTTTTTTTTCCGTTTGAAAATTCTTAGGGATTCCCCGCCACCAGGATGAGGGGACAGCAGGGATATGTATACGAGCGGCCGGTACACTCAACCTAAAACCACGGTTGCTCTTTCTGATGTCGCTGTAACCGGGCCTGCGGGAACAAATGACTCACGGACCTCTTTACTCTGGGTGTGTGTAGACACCCGGACGTCGCTTTAGGTGCCGTGCCGCAGCAAACAGTACGGCATCCCTCTTGAAAGTACTGAACACCTGAAAAAGGAACCACTTAATTAGAAGAGTGTTTTTCTTTATATTTTTGACGCCTCGCTTGGGAAGTGTTCATTGACTCTGACTAGACAAAATATTCCCACCACGGGAAAATTATTCGTGATTAACACAGTGCATTCCTTAAGTCTGGGTGTTTTATCTACACATTATTTATTTACTCCAAAAAAAGTAAGTCTGTGCATCTGTTACGATTTTAGGTTAGTCCATAACAACAGGTAAATTTATGCTCGTTTTTATAAGTCTCAAGCTTGGCTTTTGAAATAAAACAATATGGCACAGGTGAAAACCGTTAGAGAATTTCAACAAGGATTTTAGCCGGAATAATTAAGAATTTCTTGCAATCCCTACTTCGTATTAATTATATAAAAAAATAGTCTTAGTATATTGTTGAATTACAAATTACCTAAAGCAAAATTATATTTCAAGTACTGTAATTCTATTTTGATAATCAATACTTACGACTAAATTAAAATTAACACAAACAACGTATTTTAGTTTTACCAAGAAAAAGTAAATATAAAAATTAAGTGTATATTATATAACAACATTTAATTTAGTCTACATGATATAGGGTGTAATTATATGATAGTTAAAATAAAAATAACAAAGTATTTCATTTCTAGGATAACCTGACCATTTGATGAATGAAAATGATGACTGAAAATTTGCACGGAATATTGCTCAGGTAGAATTAAAGAGCTCAGGTTTTCAAGTTGTAATTTTGTTTTAGAATTTTTTTGTGATTGTAACTTTTCTATTGCAGTAGATAAGACCTGAGAAGAACGGGAAAGAAACTCAGCAGGCAATTTTATGTCATCTTTTAAAAATAACAAAAAAATTGAAGGCATAACATATTATGCAATATTGATCGAAACCTGGGGCGAGCATTGCATTGCCAGGCTGTGTTATCATTTATAAATTCATTTATATTGTAACTTTTAACACATAAACGTTCGTTGTCAGCGTATTTAAATTCATTAATAGTTAAATTCTGAACGTTTACTGGGAATTTTTTGTAAAATCGTATACATTGTCCCATAAAAGATTTATTAACCTTCGCAGTCTAGTTACTGGAAGAATTAAATTATGTTTGTTCCTTGTATCTATGTCATGTGCATCACAATGTCTTAGGAAATCATGCCTACTTTTTTAAATATATTTTTATGAGCGTAGTATTATGCCCATGTTTAAAGCTAAACTGCTAATAAAACGTATAAATATATATACGAGGGGTGCACTGAAAAATTCAGGATTCAATGAAGTGACACAACATTACTATTTAAAGTCTCCGAAATGGTTGTTTTGTAGGTTCTCAGCTTGAATATCTTTGAACACACTGAAAATATAGAAATCATAAGGGTTCAGGTCGGGCTTTACGGGGTCGGTATAATAATTCTAGGTTTTCTTGTTTAAAATCTTTTTGTTCTGTCGCGGTGTGAGGACTCGCGTTGTTGTGATGGAGGATGATGCGGTGGTTGCAGTTCTCTTTACGGAGTTCAGAAACGACCTGTGGAAAACAAATGCAAGCATACTATTCTGCATTAACCGTCCTTGTCCCTCAAGAGAAATAGTTGTTATATGGCCGGTTTTGGAGACAAACGTGCCCACCATTTTTAAACACTCCGTGAACGAACAATTTTGTTGGCTTTAAATCATTTTCGAACACACAAACTCGTGACTGGTTATAGTTTCGGTCTGTACGCGTAAATCCAGGATTCGTCTCATTATATGATGTTGTATATAGCATTTCAGGATACTGCGTGCAATCTTTTGAGAGTTCTAACTCACCAAGTAACGCGAGTCGCTTTTGCTCTTTACAGAGCGAATGGGTATGCATCGGGAAAACAACTATTTTACACCTAATTGTTCATGCAAGATTATTTGTATTTGACTTATACCAATGTCTAAAGTTGCCTTTAATTTCGCGGTGTATCACATGTCGATCTTCCTCAATCACCTTACGCACAGCATCAACGTTTTCTTTGTGACTGCTGTTTTGGATGACCTTGACGGGGATCATCACAAAACTTGACACGTCCACGTTGAAATTCAGCAAAGCAGCGATAAATTGTGGTTTTGGATTGGCTTCATCACCAAAAAAAGAAAATCCAGTCAACACTGTTTTTGAGTTAAACCACTTCAAAAGTCATAATATATCATCGCTCTGAAATTTTCTCGAGTCAATTCCATTTTTATATGACTAGATAAGTTTGACAAGACCTTCTGACAAGAGCGAGAATCTTTTTTTAAATGAATAAATATTATTCGATTTTCAAAACCAAGGAGTGCGCAATTAAAAAGATTTTAATATGTCAGAAATAGTGGAAATATTCCATTCCCGATACTGTTAGTGTAGCCCTCGTATTTAAAAAGTTGATATGTAAAATATATTTATTATTATCCTCTCACTACTATGTCACTGAATTTCAAAGCAGGTCTATTTAGTGTATTATAAAAGATTTAGTGCGCTTTCATGGATAAAGATTTTATTTTAAATGTTCCGGCAGAACGCTACCCTATAGAAAATCCTTGAGTTTATGGAAGAGTATAAAGAGACGGTAAGAATTCAGAGACAGATATAAATATAAATAAGCTTGGGCTATGATGTGAAGAAAGATTCAAATTTACGAAAGGAGTTGCACCGCCTTTACCTTTAAAAATAGATTTTTGGCGTCATCTTTAAAAAACTTTTCAAACAAATGCACAAATTAATTTTAGAGAAGCCACTTGGGTTTAAGAGTTAAATAACATTCCTTTTTTTTATTCACGTAGCGAACAGATACGGTATTTTTTAAGCCTTTTCGCAGACATTCCAAAGGAAGTTAATTCTGATAATTGTTCGTTTTTTTTAATGATTGTAGTACCTCGTTACTCTGCCTTTAAAACTTCTTCTTAGTTTGAAACGTAGTGCTTAGTAATATTTAATATATTTAAAAAGAAGACAAGATTTGTTGACGAAAATAACAACCTTAAGCTATTAAAATAAAGTGCTGGCTAAACTTTTTGAGATAGACTAAACCAGTTTTGAAATTTATTAAGACATGTAGAATATATCTACTGTAAAATAAAAGATATAATTTATCTTTAGGTTAGCTTACCAGCCTAACTTAACAAGTACAATGTAGTTTGGTATATTTTTTTTATTAATATTTCTTTCTATGTAGATTTACGGTAAAGTATTTTATAACTATTTTTGCAAATATTTAAAATAAAAATCTGACAAGTTATTAGAATATAGGTAATAGGGGCAGACGAGATGAGACGGGACTTGCCGTCCGTTGCCGTAGACATCAAAACAGTACATTGCTTTAATTTCAAGTCGATTGTACTGCTATTTTTGTAATAAAATAAAGGTATTTGCAGTGCGAAAGGGAGAATTTGGGGCACGGTTAAATAATAAACGAAAATAAAAATTGTTTCAACACGTTTTCTTTGTTTTCTTATGATCTGAAAGTTATTATTATGTTAAGTGCTAGAAATATTCCAATCACCTTTGGGTTTTCAATCATTAGGTGTGTAAAAAAACTCTAAAGATACTGTTTAAGCAACTTGAAAGCATTTTCTTGTTTCTCACACAATACATGATAAACAATTATCAGAGCGCTAATGAGACAAAATTTTGATAAGCAGTTACACACTTGCTATATAACTCAATTGCTGCATTTTTAGCTAATGATTCAGTTTGCAGTATTAGGACTGTATACGTAATTGTCCGATTTTTTAAAAGATCGGAGTACTTAATTCGTAGCGCATGTTAATTATGTAATCGTTCTTCCGCTTACATGTAAATCTGCCTTTAAGGCTCATTTACTTACTTTTTTAATAAATAAATAGTTAGTAAGAGGCTACCTGCTATTGAGTCCACGGTTTTAAAATTATAACTATAATTTTACACATGAATATTGATAGAGATTTTTTTTTTTAATATTTCGTGCAAAATCACAATATATGTGGTTGGTATAAATCGATGTATAAATCAAGGATGATTCGGGAAGCAATAGAAATTTAAAAAAATCCAAATTTTAATAGAGAAGATGGTTGGTCTTTGCCACCTTCCTGGGATCCAATAATTTCAAAAATTGAACGCAGAGTATAAAAACTACAAAATCGAAGGACAACATAAATACTTTTCGTCAAACCAACATTAAAAATTAAGAAATCGAAAGATATGTCAATTTTTAAATAAAAACTGACGGTTATTGGAAAACATAGAGATACAGACATATACCAACTTAGTCTGCCCGTGATCATGGATGCTGAAAAGAATCCGAAACGTCGGGAATAAATATATTTTATAGCATATCCTAGTTACATTTGGTAAGTTCGCGTAACTTTAATATCCGTTATAGAGACAGTGTCAGTGGATCAGCGCAGCGACTCATTATAACTAAAAATAAAGCATGCAAATAAAAAATATTTTATGTATGCATGTTGCTGAACACTACAAAAAAAAGGAAATTACCTATTATATAGGTTTTAAGCATGAATAAAAACTTGCATTGTACTCTTGGTCATAATATCGCCAAGCCAATCCTTATATTTTAATACAATTACTTGTTTATATTTTTTATATCATAGATTTTATCCGCATATCGCCAGTACTTTAAATAGATTATTCGTTACACTAACGAATTTAAACCGTTTTTATTATACGTATGCCAAAAGGTTGTTCTTCAACTTTGCGTTCTCTTATATCGTTTTAAAACGGTACAGTCACACACAGTTAGGCTACGTTTGTCATCATAAAGTACACTTCTAGTCAGACAGCTACTTACAGTGTACTCATCCCTGTGCTAGACTTTAGAAACCACTTTTAACTACGCACACACCGATAGTACTCGTAATTTATGTATGCTATAAAATCTTACTAATAGATTGTTTACAGACATTAATTGTTTTAGGTATTTTGTTTAAGTAAGCTGTCAAGTTCTTATTAGAAGTAAAAAGGAGCTATAAATTTACATTACAACTTAATAATAAATGGGAGAAATGCCATTTAAGTATTAATAATTTATTACTATCACTTAAAATTTTAATAAATTACTAACACTTAAATAGATAACTAAGCACAACTGTTACTAAAGCTATCCTTAAATAAAAAGTAATATGTAGAAACTTTCCGTAACAACCATAAAAATGTAGAATTTTACCTCTAATAAAGTTAATTTATCCAAATTATGTTACTAATAATATTGATGTTATTTCCATGACTCTTTAAATACCGAGTCCGCCTTTCGCGTTTAAAACGAGTAACGGTAATCTGTTTACTACACAGATATTGACTTTGATTTTGAATGAGAGTGACGCAGCCACAAATCTCAATTTAACGGCTGATCTGTTGCACCAGGTGATGCTTATTTCGTTAATTTCTAAGCTTTTTCTGTAAGACTGTTTTAATGAACAAATAAATTTACTATTCATAACTTTTTACATTAAGAAGGAGTGACAGCATTTTTTAAATTTATTTGGAATATGTTACTTTTTTGATTTGGTATGGATTTTATTTAACTCTTATAAAATTCATTACAAAATACCCTTTTTTATTATATGATAGATAGTATTTATATCTTTCTGTATAAGGTAAAGTTTCAATGTTATTTTTATTAATTAATGTTTAACCAACAGAAAACTAGCTTGCCGGCTTTAACGCCAAGAAGGTATCAACGGGCGCTATTTAATAAAATTTATTAAATGTTAAGTAACTTATCCAGTCTACATAGTTACCATACTTGACACTTTATTCAAAGTTAGAGAGAATTTAACAAACTTCACTGGAGGGGATGGATTGATTTTGGAAGCAATTTTAAATATTGTTGCATTGAATACGAAATGCAGCAAACAGTTTATGATTGAAAATATAAAATCGTAGAACTGACCAACTTCCCACGACGATAGTCAGTGTGTATGGAATACAACTTTAAAGATTTTGAAATTTGCGCTATAATTTGATCTCTTACTATAATGAAAAACGTTGGATATAGATCTATAATCCAAAAAAAAATGTTGACTCATGAATCAAAGGATAGGATTCCGTTGATCTATGACTCAACAATATCTAAATAATTTTAAACATCTTGGTTGCGCGGGCGCGTTGATGCACGTGCACTCAAGTTTCGTCAGCCAATTTGATTGGACCAACTAGCTTGAGTGACGGCGATTTTGTAGATCCTTTTAAAGGAAGAAAATGCGATAAAAGGAAGGATAAATACCACATCTGATGGCGGCACAGCTGCAGGCGTCTTCGTTGTTGCGGTTGGGGTTCGCCGTAAACGTAAAACCATTAGAACGCAGCGTTGGCCATTCGCGTCGCGTGACTTTACGAAATATGATGCGTTGCGTAGGAACTCCCGAAGGCAATTGTCGACTGCGGCGGCGCTGGCCACCGACCGCCACATTAAGTATTTTCCTTTTACCCTCATTCTTCGCGAGGTGAGGAAAAAATAAAAGGAAAAAAGGAGGGCAGACGAAAAGGAGCGGTATAGTTAGAAAAAGAAGGAAGATTATTCCGTAACCAATTTGCGCCTGTGTTAGGCGACATAGAAATGCGCGCGAACACATCTGTTAAGTGTAGTCAGCTTTAAACAACGTAAGTTAAGCATTATTACTTTTAGGATTCCTACGCAGCGTTCTGGATCGGTTGTCGGTACGTGATTAAGTGAGCATGCGTTAATCACTGATAGAGACAATCATCCTGAAAACGAGTTAATTTTTAAACAATGGTGGTGACTGATCTAAACGAAAATTAATGTTGTTTAGACCTGCTGGTTACTTAACTTAACTATGCATCATTTTAACTAAAAGAATTTTCATTAAAATATTAAGGCTATTTTAAATAATCATAAATATGAAGTAAGAAAATTATAAACTGCACTTGCTTATCAGCAGGTAATAAAATACCAACTACGATTAATAGAGCGTAAAAAGGAGCGCAAAATTGTTTAAGAGAATAGCAATGGATTCGTTGTCTTTTTTTAATAAACTTTGACGTATATGCACTCATTTTGAGATGGTAATTTATCTTATATTTTTACAGGCTCTTACGAAATATTTATAATATGGCAACAAGTAGAATTTGAACACAAATATCTGACCGTCTAAAATCAACTAATGTAAAACGGTTAGGCTTTCTCAAAAACAGTATCTTAGATTAGTTTAAATTCTTCTACCGCAGTAACGTAAACAAATTATTAATTTAATTTTTTACTTTTTACATAACCAACGTTTCAATGGTATTAAAATTCATAGAGATCTATAATGTTTTTACTTAGTCATTATCATAATCGAAACTTTTTTTATACATATTTTTTATATATGATTCAGAAACTGATCAAATATATTGATTGCCTACGTCAAAACAGAATACATTAGAGCCTTATTTAATTAATAGGCAGATTTTTAGCCTAGATTACAATGGACTCGTTTCATTATCCGAATAACTTTTGGATAATCGATTGACTTCAAAAAGTTTTTGCTTATTGATTCAATACTTAAATCAAATTGTGTTTTTTTTTCTTTTAAAATAAAATATAATATAAGATAAATTAATAATCTAACAACCTATGTACCACTACACGCACCTACGCCCTTACGGTATGCCGATTTATGACGTCGATCAACTGTGTGGGATCAGCTGTGTCTCTTTTGAGCTGCTTTTCAACGGTCTCCCAGGGCAGTGTCACAACTGCCAGTAATTCAGTCACGCTTCGCGGAACTGTTTCGCCCGCCCCCGATGCGTTAAAAGACTCGGGGATCACAGCACTGCCGATTGTCTCAGATCCAAGGAAAAAGAAGTCCTTGCCCTGCGTTTGCTAAACGCCGCAATCCCGGCCACACTATAGCCAACTATCTCGGCTGCCCAAAGGCGCCAAAACGCAGAGTTCTCGCAATCACCAGGAAAGTCTCTTCTAGGCGATCATCACCCAACCCATCCTCTAGCACCGGGTTTCTTTACGTGGGTCCATGGACCCTTAGGTCCGTAGTATGTCGGGGGTCCGCAGTGGATCAGTCAGTCTTGGTCTAGAACTGAAAATATTTATTAGGAAATTGTGTAGTAAACTCGACGAGACTTTTTCAAACTTTCGACTTTTTTCAAAACAAATAAGAAAAAAACAATCGGTTCCAAGAAAGTTCCTTCCGCCCCGTATCGACGATGCTCTCATACCAGACGTAACACGTCGTCACGGCGCCGGCGACATGAGCGAATTGGCCACTGACTTAAATTCGGGCATAGATCGCCGTGTCGCCGCGTCCCGCCCCACCTTCTGCGCCGTTCCCGCTCACTCACTCACTCCCGCGATATAAACAAACGAGTTTATTTAGCCACGCTGCGCGCCGCACGGCAAATCAAAAACACGACTTGCATTGTTTTAATTATTATTTTTATAAGTTAATAAGTTAATTTCGTTGTAAAAAGGAACTAATAAGTTTTTTTATACATCAACATATTCAATCGTGTACAGAATATAGTAAAGTAGAGAATTTATTACATTGTTTCTTTTAAGAAAATGTCAAAAACAAAAGAAATAATACTTATTAACTTTGATTTATTTTCAAAAACTGAATATGAGGGAATTTAAAACCGCGTGCTTTTATGTGGTAAAGTGTTCAATGGAAGATGAAGGCAAAGTTGTGAACATCTTTAGAATTGTCCACCCTGGAAATGTTTCTAGATTTCGATTTTCCTAAGAGAGCCGGTTGAAAAAGCCGGATTTTACCAAATTAGGGTTACTCCGACACAAAACCATGTCTTGAGGCATCACAAGGTCGCTTTACCGTATTGCTCAAAAGAACAAAAATTTATCGCAAAATTAAAAGGCATGGATATTGTGGAAAGGTGGGGATGAAAAGAAGGTTGGGTTTCCCTTTATCAAAGAAATTAATTCTAGAATTGTTGAAAATGTCGTCAAATGTTTCGCCTTTGTTCAATGCAATTGATGAAAGCACCAGTATCAAACAGCCAATTTGGGTTTGTCCTTATAAAAATAACGGGTCTTTCAAAGAAGAGTTTTTTTCACTACTTTTAGAAACTACGAAAGTTCAGATGTTTTAAAACGATAAAAAGATTTTCATCGAACAAAATGTAGATTGACGACTAAACCCGGTAGTATATGGCACCGATGGAGCTCCTGCAAGCTTTGGTAACACATCTGGTTTTGCTTTTGATCAAGAAAGAGGGTCCCCGGAAGGGACTATTGTATCTTACATCGACATGCCTTTGGTTTCAAGGAACTTTGGCCTACTTTTCTGAAGGGAAGTTATGTTACGCGTCAAAATTATAAACTTCATAAAAAGCAAGAGCTTTTAAACCAAGCCTGTTTAAAAAGGCTTTGGTCAAGAAATGGGCCGAACATGAAATATTGCTTTATTACAAGAAGTTCGTTTGGTTGCCAAGAGGGACAAGTTCTGAAGCGCTTGTCCGAGTTTGGAGAAGGTGTTACTTTTTCTAAAAAAGAAAAAATTCATTGTATGAATATCTTGAGGTGAAAATTTTGACAAGGGCTAGCGTACTTGGTAGATATATTTACCATTTGAACGAAATTTTTACCAGTCTCTTTTCTAGAGCCCCCTTACCATCGTAGGATGCCTTGCACGGAAAAGGATTTTTAGGGAAATCCAATTTTGGAAGAGGAGAGGGGAAACAGGTAACCTTAGCAAATTTTCCGATGTTGGAAGAGTTGATAAAACAAGGTGACGTAAATACGACAAAATGGAATTGGAGGAACGAAGCATCGGAAACATTGCAGACGTCTTTTGGGTTATTTTAGCTCAGAATCGCTTGAAAAGAAAAGAAACGGGGTGCGGAGAATTTTAATCGATATTGATAATATCAAGGGACGACGATCTTATTAAAGAAGACTTAATTGACAAAGATCCCAAGAAGTTTTTTAAAGCTGAATTTTATGCAAAAAAGATCTTGAGAGTTTTGGTGTTTTTGAGTCGTTTTCCTCTTCTTTGTCCCGGATACCATTTGCCACAGTACTTCCGCGAGGGCAGGGTTCTCGGTTCTGGTATCAATAAAACAAAAAGTCGAACTGATTAAATGCAGATGACATGCCCTTGCCTTGTTTGAAGACTGTCCCACAATTTAACGTTTTTTAAGGGCCAAACAAAGCAGCAACCTTCGATTTACAAAGTAGTAAGGGCAATAAAAAATTTTAATTAATACAAAAATACTTTTTATATCCAAAAATATTTATGGTTGGGGTCCGTGGAATAGTTTAAATTGTGAAAGTGGTCCGTGACTGCAAAAAGGTCAAGAAACCCTGCTCTACATTCCCCCTCCCGACCTTCTAACGCTTGGCCTTTCCGCCCTGCGTGGCAACAGCCAGCGCCGGAGCAACTCCACAGCGGCCCGCTGCTGCCTCAAATAACCAGCATGCTAGCCATAGCAATGGCAGTACTGGCAATAACTGCGCGTTATTTTTACAATCCCTTTGATCTAGGTGAATTCAACCAAGCATCAGATGCATTTGCCGCCGCCGCCTGCGACGTTTTAGCTAGGTATCCACTTCTTGAAAAATACAAGAATTTAATTAAGGCATAATAGGTTGCGACACCCAAGCAGTAGCCAAAAACACCTTACATATAGAGTGTAGGACAAATACATTCACGACATCGGCCCCACCAGTGAGGTCAAAATTACATACCTTTACATACCTTTGCTATATGACACTGTAGCTTAACACCAATTTAGATAGGAGCGTTGCTGGAGTTTCTTGCGCTACTTCTTCTTCCAGAGCCAACGCTTTAATCATCCTTAAGAAAGTGTGTGAATCGAGCCAAGGCGTCGGCCTACCTGATCAGCCCTCGTTTCAGCATGGTAACGGGAAACAGAAAGTGACGGCCCGCCGTGGTTCCCCATCTAGGGTTTGGTGCAGTTGAGTGACTCGGTGGCCTGACTCGACTGCGAGACGCGCCTGTGGCAACTCAACTGTGTCAATTTTTTGTATAGAAAACGTCAAGACCAAATTTAAACCAGCGCATTCATTACTTTTAAAAGGCAAGACAAGAGACGCTGCTTCGAAGTACGAAAAGAAAGAAGAAGCAAATGTACTTTATTATAATTATATCTTTACATCTATTCGTGTCAGATTTGCATGACTTAAACCGAAAAGCAAGATCTTTATATGCTTGACAAAACAATCTCAATGTTTGGATTCCTTAGATACTATATTTTAGTACACATTCAAGCGCCCTACTAAATTCCATTGTATTTTGAGTTAAGGAACACAATAAATTTTCAATAAAATTTTATTGCTGTTCATAAAGTTCTGCAAGATCTAAATAAATAGAAAATAAATATGTTTTGGTGAACTTTAGTAGCTGTTTAGCGTTAAGTAATATTTTATGAAACCCAAATTTTATCATATATTAGCTAATAACTGTCTTAGTTGTAGTAACAAAAATAGAAACGAAAATGCAATGACAACAGCAGTTAAAGACGTTAGCAATTATGCTATGTATTGATCTCAGTTTTAGGAGAACCATAAAGTCAAGATGGTTGTAATCGTCTTCCTTTAAGGTAAACCTGTAACTGTAAAATTTTAACACAAACGTAAAATAGTTTATTAAAGTTTATTAATAACGAAAATAAATATTAAACCAAGAAAATGGGAATGTAAAACATCATCACTACATAGTACGAAACAAAGTCCCTTTCTTTGTCCCTATATCCCTATGTATGCTTAAATTTTTCAAACTACGCAATGGATTTCAATGTGATTTTTTAATAAATAGAGTGATTGAAGCAAAAGGTTTATATGGATAACTATAAAAAATATACCTTCAATATATGCTTAATATTGAAGGTATACTTTTATTAGCATAGCTAACGTAGGAAGCAGAGGCGGGTTGCTAGGATGACTTATATATGAAAAATTTTATAAAATACTTTGTACATTTGACAATTTAATAAAATAAATATAGCATATTATCGCATTACCACTTAATAATAAGCGAATTAAACTTTTATTGTACACTAAAATACAGTTTTACTGTTGAGATTTTCTGCACCTGACATTTTCACATAGCAATAGCAAACAATTTCGTGACTGTTATGTGCACCTATTTTAATTTAGATTAAATACACTATCACCCCGTAAGTAGATTATCATTTAGAATAACAAAAACTTTAATGGATAATAATACTATGAAATTGTTGGAAACTTATATAAATGTAAACATAGTTTTACAATTGACTGTAACATCTTAATTGATATTAAATTATAGCGTTGATAAAATGTCAATATTTGCATACCTGCTGTGTCAAGGTTTTCTTAAAATTGCATTCCTCATAATCATGTGCCACATGATTGAGTAAAAAATATTGAAATAATGAACGTAGCTTTCATCACACTTCACAATTGACGCGACTCTCATTATAGAATGATTCATTTCTAGTTCCAACTTTTCGATACACCACATTCGTTTTCATTTTAATTTTTCACATATAAATAAATGCATTTCGGCCCAAACAGCGTTAAACATAATATCAAAAACATACATAATGATAATATTATATTTAATTTTTAAAAACACAGTACATTGTGTACTGATAGAGATAATCAATAAGAAAGTGTTATGGTTCCATATTGAATAAAGATATTTGACTTTAAAGAGACTTTGACTTTAATGACACACTGGATGTGGTAGGTCCCCTTTTACAGGGGACCGTCTGGGAGGTACCTCGCGTTACCTATTTTTGCCGAGAAGCAGTAGTGAGGAAAATACTACTTTGTTCCGCTTTGAAAGGGATCGTAACCAGCGTAGTCACTGGGTAAATAAGCAACGTCAACCACATCCTATCCAGTCTCACGTAGCCAGAGGTGATAGCCGATGATGATATTTCCGATGTGCATGAGCGTCGGTGAACATTTTCCATCAGATGGCCCGAGTGTTCGTCTGCCTTCATTGGCAATAAAAAACATAATTTAACGCTTAAAGATAAATGATGTAAATTTAAGGGAATTGGATAGGGCCCAAATATTTTGTGCCACTAAAAGTTACTGCCTTACATTATATTTTCATTTAATCTTAAATATATTTTGCGCTGGTAAACATAGGTAAAGGTAAGGCCTAATATTTAGATTAAATTTGACGCATTTTAAAGTTTACATATATATATACAATGAAAATTATTCCTTGGCCATAATTAGTCTCCCACCGTTTTTTGTCCCAGCGGGCTAAGAGAGTATATAGGAAAACGTAGTGCGAGTACACTTGTGCACTAAAGTTCCACCTGCTTTGTTGGCTAATTTCTAATATAGACGGCTGAATAATGGAAATCAAGAATCGAGGTCACGAATAATATACAAATAACAATATGTAGTAAGGATTATAAAATATTTCTCGCGATAAAACAAACGAAACCGCTTTATCATTAATATTTTTTACAGCTAATATCTTTGCATAGCAAAAGCCAAGAATTTCATGATTGCTACCGGCGCTGATTTACATATAGAAGTGGACCCTGTAAGAACAATATCGTAAACATAGATGTAAACAAATCCGTAGTCTCGATTTCTTTGCGTTAATTTAAAATATACCTTTATTAACTGTAACTTTAAATACAACAAATAAAAGAGACAGAGATAAAAAGGGATTTAACAAAAGCCTCCATACGTAGTGGTTGCGCGGGCACGTGGTCACTCAAGTTTCGTTAGCCAATTATAATTGAACCAACTAGCTCGAGTGACGGCGATATGGTAGATCTTATTTAAGGATCAGAAGCGAGGATGAGGTTTGAAGGACCATGTGCGTAATCCGGCTCGGATAACAAGGTTATGAAGCCGAATTAGAAATGCAGTAAAAGAAGGATAAATACCTCGCCTGAAGGCGGCATAGCTGCAAGCGTCTTTGTTGATGCGGTTGGGGTTCGCGGTATACGTAAAACTCTAAGAACGTAGCGTTGGCCATTCGCGTCACGTGACTTTACGAAATATGATGCGTTGCGTGAGATCTCCGGAAGGCAATTCGACAACGGCGGCGCTGGCCACTGACTGATTTGCGAAGTATTCACCTTTTACCCTCTATCTTCGCAAGGTAATAAAAAAGTAAAAGGAAAAAAGGAGGGCAAGTGAAAAGGAGCGGTGCAAGGAAAGGAAGGAAGATTATTGCGTAACCAATTCGCAGCTGTGGCTAAGGCGACATAGAAATGCGCGCGAACACTTAGTTTGAGTAAGATTTATTTTTGATTGGAATTTTATAAGCTCTAAAATAACGAGAATAAATATTTTGTTCATAATATTCGGTAATGATTAAAAATTCAAAATTATTTACTCTTATTTAAGACACAATAAGGGTTCCTAAAATCCACCATGTAATTGTTTTTACCCAACAAATTAATAAATAATATTAATTTTGTATTTGTTTCTAAAGCTCTACAAATCTCAATAATCAAAGTTAAATTAACACTGCCACTTTTATGAATAAATTGTAAACGTAGTTTTAACTATTTACTTTAGCAAAATGTCAACGTTTATTATGATAAATATTAAAAATTATGCAATTTTTATTCATCATCATCAGCCTGTGATAGTCCACTGCTGGACATAGGCCTCCCCTAATACACCCCTATCCATTTCCACGGCTTGGACCGTATCCCACCACGATTGTCCAGTACGGTAGGTGACTTTTTGCATACCGAATTTTATAGCTACACACAAAATTAAAAAAATATTAAATTTCATATATAGTATAAAACCAATTCATGTTCTCTTTTTTTTTTTTTATTTTATATGTTATATTTTTAGTGTTTTCACTTTGATAGTTTTGGAAGAAGAAAATATGTAAGTTTGCAGTAAAATAAATATCAATGTCAACAAACAGTATACAGCACCAGTAAATTAGGAGTAAGGTTTTAATAAACTGACGACCCTCTTTACAAGGGCCCGTTTGAGGTGGTACCTCCGCGATGCCTTTCTGTCGCAAAGTTGAAGTGTGAAAACACTACTATGTTCCAGTTTTAAGAGCACCGTAGCTCGCGTACTTAGTAGGTAAACGAGTCTCACGGTAGGCAGCGCGTTGGCGATACCTTCCGTATTGCCGATGTCCATGGGCGTCGGTGACCACTTTCCATTAGGTGGCCTGACTGTTCGTCTGCCTTCATATGCAAAAAAAAATTTAAAGTAAACTTTACAACAGTAACGAATTTTTTTTTAACAATTTACGGAAGTATTCATTTTAAAATGTTTTTCTTTGTATCGAATTGCTATTCTTTTAAAACGTATTTAGATTTTTCACAAACACGAAAAATTAACCACAATCCCTACAGTTGTAGAAGTACCAAACAAGTTAAGGAGATTAGTTATGCATTATAAGCACGAAGAGAGTATTGGTTGATTGTAATAGCATTTTAGGGCAGAACGTTAATATATCAATAATTTTTATTTGATAACCAATATGTATTTGATCTCACTCAAATATGTAGGACAGCACGAGCGCTATCTTTGTTTTGGTAAGCTAAAGGCTTTTTTAACCTATGAAGAAACCAAATGCCATTTGTTAATTTTATAGACACGTTGTCCGTTCCAACTAAGAGTATTAACTATCGAGCCAAGGCTTTTAAGAGTCTTCCTGAAAGCTATATCACAATTATTAAAACAAATATAAGAAAAAGTACGTTACCGTAGCTGCACTCTGCCTTTATAGTATCTTCCACCTAGAAATTTTCCCAAGTTAGCATGGAATTGTGTTTTATATCTATTCCGATTTACCTAAATAACATTTTTTACAAAGGGCAACTAGCACTTGACGTCTACAGGCCAAAGGGTAAACTGTATTCAACGAATATAGTAGTTGTCAGTAAATTTGAAAGCGAATATAACGATTACCAAAGATGGTCTTGACAATCTGGACTTACTTTTTACATGCCCATATTTAAAAAATAAAATTGTGTATATAAATATTTTAAGCAATTGGTTGGCATATCATGTCCTTACCAATAAGATAATAGTCGTTACCTCATTGAGGTGTTAAATAGTTTATCATACAAACAAAATTAATATAACATCACTTAAATTTTGTATAGTAAAGAAATAATTTAATTCGTGTATAAATACCTAAAATGTAAATAATAATATATTTAGAAATATATAATTAGGTATACGCTAAAGCGGCTATGGAAGAGTGGTTGGGTATCCAAACTGTGTTCTATGTAGTTTTTGCTTACTCTGCTAATTACTTCCCTTTCACAGAACACGATTAGCTATTAAAGATTCTTGCGGTAAAAGAAATAACTATGGTACGTAGTAATAAGAACGTATTATATGTCACATACATTTCTCTCATAAATACGTATATCGTAGGCTATACAAAGACTTGGTCCGAAATATAATTTTTAGTTGAAGTTTTGAATATTAAAATGAAAATTTTGCTAGAAAAATTTTTGTTAGTAAATATGTCAAGTCGTTGAAATAAAAAAGTTAAATGCGCATTTGCTGTTTTCTATCGTATCGCGGCCACAAACTTTAGGTTAAATAGTAATATTTATTTTTTGAACGCTTTGGAGACATAAGTGTACTTTTTTTGTAGAGCATTATAGTGCAGCAGTTAAGTGTACTCACGATTAAACCGTTTAGAAGGTCTTTGAGTAATCAATTAATTAAGTAACTAATTGTTAGTGAAGTTTTAGATAACAGGTTGAATAAAAGTATTAGAATTTAATGTAGTTAATTCGGTTTTTATTGACTTCTTAAAGTGGAAAATACAAATTGTATATAAAAACATCACTCAACTATGTTTTGACTAAATAGTGAGTGAAAATGTTTTATTTAAATAAGCAGATAAAAACTTTAGATAACATTTTTAAGTCCAACAATTTTTGTTATTTAACCAGCATAAATGAACATGACAAAACTTAACATTTCATCTTTTGACTTTATTAAAACTTCTTCGGGTCTAATATTCATACGTTTAGTTAAATGAATTAACTCTAAGCGGCACTCGTCGGAAGATATGTAATGTTATGAAAACTTTCGTACTAAAAATACCCTAGCTTTTGTTTTAATAAAATTTTTATCGGTGAATATCGTTTTGAAAATATACTCATTGGAAATGATTTACTTTATTTTACTCAATAGTATAATATACTTTGTTATTATGGACACATATTTTGTAGATAATTATCACATACGTTTTAGTGAAACACACGATTAGATAAAACTTTTGGTCAAGACTAATTGATTTGATGATTCGAACAGTATGGAACGATTTTGAAATCTATTACAGAATTTTGGACATTTAGGTAATTTAAACGAAACGATTGTAAAATTCAGGTATTAGTTCAAGTTCCGTACATTATTATAAATAAAATTTCAGCTAAGTAAGACATTATTTATTATACATTATATATTTAACTGCCTCCGTGGCCTAGTGGTATAAGGCGTGTGCTTTAGAAACCGGAGGTCGTGGGTTCGAATCCTGCGGGGACTCAACAAATTTTCGTTGTTGTTTCCTAGTTGGTTAGGGCAATTTAGGCCGATCACCCAATTATCTGAAAAGGAAGATGATCCATGCGTCGGATGGGCATGTTAAAAGTCGGCCCACCCACCAACCCGCATTGGACCAGCGTGGTGGGATACGGTCCAAAACCCCTTAATGGATAAGGGTGTATTAAGGGTGGACTATCACAGGCTGATGATATATAAATATAAGACATTATTGTTAGACCTTAAGATGCTGAGAGCGTTATAAGCGGAAGTCGTACTAATTATTTGTAAATATTTCATACGCTATTGGTCTAAATGTTATTTGTATCTATAAAATATATATGAGATACTTTAATTTTTTTTATGTAATGGAGACGCCGTTTTAGTTACGAGTACAACCATTCATTTAGTCAATGCCGAGTGGTGGTAATAAATTTTCATTTGCTTAAAGATAAACTCAAAGCAACGAATAGAATTTATTTTATATACTGCCATTTATATAAGTCGTTAAGAACAGAAAGCTATTAGGTATAAGATAAAGTGTACTCGTTATGCATAAGGATTTATACAGGATCTTAATTTTTTTAAAGTTTTAGTTGAAATACTATATTAGTTATGTAATTAAAATTACTAAAAACAATAATTTATTCATATATGCAAGTGACAGGTCTCCTTATACAGGCGGCCGTTTAGAGCGGTATCACTGCGGTGCCTATATCTTCGGCAAAGTAATAGCGTGTAAAATACTTCTGTATTCCAGTTTGAAGGGTACCATAGCCACCGTATTTACTAGGTAAATGAGGCGTAATATCCTATGTTTCACGTAAGCAGCGCAAAATAAAAGTAGTTGTGTTTATAGTTATTGGGAAAATCTAATATATATCGACAGAAAAAACGTAGTGAAAATTCAAAGGCAGGTTTTTTCTATACTACTTGTCTAAAAGAGATACCTGTAGTTTGACTGTCTTTTTTATTAAATTTTACTTATTTAAAGAATTTTACCTCTACTGTTAAATCAAGTCGGAAGCTCTAGTTTTAGTTGTTTAGTTGCATAATTAGTCAGGCAGCGGATGTAGGTAAGAAACTTTCATGATAGATGCCAAAATCCGTGATAAAGTGAACCCCTTAGCTTTAGGGTACGTTATATTTACCTTCAGATGGTTAATTTGCAAGTCCATTCGGAACGATTCTTATGCTTTTACTTTAAAATAGAAACTTAACCTTTCGAAAAATTTTAAAAACGAATAATTGAAGTTTATCATTAAATCTTTTAATGATAAACAAGATATTATCATTGAGTTTTTTAGGTTAAATATATAAAAATGTTTGAAATATACTACTAGCAAATTTTTGTATTTTTCAAGTCTTTAACTTCTTCCGTTTTAAGAGCTTTAACAATTTTATTGATATTTAATATTTTGGAAGGCACATCGGCATAATATTATTTCTTTGGGCTAAAAAATATGAAACAATGAAATTATAGAACATTCGTATTCAAATATCTGACTCATATGCCTGTTCACAGCTGGTTAAAGCAACCTCCACGGCCAGTATGACTTTGTAGGGTAGACCCATTTTTCCAGTCACGTCTTTTTTTTGGTCGGGGCCAAAAAGACGTTAAAAAAGGTTACTTCAGAGTGAGTACAAAAAAACAATATATAAAAATTGTTTCATAATTTATATATTTTTCCTTTACAAGACGCAAAGTATTTAAAGCGAATATCTGCCACATTCGTTTGCAATTCTGAGTAGAGTAAATAACACAGAATTGCAATTTTAAGTTCGATGTAATACAAAGCAATTAATAACACCTCATTTTACTGAATACAAAAGTTACGGATGTAGCAAGGATTTTCTCAGCTCAGATTTTGCGAAATTGATAGTCGTTCGATACGACACCGATATGAATATAATCAAGTACGTAGGGGAGAGGTTAGCAAGCTTATGGTTCTCCCGGAATTCAATTCAAATTGTATCGAGTAATCCTACTAATAAGTTTTAGTATTGCGTTACGTATTTAGCAGATGCAATTTCACTGAAGGAAACTCTTTACTCAGTTGAAATAAACGTTTTATAGCGATTAATTGGCATGATTTTACACAATATGTTAAAAGACTTCAGATTACTTCCTAATGACTTTCCCTACAACAACCTTTCACGTTTCTCACTAAAGCGCTTTGCTGATAAAGTTCGCTTTATTACCATATCATAATTGAGATGTAGTTCAAACTTTCACAATTTTACATAAAAAACGACGATCCAAACACTTTCTTGGCTATCCTAACGCTATTTGTGACAATAATCTTTACTTCATGAATCTTAGTAGCTTCACTACTTCACAACTTTCTCAATTGCTGTTGTTATTGTTTCTTTCATCATGATCATCATCGTCATCATCAGCCTGTGTTAATACGCTGCTGGACATAGGCCTCCCCTAATGCACCCTTTCTCCATTATGGATTTTTGGATCCATATCCGACCACGCTGGTCCAATGCGGGTTAGTTAGGTTGTGTAACATATTTTTCATAAAGCGGCCGCTGAAATTTTCTTGTTTTCAGCAAAAATATTTAAAGGGCTATAAAAGGCGGGAATGGGGTTTTTGAAATCTATTTGATCTATATGTATTTACTGAGCTATCTTGTAAGCATAAGCCTTTTCATACATTTTTTTAAATTTGTATGATAACCGTAGCCATTGATAGTAGGTAGATAAACGTTTACTTTTAGGATAGTTATGTACGTCAAATTAAGATGCAGTATTTCATGGAAATTATTTTTATTTTGCATTTAAGCCATAATTTTCAATATAATTCTAAAATAAAGTTCTTCTTGTCACGTGAAGTCTCTGATTTCTTTTAACGTATTTATGTATTAAGTGTACCGTATATATTTTTTTATTTTTGCTATTGAAAAAATCCAGCTTACGGATTCCCCGTTACAGGGGATATGTGGGGCTCCCCGGACCAAGATAGACCGGCCGGTATACCCACTAAAAAACCAACGATTGCTCATTTCTCATGTCGCTGTAGCCGGGGCCGCGGGCACTGATGACAGTCTTCGGCGACCACGGCGCGACGTGGCCCTCGCTTCTCTCGGGCCTCTTCTCCCGGGTGTGTTAGAACTACCGTAAAAGGCTTTAGGCGCCGTGCCGGAACAAACAGCACGGGCACCTTCGCACCTATTACTTTTAACATATTTATGCAAAAATATTATTTGTGTCATGAATTATATAGTACGTTGCTTTCTTTCCATCAGAATTATGTGCACTGGAAGCAAAATGTACGTATGACTAGGTAGGTATTTGTATTTAAGAATTTCGTTAAACTTGTAGCTACACTTGTGTTTGGTTTACAGTGAATTAATGTATGTTTAACATTTTATGCAAGGAAGTATTGAATACTCTGGATTTCTCATTCTGGATTCAAGAGCCACTGTAGTTGAATTTCGAGAGAACAATAAAAGTGTTTGATTACTCGGCTAAGACTAAAACAATCTAAATATATTTAAGTGACTCCTTGATATTTGTCATTGGGACTTTTGGCTATTCATTTGATTTTTATTTAACATGTTTTAGCATAATTTGATTAAATGTAATGTAAATGTAACACACTTCACGCTCACTTCACACTCACATTGAGGACCGGTTCTCAATGTTAAAAATTACTATATAGACTTTAATCCTATCTCAGGTGCCAACAATATATATGAGAACTATTTAAATGAACAATGTAGAAGTGGTCGGAAAAGCGAGCGGAAAAGAATGTTAACAATTCATATTCTTTACTAACATTCATCTCTTATGGCTCCTTTTGATTTTTAAGGTTAGTGATTAGTTCATAATGTTTTCCTTAAGCAAAAACTATTTTATTTCATGTTAAACACACAATAGCCCCGGCCCGCGCTTCTAAGCGCGTGACTCCCTACCGAGACTAGATAGAATTTTTATTAATCAAAAATCGTCACGACAAATTCAAATTCAATTCAAATTCAAATATCTTTATTCAATATAGAAGTGTAACACTCGCTTATTGATTGTCAAGACGCTACCACCGGTTCGGAATAGGACGCCTCCGACCTGAGAAGACAAACGTAATTGTTAGTACTTATTGTATTTTAACGTGCAGAATTCGTAATTAATGAAAGATTTTTTTCTTACAAAAAATCACATTATTTAAAAAAATATTAAAGCAATATTTATAATATCATCTATATATCATCATATATATATATATATATATATATATATATATATATATTTTTTTATTATGTTAAATATTTGATTATGTTTATAAACGTATTAATGATTGGTGTAATTTTACTATTATCTCTTTGTTGAGCACAAAATGCAATGCAAATGCAATAAATTTACCACAATAGCATTTCGGCTCCTAAGGCCAGTGATGGCCAGCTAGTTAACTAGTTTAGTCATGCATTATTATAGCATAAAGGGAATAATGGTACAACCAAAATGCGGTTATCCAGGCGGTTATCTAAAGATATTAAAGCTTTTATTTTTAAGGTGTTAGTTGGAGGTGGTAAAAAGTAGCAAGCTTTAATATTGTATCTTATATACTTTGATATTGGCTAGAGAGATATTGGAATGCAATGTAATACACAGCTAAATGCTGAAAAAAACACCTCTAAAAATATTAAAATATAAATTATTAAAAAATAAATCATTTCATCATGAATCATGGCGCTGCTTTATCTCCGCCAGAATTATGTAAGGATGCTTAAGTAGCTGTTTGCACATGTATTTTGGCAAAATTGTAGCTCGACTTATGGTTGGTGTCCATTGAATGAAAGCATGTTTTAAATATTAATCAAAGAAGTTAATTTTCTAGATTTCTAACTCCGAATTTGAGAGGCATTTACGACTTGTAATTGAATATCGAGAGCACAATAAAACGGTTTGATTACTAGTCGGTCCTGTGATTATATTAATCGGTTGAGCGGTTGAAAGGTCGACGGTTGAAGAAGTCTGCAGCTTGTCATCATATTCTGGTCCAGCCGAACTATTATATAGGAATTGACAAACCACATAACCTAGCAATAAGATACCGATTTCTACCTTAAACACTTAACATATATCTCAATAAAATTTGAATATTTGTCACTAAGGATCCAATAAATTCATCAATTAAAACAAACATGCAAATACTGCTAAACCTTAAGATATTATCAGCTCGGTAGGCATAAATCAGACCAAATAATTTAATAGTTAAAATTGACGGTAGGTAAATTAACTTTGTTATTGCGATACTCAATACCTTATTCTTCACCATGAATCCTTGAAAGGGTTTTAAACGTCGGATAAATGATAAATGATAAATGCATTTCATTATGATTTACACAATATTAATCACATGCATAACATCGCTTCAAATTACGATTGTCAGTAATTAAGGATACCTTAGGAGTTATAAATAATTTCAGATACAGAGTCTGATGGGGGTTCACTACGGCCACCGAGGACGTGAAACTAATTATTAAAACGGGTTGGTTTTGAAGTTTATTATATTTTAAGTTAAAGTTTTGCTTCAGTACTTGGGCTCCAAAGCAGTCTATAGAATCTACCCTACTCATAATTAATTATTTTTACATGAGTTGGAGTACCATCGCAATGGCTTAAAAGCTTTTACCCGGCTTTTTAAAACGAGTTACGATGCAAAGTTGCTTTTATGTAACAAACTATGATTTTCGTTTGATGCGGTTTACATTGTAAAATAGGTATTATCTAATTATCATTTCAAAAATCCGATCGATAAGATTCTAAGATTTTTTAATATTAGTCAAGATAATGTACTGTGACTGTGATTATTTATTTAAATATTTTTTTTAATAATTATCAATAGCAATATTTGCCAAACATTTTTTTTTCCTTACCTTACACTTTTATTAGTAAACATAATCATTTACGTCTACTTTAAATTCATGTAAATTATATATTTTTCTTTATTAACATTATTTTTGACAAAGATAATATTATCCTCTTAATTTAACGGCAATAATTTAAAGGCAATGCCTCTGGCATTAAATTAGAATCTCCCTGTCCCGTTGAATCTCCGAAAAATTTGTAAAACGTGGATTTTTTCCTCGCTTTTAATATGGAAATTTGTAACATCAAAACATCTACTTAAACTTTAACTTTAAGTTATGAATCGTTCAGATTAATTTACATAACCGTTGATGTTCACAAACTTTTAAAATAAAAGAAAAACTTTAGGCTTCATAATTCTTACATATATCCCTCTAATGCATTTCTTTATTAATTTATTATTTGTGGGTAGCGATGAATTTTGGGAATTTATGTTTACGTACCACATAGAAATAAACCATAGAGAAATTACTTTAATGGTAATCTAACTTTATATCTTTGTCCTCTGTTTCCCTGTTCTTACTCAAACTACTAAAAGGTCAGCATTTTCCAAAGGTCAATTAAATATTATTGAATATCAAAGTTTAAACCAAGCACCTGACATCTGACCTTTGAACCTTTAAAGAATTAAATGCATTTAAAGTATTAATTAGTCGTATTGGTTAATAATATAGTTATATTATTTATCGACTATTAAACTTGTTGATGGCTGATTAAAAAACCAGCACCAACTTGTAATTTCTTATTCGGGCAAGTGTGTAATCAACATAAATGGCCTATACGAACTAGGAAAAGACACAATGTTTTACAGAATCCATGCCTATTACTAAAGTTAAGCAAGGGCCAATGTCCAAAATTAACTAATGTAAATTAATCACGTGTGACTGAGAATACCCTTAATTAAAATAAAATAATCAGAGAGGGCAGATTAGATTTAAGTCATATGAACCTGTTAGTTAAGTAATTTAAATAATTAACTGGGTATACAAAATGTTGACGGAGTATAGAATTTACTAACTCTGTGCTGCTTATGAGCAATAATTGTTTTTTTATTATCCATTCTTTGCTGGTTATCTACTTATATATTTAACACTTATTCATTATATAGCAGGCAATTTTCAAAACAAACTATTAGATTTATTAAAATACAATGAAGGACCCTTTACTATATTGAAAGGATAATTTTAATTTACATAAATACAAATATAATATCTGTATACAATACATAGAAGGTAATATATGCATTCTCATGCTTATTTTATAATTACGAAAATTCATAAAATTTAATTAAATTATCATTACTGTAAATGTATCATGTTCTATATTCAGACTTAGTATTATTTTATTAGTTAAATTACCATATATTTAATCATGACATATTTCAATACTAACATTAAATGTAATAAATAGAAGGTTCAGAGGAAATTCTGAATTAATTAAGCCTAAAATATGGTTGAAGGCTGAAATTGTTTGCACCTGTTACCACGTTGTTTCATTTGTAGACTAAGCTTGAGACGTTGATTACACGTACAGCTTAGACGTTAGAGTTTAATTGTATATGTTAGTCTATACTATTAAACTCATAAAAATAAATAATTTTACTACTATAATGGCAGTCCGAATTACATATTCACTGCAGAGGCCAACTAGGGTTTTAAATAGGAAAAGTAGTACGAGGGTGTCAATTAAAATTTCGTGAATCAAGAAAGTGACACAACATTTCTATTGAAAAACGTATTTATTGCTTTTCGAAGTAATCTCCGCGAAATTTGACACAATTTTTCATACGATAGAACCAATCATTGAAGCACCCATTCCATTCGGAAGTTTCGGTTTCCAAAATGGCCGTTTTGTAGGCGTCCCCCTAATAGTAAGTTTATTATTTATTTTAAGGTAAGTATAGAAATGATTATGGTCAGGATATGCTCAGGTCGGGGCTGTACGAGGGATGGTCTAATAATTCGATGTTTTCTAATCGTAATGGGGGATGATGCGGTGGTTGCAGTTCTCTTTACGGAGTTCAAAAACGACCTGCGGCAAACAAATACTAGCATACCATTCTGCATTAACCGTTCTATTTCCTTTAAGAAGAATAGTCGCAATATGGCCGGTTTTGGAGACTAACATGACCACCCTTTTTTACAACACTTCGTGAACGAAAAATTTTGTTGGCATTAACTCATTTTCGAACACCCAAACTCGGGACTGGTTTTTGTTTCAGGTTCGTTCGCGTATATCCAGGATTTGTGACCTGATATTATATTCTATACAGCATTCGAGGATTCTGCGTGGAATGAAAGTGGAGGAAGCCGCTCTTTGCTCTTCACAGAGCAAATACAGTATCCATTGGGAAAACAACTTTTTTGCACTTAATTGTTCATGTAAGATTATTTGTATGCGACTCATGCTATCTAAATTTGTTTGAATTTCGCGGTATGCCACATGTTGATCTTCCACAATCAGCTTACGCACAGCTTCAATGTTTTCTTGTTGCAGTTTTTGGAAGATCTTGACGGAGATCACCTTTGAACTTGACACGTTGAAATTCAGCAAACCAGCGATAAATTGTGGTTTTAAACATTTTTGGTTTTAACAATTTAGGTTTCATCACCAAATGTAGAAAACAATGTTTTTGAGTTAAACTACTTCGAAAGTCATAAAAAATCATCTCTCTTGAATTTTCTCGAGTCAATTCCATTTTCTTAACGACTAAAAAAGTTTGACAAGAACTTGTAACAAGACCGATAATCTTTTTTTAAATAAATAAATGGTATTCAAAACCAAGGAGTTTGCATATTAAAAAAAAAATTATATTGCAAGAATAGTGGAAATGTTCCATTCCCGATACTTTTAATGCAGCCCTCGTAATAGTAACTTTCCTATTACCGTGCATAAAACTAAACTTTGCATTGGTTAGTACATGTTTTTCTTATAAAGTGTTTATTTTTTTATTCTTTTGCATATAAAAATGACATTTTTTGACAGCCGACCTTAAGATAGTTTCAGAAAAACGGAATAGGTGAACAAAAATAAATTTTCCAATTTATTAATAAGTGTTTAATATCTATCAAATTATTTTTTATAATTTCGCAACTTCAAATGGTCATATTAAATATATGTTTTACATAATCATGATCGTGTAACACAGGCTGTGTGTGCTTAACAAAAGTCTCCCCCAATGCACGCCTTCTCCATTAGGGGGATTTTGGACCGTATCCCATCACGTTGGTCCAATGCAGGTTGGTGGGTGGACCGACTTATTACATGCCCATCAGACACATGAATAATCTTACTTTACAGACAAATGAGTGATCGGCCCAAATCGCTCAAACCAACTAGGAAACAACAATGAAACAATAAAATAATACATATTCAACAATTATTAAATAAAATGACTTTATGGATTTTATCGCGTTTATTTTTTACATTTTAAATTCCCGACGTTTCGAACACTTTCCAGCGGCCGTGGTCACGGGGGTAGACTGAGATGTCATGCGTCTTGTTGCCAGTGCTGAAGCGGGGTTTCCAGCTCTTAATTGTAATTAATTATTTTTATTCTGTACTCTCCGACCTATGCAAAATGAACTGGTTTTATCGTTAGAGCCAGCAGTGGTATTATGCTTAGGTTTAATTTTTAATTTATTAATAAATCCGTAAAGTCATTTTATTTAAGAATGTATAATATTCGCTCGAACAATAGAAATAATTACATATTCAACAATATTAAAAAAATAAAAATTGTGACAAAAAATAATAAATATAATATAAACATCTTTTTACATCGAATTTTTTACCTATTGCAAAGTATTGATTCAAGATTGATTGTTATGCGGATATAACGGACAATGCATTTTGATGAATTATATTATATATCCAAAATATTTAGGATATAAAAGGCCGTATTAAAAATAAATATAAGGCAAACATAAAATCTGCGGCGTCAGTCAATTTCGATGATTTATTTAGTTACCTAATATTCAAAACATATGCACCTTGCCATGATTTGTGGTTTGTGGTTTAAGACATTTATTTCTTTTAAGAATTACAATATAATTCACTTACAAAGAAAAGTTGTCTATATCTAACAAGTTATATACAGTACGTGGTCCGATGGTTACTGTATTTTTTCTTTCTTCCTTATGCACCAAAGATAAATGTTGCCGCCTTATGTTACCATATTTAAAGTACACCACTCATAGTAATATTGGTAAAAACTATTAACTGTCCACAAACGAAATTTAAATGATACATGAATAATAGTGAAAACATAAATTAAATTACAACGATGAAAAATCCTTTAATATGTGGTCTTTTAACAATCTTTTAAAAGATAAATCAGATTTGGCATCTTTTACTTCTTTGTAGGTTTATTAAAATGAGAAACTCCTTCATAATAGGCTTTTTTTACCATAGTTAGTTCTTGGCGTTATTAAGCAGATGTTATTGGCTTGTCTAGTTGTACGTTTGTGATGATCTATATGTTTGGTGAATTTTATGTCTGTATGAATCTTATTCTTTAAAATTTTTCTTATTAAAGTACAGATACTATATTTATACATCTGAGCAATATTCATTATTTTAGTTTCACTATAGATTATTTTTGTAGCTGTAAGGTAATCATATCCAAATAAAGTTTTAAGTAATCTGTTCTGAGCAGTTTGCAGCATTTGAATATTAGATCTATAAGCAGTTCCATACACTTCTATTAAATAGTCTATATGGGGTTTTGCTAAGCAGTTATAAATAATGAAGCAAACTCGTTTTGGAAAACATCGCGTCAGACTTTTAAGAACACCAGTAAGAGATGTCAGCTTTTTATATATTTTTTAATACTGAAAACATGAAAATGCTCTTGTACTTTCTCAAAAATTTAAAATGTACTGATGCATTGAATATTCATAAATCAGCAGGAATACAGTGTACTAAGGAGCCTCTTTATTAAACTATTCCTGGTAAAATATTACAATACGTGTAACCAGGCCCCGGCATTTCTCAAACCAGAAGACAGTACCAATTAACGACGGTACAACTCACCTTAGTATGGGGTTTACTCCCAACCAAGACAGTCCCTTGTAAAAAAGAGACCTCTTCTCAGATAAAATAGAATAATTTGAAGCCATAATAACTTAGCTCTCAAGTTTGTTAACACGTTCAAGTTCCAATGCTTATTAATTTAAAATGGATGGTATATAGATGTCGGTAATACGGCTAGGAACGTTATTTTATATTGACATATTCTATAATACTAAAGTTACTTGTAAAATTATATTTTACGGCAATTTATTTACATCTAGGAGTTGTTTTTATAGGACTTGATACATATTTCTATATTTATCTCATAATATATATAAACATGTTACACAGTGATAATGTAGACATCTTATTAAATCGGTTCGGTATTTTCGGTATTTAATAATATGCAAAAACACGAAATCGGTTCTCTTCATAATATGAAATTAGGAAAAAAATTTGACCGATTTTTAACATCGTATAACTATTTTACGCAGTATAAGCAGGTAGCAACGTGTTCTCCGTACGAAATTGCGTCGCGTTTTCTGTCTCCACAATAACTTTTATGTGAACATAAACTGTATTATCTTAAACAAGCTTTGAATTGATTGCAATTTTTAAAAATGTTTTCATTAAAATGCTTGAAGTGCGTAATTCTTAAAACAATGGTATATGCTATTGTGGACTTTATTGTTGACCAATTCAAATAGTACAATCTAAAAACCATACTTTATTTCTCAAATATCTATTAAACTATTTTTCACAAAATTATAATGGAAACATATAATAAATGTGACCAATGAGAAGCTAATATCTATCATTTACATCAAGAATGAACAAAATCGGATCACTTAGAGCGGAGTAACGAGGAAGTACAAATAAAAAAAACATACGCTCCGAATTGAGTGCCACCTTCTTTTGTGAACTCGGCCAATTAGTGAAAAGAATGAACGTATTATGTACTATGTTTTATTCCTCACTTTAGTGTCACTCATTAAAGTTATTATTACTTGTAAATGAACCTTTATAAAGATGTTTACGTATTCTTTACACTTGTGAAGTGCCGTAAGTATTAAAGCTTCTGCGACACTTACGGTTGCGAGTGAATTCTGTATGGGTAGTCTGTTAACAAGGGTGCTCAGTCATGAGTATGCGTGCTTATCTTGGCAACGTCTGATTGTGGCTTTTTCAAACAATGATACATGCTTTGTTTTTCAAATTATTTTTTTCCAATTTTTGCTTACTTGTCTAAAAATTTACTGTACCATGTTTTACTAAGTTATTTATTAATGTCAGTCAAGAAGGGACGATAATTAAAAATTAAGTAGCAACACATAGAAGCATTCAAAATCTCGTAAGTGCCCATATTATTTTGCTACTATTTAGAAAGGACCTACCTATAGTTTTATTTGATGTAATTTTCTGGCATTTTGCCAGCATACCAGTCGACTTTTCACATATTACATAATAGATACTTTCAATCATGCGGTTGCACTCAAATTGGATCCCTAATCTAGTAATGGGAATTTAATCTGTTCAAACATCTTTTAATTTTGTATCTAGTTTGAAGTATATATATTTCATGTCGTTTATTGTTTTTTGTTATTGCTTGTAATATTTATAAGGGTATAAAAGTTTATGCAACGTTGTATCAACAAATTAATCAGAATTCAGCAAATTTTACAGGCTCACTACCTATTTTCGAACTATTTAATGTAAATTCTGGAGAAATCCATAAATTTTCCAATGTAATGGTAGCTCCTAATACACTTTTAGTAAAATTCAACTACATGGGATACAATAAACTCTTCTCAAAGAAGTTTTCGTACACTTACTTCTAGATAAAAGTCCAAATTAGCACAAAAAATATTTCTAAGTAGGTACAAAGGTGAGTATTTTCGAAAAGTCAAAGTTTCCTGTGAAACGTCTGGTAACCAATATTGAGGTTGCAAGGTGTTGTAACAGTGCAAGGGAGTCGATTCATCAAAGCAGATAATAGAACTGCAAAGTTCTAATATTTTCGCGGCGTATATTTGCAGCATTGCTAATGCAATTTTGTCATAGGCTATGATGAATCATACTGGTAGTAGACGATAAAACAGTGACCATAACACGACTGAGACTGATCTTTCATATTTAAACGACTTTTAAAGCATCCGATATTACAAAAATGTTAAAATGAAATAAAATTCAATAGAAAAAACACTGAATTCGTGTTATGCGTAATATATGATTTGAATAATACATGTCATATATTAAGAAATGTGTTAAATTATGATGGCTAATATATGAATTAAGTGCAAGCAAATGGATCGCACGGACAAAATAGATTCATCTAAATTGGGCTATAAGGAGAGGTGAAACGATATGAATAGAACGTCCATAGACAGTTGAACTACTGTTTACGTTTTTTTACTTATAAGAAATATTTTTATTATTATCAATGTTGGTTTTATTAGGTTCAAAGTAATTATTTAGTTGCGCATAAATGTAACTCACCGTTAAATGGAATTATTGAGACATTGAGGAATGCTATTTTTTGTGTTATAAAATTATATATTAAAGAGCTTCCATTAATAATATCAATTTGACATGAAAATCAATAGATATTTTGAATTAACACAGTTATTTAAAACATTTTCAGATTCCTAGCCCTCGTTACTTCGACTTATTAACATGTTGTGTATTGTGTTTTGTGAGACATAATGTAATCCTTACCCTTTATAATTTAGAAATGTTTATAGAAGATAAATTTATTTGAGGTAAACTGCATTGTATTGTTATTTTCAAAGGCACTAGTATCTAAATATTTATGCTTAAATCTTTATGTTGAAAAAAAAAAGTAATTAGCAGTGTGCTCAAGGCAAAAGCACAATCGGGCACAGTTAGGTTTCAGCACGTGTCCATTGCCGCTTGGGCGTACACATGATAAATTTCATTTAGTACGTAATTAAACTTTTCAATCTAGCAAAGTAATGCAATGATAATGCTTGATAAAACAATAATTGTGTAAAATTATTTACTCAAATAAACATAGTTTCTGCTAACCAATATGTGAGTAATTGTAAAAATATTTTTAGCTATTACATTATGTCTATTAAATACAAATAATTCACAAATAAGCTTTCTTATAAATTATTATAAACATGTTATTAGACCTGCTTAGCCTGCGAAATAAATGTTACGCCTAGAATATTTTTTAATAAAAATATTAATCGTCCTAACCAGAACACTGTACTATTTGCACTGCTGCCTGCTTCACTGTATTCACTCGTTTTTTGCTTGTGAGTTCGAATGTATATTATACGAATGAATATAACCAATAATCTTATCGTTTTTTCCGTAGAAGACAAACATGTAAATTTTAATTTTCAAAGGTCGTTGCTGACTTCAAATGGATGTTTAAATGAGTTCTTGTTTTGTCTCGTCTGCACTAGACGAGATAAAGAATCGTTGCAATGTTCAAAAGGTTTTAGATAACTTTCTATAGAAATAAAATACTGCTGTTAATTAAGATTAGATCATCTGATATGTTTAAATAATGGGTGTCATTAAGATACATAAGAACAGAAATTGCTCCTTGATTAAGTGGTTATACTCATAGTCTAATTACTTTGCGTGAGTTGAACACTGTGGCAATAAAGATGAGTTAATGTTGTTTAAAATTATTATACTGAATTTAATGCAACGTAGACTGTCTAACCACATCTCCCGCTTCACGAACAAAAACGTAGCAAGAAAGTGGCAACATTGAAATTGGACTAGCCATGATGCCACTATGTGACACATGCAACGGACGAGTTGACCGTGAAGAAATGCTCTGGCTCCCCATAGACCAGAAAAGGTGTCTTGGCAAACTACCTATGAGATGGTAAAGTGAGCTCTATTGATACTACAAAAGGTATCAATCGACACAGAAAAGGCAAGAATGAGAAACATTGAGTGAGGCCTGCTCTGCTTTCTTAGCAGTAAACACTTTAAAAAATATTGTTATAACAGTAAACACGCTGGCTTCATTGCCGTTCAAACCGGAACGCAGTAGTGTTTAGACACTACTGTTTTGCGTCAGTAATAGGCACTGTGTTGGCACCAACCAAAACGGCTGCTCATATAACAGCGACCTACTACAATTAATAAAAACGAAGGGATCCGAAACTAAAATAAATTACAAATAAATGATACGAGGGAACGTGTCTGAGCTTATCATTATAGTTCTACATATTTTATTTAATTATATTGAAAGCGTTTGCTATATTTTTAGTAATAAATAAACCTTGAATATGTCCGAATGTATGTGTACAAATTAAACCTTAAAATATACCTACATAGCTATCTAAAAGTAACGAAATAACATTTTATTTTAACGTTTAGCGCTTACACTAAATACGATCTGTCTCATCTTTAAGCAAAATTTCAATTCGTTATTGCAAACAGGAAACAGAAATACAATAACAACAGAGAGAGCCATAAAGTGGAGACGGTTGTTACAAACAGCTTTCGGTTAGCCGACAAAGTTTTTTGGAGGTCTTCATTTCAGTTACGTAGCACGTTCATTTGCCGTCTTATAATAGAAAGGTGAAGAAATGTATTTACACTTAACCGAGGGGCCTCGCGAGAGAGAAGGTACGGTCTTAGAATTTCTCGTAATTTTATATTTCTATCGGGGCCTTGATGGGGTTGCTGGCGGAGTATTTCTAGAATGCTGCTGTTAAGTGTAAGGAACCACATTTTTTTTCAAATAATGGGCTTCCTGGCTTCCATGGTCCCCAGGTGACAGATTCTGGGCAATCTGTTGGCCAGGCTAAGACGAAAGGCACCATAGTTCCAACGAGCTCAGAGGTGTTGTATGGTAGGCTGTACGATTAAATGTTGGCTTTTTTAGGTCTTATAAAAATTAATATCGCCGTTATTCTCCATACGAGATTGACAAACCCCGTTCGCCCCCCCACCCCCCCACAAGGAGTCATTAAATTGGGCATGACTGGCAGTGGCTGGAACCTGACGGTGATAGAGATATTTGCCTTAATTACTGTTTAATTTATAGTAAGTAAGACTGCGACAGTACTTATGACTCTTATAACTATAACATCAGAAAAACTAAATTCGTCACTAGCTACAAGTTAAAATTTGTTAATGTGCAATTGAATCATACAGATTCAAATCTTATTCAAATCGGTATTTGAATAAGTAAGTCTTCTAGAAGTTTTCTTTTAGGTTAAAACATTGTCGTTTATGACGATAATTTAAAGATGAAAATTCTTTGGGCAATATTTAACATAGCCCCTAATCTGAAAGTTTAAATATTTTTCAATAAATAACTGAAAATCTAGGAGTTTTTATTTAAATAATATCTTGATACTGCTATTAAATAAAAAAGAAAAATTTATCAGTCACAAAGATTTGAAGCCATAAAATTTTTTGCTATAGCAGATAAAGCTATCGCAATTTTTTATGGCTTCTAACTTACATTTAAACCTAAGCAGTAATTTTATTTTAAAAGAACAAAGAAATAAGTACGAAAAAAATATTTGTATTTTGCATTTTATATCGATCTCATATTACTTTGATTGATACTGACAGAGTCCATCTCTCAGCCAGTCATTGGATTTATAAAAATATTAAATAAATGTTAAATAAACTGACCACTTAACTAACTTTTAACCATCTACAGAAACAAGGTGAGATAGTGAAGTAAGATTGCCGCATTTACTTTCTGGCGAAATCGTTGGTTGTCATGGAATGCCCTTGCTAAAATAAATAACTCATATAGTTTTTATATGATTCTTAATTAATTTATGCCTTTTTGCTGTCTGATAGATAGACTCCCAAAATAAAAAATGTGTATTGGTGTTTAACTGAAAATGATTTTGTATTTTGTACGCTACTCAAATCATTAATAATCCTTATTTTTGTAATCCGATTTATTGCTATCAGGTCAAACGCACAATTGCAACTTAGTCGCTTGAAAGGATACGGAGAAACGCTCTTTGTTTGTAAATTATTCTTTGAAATTTTATTACTTTGAAGTAATGTCCATTTTCTTTAGTTATACTACTTTAAGACTGAGCACGTGAATTAAATATAAAGTTATACTGCTGTCGCGAGTATTATGCCCGCAAAACTCCACTCATGCAACGCACGGAAGACGACAACGTGCATGAGATATTCCAGATACGATCCTATTTAAAGGTGTAACTTTTTTTCATCGTTTTACTAAATTGTATTACTTTTTATAGTTATATATATTATTTGTTGTTACATAATTTACTTTTTAAAAATTGCGTATAAGTTTAACACATAAATAAACCTATTTAGACTTCGAGTAAATGTAAACAAATGTAATGTCAAACACTGAAAGCGTCAGCCAACGCATTTTTATTGTTATATTTCGGCAATTTTTAATCCCTACGCGATGTTTAAACTATAAGAGTGGACGATTTTTTGGCGCCAATTGACTCTTATTTGGCTAATGTATACATCGTTGGATAAAAGAATGACGTATGTAGGGATTAACTCAGCAATACAGGTTAAAATTACTAGTAGTTATAATAATTATAACGTCGTCCCAGTTGAATCTTACTACGGTGGCCAATCTATATAAGATCAGCCAACTGCACAGGAGATATTATAGGGCATAAATGTACGCGCAAATACAGGTGCATCGCTTTAGTTTGATGGGACGGATAATTGACACTACCTGAAAAATAATATGCGCAGGGTCAACCTTTAATATGCCTATTCGACCTATGGATCATCTTACTTTACAGACAGTCGGGCGATAAGCCCGCAGTGACCTAACCAACTGGGAAACAGCAACGAAAATTTGTTGGGTTCAAACAGAGTCCAAAGCCCACGACCTCAGACTTATAAAGCACTAACCCTTACCACTAGACTTCAGAGGCAAAAATAATTCTATTATAATAATCATCGGTTTATTTATATTCATTGGTTTGCAAACCGCTTCTCAAAATTCATTAGCATTAGAAATGTTCGTTTACTTACACAAAAAACTTCTTAATTTTTTTGGGAATACTTTATTTTTTTAATGATATAATGAATCATCATCATCATCATCATCATAATCAGCCTGTGTTAGTCCACTGCTGGACGTAGGCCTCCACTAATACGCAAAAAGAAGGGCACGCCTTCTCCATTAGAGGGTTTTAGTGCCGTATCCCACGCTGTTCCAATTCGGGATGGTGGAAATTCGATTTATAATTTATAATTTACAATTTTCGTAAATATGCACCATCCTTTTTTTTACCGTAAGAAAATGCCTACGCATAGCCGTCCTCGCGGGGGCAAAGACTATGGTGGACTCGCACCGATTACAACCACCACGTTGTTCCTTTCTGACGCTAGCGCGCCCTTCGTTTGTCGTCCCTGTAGTTAGGTAAGAGATTTCCCCGAGTCTCAAGGGCCATGGGAGCCAGTAGTTCTCAACCCAGGCAGGAACGAGACTTCCAGCAAATTTGTACCCTCTTACATCGTGTTGGTCTAACCACTCTATGGAATGAACTGAGGAGATTAAGATGGCTTAGAACATGCTGGAGTTTTAATGTAAAGGTTATAAACATCGCTTAAACAAGTCGTTAGTGGATTAATAGAATTTTTGTTAGGTTATTTCTAAATTTTATTTTATTTATTATTATTTATGTACATATTAAGTGTATGTGTATAGCTCTACTACGGTATATTATACAATATATTATATATATATATATATATATATATTTATATATATATATATATATATATATATATATATATATATATGTGTACATATATTAATGTTGTGTTGTAACTTTTTTTATTAACTTGATTTGTGTAAATCTTTTCTTTTAACTACTAACACATATACTCGCACATAACTATTCCAAAGTCGGCTACTAGATTACCATGGGCAAAAATCCCCCTTGTGTATGAATAATTTTCTGCTAAAGTTTAAATTAATAAATAACTAATTCCAATATACATAATTTTTAGTAAATATTTTATTTACAAAATTAAATTATTCTTTACAACATCAAATTATTCTCAACTCCAAAGAAACCTCTTTTTATGTAAAATTCTATTCATCTTTACAACATAGCTATCAATATCTCTATCTGTCTTCTCTATCTGATAATCAGCCTGTGTTAGTCCACTGCTGGACATAGGCGTCCCCTGATGCACACCTTCATTAGGAGGTTTTTCGACCGCATCTCGCAATGCTGGCCCGGCTACGTCAGTATTTATTTCTATGTACATACATAGTTATTTATGCTACTTATTTATTACTAAGGTATTTAAAAATATATTTATTTCTTGTATTAATATTAAAACAACAAAGATCTATATCTATATGCATAGTAAAGCGATTTTTTAAGTTATTAAATTTTAATTAGGTTTAAATACCTACGATATTTTTCTCATATTACAAATTATTTTTTAATTCTAATAAATTTGTAGTAGAAACAATTTTTTTAAAAGGAACGATACGTTGACGATATTAATATAATTTAAATACAGAGTAAATGACAACATAATTAAATTTCAAGACAATTGAAGATAATCCGATAAGAAATTCACATTTTCTATTAAAGTTTGATATTCTACGCATTAATGGGAAAGTTGTAGATGTTTACCAGTCAGTATTATCAATGCATACTTCACTTTCTGCGCGGTATTTTTACGGTCTCTACACTTTAAAATTTACGTTCTTCTCTGCAGCAAATCTATAATTCAATTCAAATAGAACTCTACAGGTCACCTTTGTTCTAACAAAATAAATTATTAAGACAGCATGTATATTGAGGTTTCTTTCGGAATACCGGACCAGCAATCAATATATAATAGAAAAATTTTAAACATAAAATTGGATGACGGAAAGAAAAAATATATTTTGGTTCTTGATAGTGGACCAGTGCTAATAATACGCAATATTAAATTACCTTTTTAACGATTTTACTTTAAAAGGACTCGACTTAGACCGAATTTTGTACATGACGTTGTTATAAATTGTTTTGTGGTATAGTTTAAAAACGTTGGTAAAACCATAAAAAGTAGAAAATAGTCTTTATAACTATTAATATAATTATTAATGGCGAATCTATAAATTCATGTCAATGACATGCGTCTATAGATTCGCCATTTGACTGTAACCAATATTCTACATAAGTTAATTATTCTAAACTGCGCCAGTCTATTGCATCCACTCAATTAAAATACATTACGTATTAATAAAATAAATGCATTATTTTCAATGAGGCTCGGCAAACGTAGTGTAGGACGCCCTGCGTATAAGACATTTAAAAAATTAATTGACGTGTAACCCATAGGAAAGGAGATCCATATCTTGTTTTTTCCTAGTTGGTTAAGGCAATTTGGGCTGATCACCCAATTGTCTAAAAAGTAAGATGATCCATTCGTCGGATGGGCATGTAAAAAGTCGGTCCACCCACCAATCCGCATTGGACCAGTGTGGTGGGATACGGTCCAAAACTCCCTAATGAATAGAAGTATATTAGGGGAGGCCTATGTCTAGCAGTGGACTATCACAGGCTGATGATGACTCGTACTTTCCACTGTAATTCCTTTTATATTTTTGCTGGGGAGTTATTGATAGTCTTCCGATGCTTTTTATCTATAGATCCGTGAACGCACTGTTAAAAACACTTAGTTAACGTCTTGAAAATTTTTTTCTATCTTTTAGATGCTCTAAGGTCAGTCTTTCTTTTACCTAGCCATTTTCCCAAGTCATCATGAGGTTGGCTTCAATGTCATTTTTCCTGAATAACATTTTTTTTAAGGCATACGCAGGCAGACGAGCAATCGGGCCACCTGATGAGAAGTGGTCACTGACGCTCATAGTCATTGGCAATACCAGTGGTATTGCCAACGCACTGCCTGCCGTGGGACATAGGGTGTTAAGTCTCGTTTACCCAGTAAATACGCTGGCTACGGCGCCCTTTAAACCGCAACACAGCAGTGTTTTCGCCAGATGGACCAGTGTTCGCGGCAGAAATAGGCACCATGGTGGTACCCACTCAGAGGGTCTCCTGTAAACAGGGGACCTACCACCGGTTTAATTATTGTACTACACCTATTGTATTATACTACATGTAAGATAGAAAAAAGTTTTTATATTCTGTAGGAGAAAATCGCAAATAAAACCAAATTTAGTTATATTTAAAAATCTTAACAGAAACTGCAGATGACATTAATATAAAAAAATAACACCCTTGTTGTAAATAGGCGTAGTTGTTTCTGATACTTATTTTGTCAAGGATATGTGGCTACACAACACATGAACACACAAGTGCTTGCTACAGTATTTAAGATGTCTCTCTCCCAGTAGCGCAAGGACTAATTGCTTTTCGTTCATAGTGTACGACAAGAGAATGCTTTCAAGAGTCTCATTCTATTACGATATGTATTGTTACACCGTACAATCTCTTACAATGAGAGAAGGGTTTTTCAAGTAAGAATAAGATTGCAACTGCAATAATGGTAGATTTAATAAAATTTTGTATGTTAGCAATAGTGATTCTTCTTTCTTTACATTTCCATAACTTTAATAAAGTTTATATTGACAGCTTTTTTTTTTTATGTAATAATATATGCTTATCAATAGGCGTATTGCCTAAGCTGATTACTTATTCTCTTTTCGTTACTTGGGCTAATGACTACGTATACCTGAACTGACGGGGTTAAGAAAGTGTTTTGTTGGTCTAAAGCCGACAAACACCATCACGATGCATATCCATGAGGCCTAATATATAAGATGAAGATCAAGAAGAACGTTTTTCCGTTTTAACTTTTAAGTTTTTTATTTCATATACCTAAACCTTATTACGGTAGTCTTATATAGAAAACAAAATTTTGAGTATGCATATAAGTTATGAATTTAAGTTGTAAAAATATAATAAACCAATACTTTTATGTTAAACAATTTGCATACGAAAAAGGTACTCATAAGATGTTCTTTTAAATGAAAAAATATAAGAAATATCTAGATCAAATAAAATGATCCCTAAATAAAATGTAAATTATTTTATAAGCGCATTTTTATTTAAGGAAACCCTATTGTTTGAAAAAACGTATAGCTACATACATAAACATGATGCACTTTAAAAATATTATTCATTTTATTTCAGTAACGTCCTTTAATAAAAACACAAAATAATTGACCTTGCAATAGTTGACGAATAAGTTACTTTGGATAGCGGAACCACGTAATCTTCTCCTGGCATTCGTATATTATCTGCAATTACAACTTTACCAGCGCAAAAGCGGTGGCATTGATAAATGCCTTAAATACGCAGCATTAAAGAGAGCCTCTGAGCGTATAATGATCAATAAATAATAAAAATTAACCGCAGTGTACATTATTTTTTATAAGATAAAAAATGGGCTTTTGTTTAATTTAAATCATAACTTTCAACATGACAAAAGCGTAAAAAAATAGCTTTAAAATTATAATGTTTTAATGCATTGTTGACATTTTTTTCTCGTGCATGTTTACATTGTTATTTATATATATTGTTACATTGTTATTTATATATATATGTCATAGGTGTTTGTGTATTGCTTTTAAAGATAAATATATAACACAAGGTTTTCTTAGAAATGAAAATAAGATGACTGATTACAACTGGTCTACTATCTACCTACTATCTATCTACTTACAAATTATTACTTATTATTATTATTACTTATAAAGGTGTAATTTTGAATCGAAACACCATATTGGAGAGAAATAGTTGACTTAAGTGACCTAAGTTGATTTGCAGATATCAAAATATCAACCGTTCATACATACGCATTTCACACATAGTATGTGTTTAACAAGCGTAAAACAAAGAAAGCCTAAACGTGTTGATAAAAAATTTTACTGTTTGCTCTTCGTCTGCTTATGAAAAAAATATTTAAATGTTTATAAAATTAATCAAAAAAATTTTTAGAAGCGAACGAGTTATTAGGAGTGATATTTTTATAGAATTAGTATTAATACTTACTTTACAAATGTGTTCTGTTGTGGCACAGCAATAAATAAATTGATTGAAAGTACAAAATATTATAATAAATCATGGTCAAAATTGAACCAAAGCATAACTTAAAAATCACAACAGTATATCAATTGTTTAAATAATTTTAACTTCATTCTCAACTCACGACTAATACTACACTATTTTGTCATCTTTTAAATAATTAAATATACATATGCATTTTATATGAGCTACATACAGTTCTATAATAAGTATATTAAATTTGAAAAAGCCTGCAGCGAGCATTCCATTACCAGGTTGTGTTTTAATTTATAAGTTCATTTATGTTATAATAACCCTTTAACACATAAACGTTCCTACGTACTTACTACTTTTTAAATTTATTAATAGTTAAATTCTGAACGTCTACTGGGATTTTCTTGTAAAAGCGTATACATTGTCCAATAAAAGATTTACTTTTTCTTTGTAGTCTAGTAGTTGGAAGAATTAAATTATGTTTCGTTCTAGTATTTATGTTCTGCACATACATTTTTTCGAATGAAGGGTTTTCGAATATGTATGGGAAGTAACGGTTAATATTTTAATCTCTGTGAACTATTTTTTCAGGGATTCATTGGGGTCCAGGTTATAGACCGCTCGAATAGCTCGTTTTTGGAGGACAAAGATCGTATTAATATCCGCCGCACTTCCCCACAGTAGAATGCCATAAGACATTACACTGTGGAAATAGCTAAAGTTTACTAACCGGGGTCTCCACGTCAGTTAATTGTCTGACTTTCCTGACAGCATACACTGCAGAGCTGAGTTTACTCGACAGTCTATTGATATGAGGGCCCCACTGCAATCTGGTATCTATTGTTATTCCCAGAAATACGGTTGACTCAACAATATTGTTATCTATTGCTTCCTCATCTATAAACACTTTACATTTACTTGGTCTTACATTCGGAGTCATAAATTTAATATATTTTGTCTTCTTTTGGTTTAGTAGCAAATTATTGAAACTAAACCTATGCGCCACTCTACAGAGAGTATTATTTACATCGTCATTTATTGATGAATGTCGTTTGACTTTAAAAATCAAAGATGTATCATCAGCAAATAATACTATCTCCTTGTTTTTATTAATAACATATATAAATCATTTATATAGATTAAAAAGAGAAAAGGCCCAAAATAGACCCTTGTGGGACACCCATATTCATCGGGTCCTGGGAGATCTTTTGCCATTCACATCAACCCTCTAAGTTTGGTGCTTAAGTAGGAAGACAGAAGATTGAGTGCGGCATTTCTTGCACCATAGTGACGTAGCTTCCTGACCAGAGTTTTATGCTGTAAGTAATGGTGTTCATATAATAAATGAACGTGGTGCAATAAAACATTGGATGTTGATAAACAAATATCACACCTTACTTTGTTTTCGTATTAATTTAAATAAAGTTTTGAAATAAAGAGCAACAATCGTCACATTCATACCATAGTTAACAAAAATACAAATGTGTCACAAGAAGGTCGAATATCTCACTAATAAAGTGTTGTGTTTTAAAAAAATTAATAAGACACGTACAATTAAAATAAAAAAATTGTATACAAAATGTAAAAGCTTTCTATTTTTAACTTTTAAACTACATGTCACTGTCGCTTTATGTCTTAATAGGCAAGACAAGACAATTTTATACTGACTGATATCTAAACAAAATCACGTACCAAAAAGTAATGTTTTAAAATAAGCAGGGCATTTACAATTTTATTTTTCATAACTATTTTTATATAGAACGCCGGCCGTTGAAGACTCTGCCGTCAGAATTCATATCTAAGATCAACTTTATCCTTAATAAAAAAAATCTATAATAACATCTTAATTATTAATTTACATCATAAGCTAATATAAATCTTCATATTGTAAAAACAAATTGAAGCATAAGGATATTAAACTTATTATGAACGTAACATCACATTTTGTATACTAAGTGACTAAATTACTACCAACGTAGTTCTCATTTTAATAAAAACCCTCAGTATTCTACCATGTGATCAGATTTATTTGCATTGAGCCATGTAAAAGCACAATAATTATTAGCTATATATTTCGTAATATTCAAAGCAATTATGTATGTTTTTTCTGTTCATGTAATATTTTGTTATTTCATACCCAAGTGTTAATAAAATTAACCTTTATAATTTAAACATTTAGCCCTTACATATGACATAAATACTCATTATTCAAAAAAAAATCCGTTATAATACTTTTTCTGGTTATCGTTTTTTACGGTGCTAAGAAAGTGTGATATGCAGCGTACTAACAGTCCGCTATGCCCAAGCTATTTTAGATTTTTTAAGGGTTTTAAAGTTTGTGTAGCGTTTGTGAGAATAACTTTTGAATAGTAGAAGTACGATCACCACAAGACGATTATTTGATTTCAGAGCTAGCCAACTGGCGTTTACACATTATGGTACGTTTATTTTTTATTTTATAATACATTATTAACGATTTTTAAAGCGAGAAATAGAAAATGAATGCAGGCGTTGTAGTTAAATGAAGAATCAATATTTAGGCCTATTTAAATTGTTATGTCAGTAGTTGTTTGTCCAGTTGAGATTAACGGGAAGAAAATCTGCAGTATTTTATGTAATAAAATAAATGCAGTTTCGTTCGTGATCAAAATTATTGATATCGTTCATGAAGATGCCCAACGATTTGTAAACGCTAAACATATTCTATTGATAAGTCTAATCTAAGTAATATTCTGATAGATTTAATATTTTTTAATTAATGGAACGGGAAAAGTGTGGCAACTTATGTCTTTGACCCTAAAATACGTCATAATTTTTTTTTTCGTTATATGTATTATATCTATTAAAGAATAAATTTTATTTAACTTACATTACATTTAAAATAAAAACTAAACTAAGACTACGTGAAAAATCTTCCCCAACACAACAAATTGTTTGTATTCACTTAATATTTCTAGCCATTTTCCAAATTGTCACAGGGCCGGTAGGTTTTTAACCAACGTGTTACTGATTTTATTTCATTCGTGTGCCAGTGTAATATTCTTACAGCCTTATTAATAAAAAGTTACACAGCCGCTAAACATCCGTTTAACGAATTTTGTTACTAATAAAACATTTTTAACATACGGCCTGTTTAAGCGTTCTATACCTAGTTGCTATGGAAATTACACAGGGCTTATACAAGTTGCATAAGAAATGTATGAGAGTGACAGCGTCATCCTTACTAATAAAAAGGTACACAGCCGTTCAACACCCGTTCAACAAGTTTGTTACTGATAAAACATTTTTTGACATAAGGCCAAAAAAGTCGTCTTAAGATAATGGGGCTCTAATTTTTTAATTACAAGAATTCAAAAGTTAATAAAGATTCACAGGGTACCTCTCGAAGTTGTCCATTAATATGACTACCTTGGGCACATATAACAGTTGAGAAGACAGTGCTCCAAAAGAGAAGCCGATAGGATGATTCAGTTGGACTGGGCAGCATTTAGGGAGCTAAATCATATTCGCACATCGTCGATACCGCAGAGTTTAAAGACGAAAGTCTTTAACAAATGCGTACTCCCCGTGATGACTAACGGGGCCTCTGATTATCGAACTGGTCCACAACTTTGCTGTAGTTCAACGTGCTATAGAATGCGCTATGCTCGGAGTCTCTTTGTCGGATAACATTCGTAATGAATTCATCTGGCAAAGAACGAGAGATACCGACATAGAGCAAAGGATTAACTCGTTTAAGTGGCAGTGGGCTGGTCACGTGGTCCGAAGAAACAAAAAGTTCTACAGTGTAGGCCACGTTTAGGAAAACGGTGTGTTGGTCGAACCCCGACCAGGTGGAACGGCGATCTTCGTGCAGATTCTACTTGAACCGGCGTTCAAGTAGCAAAAAGCAGGGGAGCGTATTACTAATTGTGAATCGGAGAAAATTATGTCTGGTTTTCAACAAATTCGTGGTTTCAAAATTAAACTCATGACAAGAAAATGATCTTCTGGTGAACCTGTGTGTAATCCTATTACAAAGTGAAGAAAAATTAAAAGTTCATAAATTTACACGAAAGACCTTGAAACTGTGTTTTAGTTTATAAACCAGCGGTTCCAAAATTTGTTAAGTGGGTTTACTAAATTCATTACAGAAAAGTACTATAATAACAATGCAATTTATATATGAGAAAGGATAGTACCAGATTTGATGTATACAGAGAAAGTTCGTCAAAGAACGATTTGGTTCTGATGACGCATGAAAAGCATTTGCATCAAGTAGCCAGAAGACATCACGAGTTAGTAGTTATTGCTAAATTATAGAAATTTTAATAAAACAATTGATTTCAGTACGGATTTTTTATTATTATTTTTCTCTTAAATAACGATATTTTAGTTTTTTTCTCCTTTTTTAAAGGCGTTGACCTTTTATGTCCATTTAAGCATTCTGGTAAAACAATATCCCTTGTCATCTATTGATTTTTTTTCGCATCCTTTATCACTTAAATAAAATTTTAGCACGTGAAAGTGATTTTTTTTTGGATTTTTATATATAGGTTATGAATACTGTAACCTATTATATATCATACTTTTTTTTGAAAACTTGTTTTGTCAGGTAGGGTATTTATTGCTTAACGTCAGTTAATGTCCTTCTCGTCTCAATAGATAAGGTTGTTTAAAGTTTGTAGCAATCATATTAGTTTCCATGTGCGACATTTGTACAGGAAAATAGGTACCGGCTAAAAATAAAAACTTAAGTCAGTATATTTTAGTTTTACCCGTTTTATTATTCCAAATGCATAATAAAAAATTCCTGTTACTATTTCCTTTAGTCGAATAGTTGGCCGCTTGTTAAGAAAACTTTTCTTTCCTTTTTCTAGAAGTTACTGGGTATGATATTTTCTTTGAAATTATAGTGAACTTGTATCAGCTTTAAAATATATGTGCATTTTAATTAGAATATTAATCATAAAAAGTATCGCTTTTGTCTCTAGTGCTCTTAGCTTTCAATGCTAGTAAGTTTAAATTAACATTGAAGACATTTAAAGCAAACAATTTTATTTTCTGTGCGTTCCGCATGACATATTTTTTTTAAACGAAATGTGTTATTGTAAACTTACCTTTGTATGTCCAGTATAATAACCAATATTTTCTTTTTTATATACCTTGTCACAATGTGATGAATAAAGTATTTTTTTTAAAGATTAAGGCTAAAGAAAAGCATACAAAAAGCCACAGATCCGCGTGGTGTCGTAAGGCATAAGATGTTTTGTCTCGTTTACCCAGTAACATAAAGTTAAATGATAAATGCGGGCTACCATGTCCTTTAAACTGGACTGACAGTGGAGTCTATATACTTACTAATTTGCGGCAGAAATGGGCACGATGGTGGTAATTCCATATTATTATTCACTTGTAAAAGAACATCTTTTTTTCCTCCTTAGATATTACATTAGTTTATATCAAACTAGCTACCCGGTCCGGCTTCGCACGGGCGTTATATGATACCCGGTAGCATTGCACCGCTATGTCCCTACATTTTCAATAAGTGATTTCTGTAAAATCGTTAATTTAAATTACTTCACTGGATACGGATTATTTTAATAATTTTTATTGCAATGGTAGCGCAAAAATATGAATATGACGAGACCACCTAAGAAAACTTAAAATGTATCAGAGTTTCTCGATGATATTGGGTTATTGTTTCACGCATAAAACCTTTATCTTAAATTTATAAAAAATGGCCATATAATCCGTTGCGTAGTTTTAAAGATTTAAGCATACATATAGAGCAGAAACGAAGTGGCTTTGTTTTTGACCGACTTTTCGGAGCGCATGTTTTTGTTTATAGGAGCATTGAGGTAACATCGGTCCGCTCCTAGTGCTCCGATTTTATCCATTCTTTTTTTAAATGGTTGTTAGTAGCTATTATGTGTTTTATCCCATTTTTTAATAACAGTTTTTTGATAAGTACTTTAAAAGGTATTTAATAAATAAAAAAATACTTCGTTAAAAATCACAACCTCGTTAGCAAAACCTTAAAGGATAAACTTAAAATATTATTTGGTAAGCAAATGACTATATTGTGTTTGGTTGAACGTTAATTACAAATGTAGGAAATGGTATTAATCGCAAGTGAAATTTTAAAAACTGTTTACATCAGCCGCAGACATCCTCAGCGACGCAGATACTATTTCAGCCTAGATACAAAATCTACAGCTGTAACGTATATATTATTATAGCCTTTAAGATATTCATTACAATTTTTTTTCCTATTTACGTGATTATTAATATTGTACAGGTTTAGTTTATTTCTTACGAATTTTTAAATTTTATTATATTTTACGTTATATTATATTCGTGACGATTCGGACTCTTTCCAGCGCCCTTGATTACGGGCAGACTAAGATGGGATAAGTCACTTCAGACAATGTCAGACATGTTAAAAAAAACGCGGAAATCTGTTAAAACGGATTTATTACATTATATAACATGTTATAAACTGCCTCTTTATTTATTTAAAATGTACAATGTTATACTTCTACTAAGTTTCAATTATTTATACAATACTTATTTGACTAGCCTGCCTCCGTAGCCTAGTGGTAAGAGCGTCTGCTTTGGAAACAGGAGGTCGTGGCTTGAAGTCCTGCGGGGACTCAACAAATTTTCATTGTTGTTTCCTAGTTGGTTAGGGCAATTTTGGCTGATCAGTTAATTGTCTGAAAAGTAAGAAGATGCTTTTTACATGCGCCGGATACGCATGTAAAAAGTTGGTCCTGCGTATTACTCTCTCCGGTCGTTCCGGTTATCCGTCCCATCAGGTTTTGAGAGTATAAAGGAACAGGAATCCGCCTGTGTTTGCGCATACACTTGTGCACTATAATACCTCCTGCGTAGTCGTAATCTACTGGACAATATTATATATATATTTTGACTAGCGCCACAATCGCGTCAAAAACGTGAAACAACTATCTTTTCTTGATTAATATTACAGCTATATTTTTTAATAATGCATTTTGTAATCAATGTCGTTGTAAAAATAAAAGAACTCCTTTTATTTTTACAAATACATCATCACAAAAAAGTGTAAAGCGTTGTGTGAAGTATTATTTTAACGGAAAAGCGCAACTGAAATTAATTAATAAAGTATCTTTATAATGTATTTTTACTGCCTACATTTTGTACAATAAAATATTTTGTTTAATTATATGATGTCATGAAAAAAGCAAAATTAGACCGTTTTCTAGTAGATAGTAACTACTAAACAAAAAGCAATATTTAATACGTAAACTAATATTTATACATTTTATATTTACATACATTATTGTGATTTAATGGTCAATGTGTTTTGAAGACTTTTTATTAGTAGACTCTTTGAGACCTGGCCAATGTAGCTTAATGGGTTTAAACTTGAGAGCTAGCTTTTAGATTGATTTCACATTTTGATTAAGTCAACGTGGGTTCGAGGTTATTGCCATAACAGTTTATAAAAATGCAATGTAATGAATATTCCGTTTTTAGTATGTAAAAATTAGTATTAAGTTCATATCTATATCTGTTTTGTGTCCACGAGAGCTACTGCCGATAAACTGTTGCGCAGTTTGATTACCTTACCATCCCGTTATGCTTTTGACCACTAATTCAATATTATGCATAAAATAACGTCAAAATTTTTGAAGAAGTTAAGTTTACAAAAGTTAGGTATTACAATTTTTTTCTACTGTACTTCCCTTTTCAAAACATAATGAATTTCAAAACTTTTATGTATCAGCCATGAGGTTTGTAAATCCTCGCTTCCAGCTTACCGTTAAAATGGAAATCAGATATAAATATAGACTCGGCGTTTATTTCAGTTTCTTATTCTATATTTCCAATATATTTGTGTTTCCAAAATATTAAGGGGTTCATAGTTAATATATATCTATAAGATATTAAATGATAATGGCATGTATTATTAAATATTCACTGCTGCTAAGTCAAATCGATCTTTGCCTTTTGTTTGCCTTTGGTCTACGTTTTCTTGTGAGTTACAGTTTTAAATGATGTGCGTCATATTGTTGAAAAGATAAACTTTATTGCTTACATTAATACAAATATATAAAAATTATGTAGTAAAATATTTAATAAAAATTAATTAAATAATTATATACATAATGGAAAACGAAAAATTAGACTTTGAATCTCTAATGTCACGTTGAATATCATTCTATGGTAACTTGATTTAGATAGTCTGTCCTAACAGGTAAATTGCCAAAACGTGGACCACAGATTAGCACGCAAACATTAACACTACTTCTTCATATAAGATAAAAACGGGAATAGAATAGTTTATTGTAAAGGAAGATAAGAATATGCTCCACCCAAGAGGAGCGATAGCCAGCCAAGCTCCATAATTCTGAATTCACGAAAATCCTACCAAAGGCTTGACCAGTCAATCACCTTCTAAACTGCATAGAAACGCTAAAATTTTTCGCTGGGGACTGTCAAAACTTAAAACACTAGCCGATATGTGTTTCCGGCATTGTACCATTATACTTTTCTAATCCTTATTAATACTTTTCTATATGTTATCTGAGAATAATCTGTGAATTAAGGAGCAAATAAAAGGGTGTAATAATATAAAAAAAAAGATTTTATTTTGGGACCACACGACCGATAACTTTTATAACTCATACGAAGTAATCTTAGAGCGAGAAAAGAACATCTATAGTCATCAAATAGGTTTGGATAAGGGAGATGTAATTTGTGGAAATGGAGCTATCATCATCATCATCATCAGCCTGTGATAGTCCACTGCTGGATATAGGCCTCCCCTAATACACCCCTATCCATTAGGGGGTTATGGACCGTATCCAACCACGCTGGTCCAATGCGGGTTGGTGGGTGGACCGACTTTTTACATGTCCATTCGACGCATGGATCATCTTACTTTCAGACAGTTGGGTGATTGACCCAAATTGCTCTAACCAACTAGGGAATGGATTTGTACAATAATTAAGCTAAGGTACTTTTTTTAATAAAATCTCTATAGATTGTTTACAACCATTTTAAAATTGTCTGTACATTTTATGTCGACGAAAGTGTGCGCATACTAGAGATGCACTTACATTGTTATTAAATACTTCTTTCATAACAACGATAAATATAATTCAGTTTAGTTGTTTTCAATGTATGTATGTTTTTAATTATCTGATAATAATCTATTTTATGAGTTGTGCGATATTATTTTCAAGTATACAATTTCAACAGACTGCCTTTTGAAATTGTACATTTGAAAATAATGTGTCAATGATAAAAAGAAATATCAATGCGAATTTCGTAAATTTGGGAAATATAAATTACGAATCGTCCAACTTTAATTAGCATCACTGGTATTGGAGTTTCAGAACGTGATAAAAGGGGCCATTTAAGGATGTGAAAAAATTATCGATTATCAATCGAAGTATGAAGACAGAAATTGATTTTTAAAATGCCATCCAAAAAATTATGTTGGGTATTTTGTAACCTGGAGTCAAAAAGAGAATCTTTTACATTAATGACTCCTGTACAATTGCGCTAGCGGTCCTTATGTCCATTTAAAATAATTTTATTCCTTAATGAAATGATCAAACGCCAACAATGGGGCTAAGCTATGAGGGTACTATTTGGTATATCATTCATTTCTCGTAATTGAAACTTCGTTTTGAAACGAAAGCCTTAAAATGTTTTCGTAACAAAGAGCGTTTAACTTTTTTTTAAAGTTTGAACTATATATAATACCTATATATCTATACTTCCGTATAATAAATTCATAAGCCAAAGAAGTACAACTTCCAACGCGTGTACATAATAAAAACACACTTTTTAATTTAAATAATTAAAAAATGTTTTAAAGTTTTACTTTAAAGTAACTTTAAATTATAAACAACTAAAAAGAAATCGATATTTTTAAAGTACGTTACATTTTTTATTAATCGGTTTTTTACACAAAAAAGTAATATATTAGTATATAAAAACTTTTTACGCATTATGACGATCTTTATGAATGACATGAACGATTTATCGACGATATATATTTTATAAAAACATCGATATTTATGTCTGAGATGTTGGTATCCCTAGCGCAGATTGCTGTACAAAAAAAAGAAATGCACTCATCCGTAAGTGCGTTTAATTGTTATTTTTATTACAACAACCAGTACTATTTTGCATATGCTACGCGTTCGTTGTACTTAACGTTTCATTTTTATTGTTTAGATATATTATTACATATCATTTTTACTTTAGTTTTGAAGTCACGAATTACTATAAAATATCACTGATGAAACTATTTATGGTTATTAAATTATAGCATAGTTTAATAATGCCGACTGATGATTTTGTAATGATAAAAAATTAAAGGCTATTCAGAATGTCTTAAAATATATTTACATGTGTGATTAATTAACGAGTTATCTTAAAGACGGTGTAATACTATTGACCTGTGTTAGTTATATGAATACATTGCCCACATAGACATAATTAATCTAAGAAGAACCAGATAACTCTTAGTCCTTAAACATGAGCGCCAATTAGACGTGTTCAGAATAAGAATATATTATAAAGATAAAGGGCACTTGTTACCAGACTACGCACGAAAAATTCACTCGTGACTCAAAACTCACGAATACTATACGACTTGAGGGTAAAAGTGTATCAAAATAGAGCATTTCATAATACGTAAAGACCATCTCTTTACAGTCTTTTTAAATTGCATAGCACATAATTAATATTTTATACATCAGCTGCTCATTGGTTAATGTTTTTTTTATTACATCTTTTTACAGTTAGCAGGTGCTATTTTTATTTAGTTATAATTTTAATTATGTGGCATGATCAGAACCGTGTTCAGAAAAGAACAGGCAGAGAGGCAGACAAACATTTAGGTTAAAAATCACAAAGTACTCGTTAAAAACGCTTATTTAAATGTTATAAACAGACACTCTAATTCTGTTTGTTAAAAAACGCACTCTAAAATAGTCATCTGAGCGCCCTGATCTCTTTTTTGTGAAGATATACATATAGTGTCCCTGCACACATTTTAAACATTGTATTGCTATGATACAAATAGATTTCTTATAAATATAGAAATATGTTTATATTATTGTTTAAATTCCTGGGGTAAGATGATGCAACACATATAAAAATGTGTGAATGTAAGTTTAAAAAACATAAACTGATTAATTTTCTGCTTAACTAGAAACACTGTTTTTATTTACCAATTTAAAGGCCATTTTCAATCAAATTCAAATAGGAGAAGACCATAAAAATGTTTCATTCAGAAGTTAGATCGAATAAAATCTTTTTAACGTACTTGTTTTTTTTACGTAAATGTCTTTACTTTCTTTACAATAATGTCATTTAAGTATTTAATTAAGATTCCGCATCTCAAAATGTATAAAAAGAAAACTGCATTAGTTTACTCTGCTGTACGTCTGTTTGTTTGTACAGAAAATTTTTACATTTTATGGTTTTCAACAGACACAGCGATAGTATTACTATGCAACCCTGTGTGTAGTAGTGCGTGGTGCATATTCATTACTTAACTTGTCAACTTGATAGACTGTTGAAAATTGGGGATTGCAGTGTAATTTGTATGGACTAAATAGTGTAATGCTTAGACCAGTTCCTAATATTAGTCAAGAGATGCATGTAATTTTTCATTTACGCTGTTTCAAAGTACATAAATGAAAATAGTTTAACATTTGAATAAAATTCATTTTGAATTAAACATAGTCATTGTATTCTGTCTAATATACCAATATTTTGAGGAATATGTTTCTGTTAAGAAGTGAGGTTACTATTTTTTTATAAATTATATATAATCTCAACAAGAATTGAAGATTTGGCTTAAAATATGCATAAAAACGGTTTGTTGTATTCACTACACACATTATAGAATTCACATATATACACATATATACACTTTAATAATTAACTGGCTATTGCCCGCGACTTGGTCCGCGCGGTTATATAATATAAGGAAATACATTTTGCTTTCTAAAAAGTAGTCTAATTTATTCCCACTTATATCAGAGAACCCCAAAGATAAGCCAAAGTAACCTTTTGAAAGTGCTTATTTTTATGTCACACACAGACATTCCAATTTTATTTATTTATATAAATTAATTAATATTAAATGCAAAGACATTTTGCATTAATTTTTTTACTTTAGTTTACATTTACATTCTTTTGTAAACTTTAAAGCCTACTTAATGGACAAAGTAAATATGCAAGAAATACAATAGTATTGTACATGATTATGTTATTTAACACAATTATTATTGATTTTTCCTTTTCCAATGGTAAAATAAAGTTATTTCGCATTTTATGAAACATTTTTACAACGACAATCAACACACTATGGGCTTGAGTGCTTGCGTAAAAACACGGACAGATTTATACAGATGCATCTGAAATATGAACAGTGATGTACGAGTTTAATTATGGTTCGCTTTAAAGGATTTTTTTTTGTTATCGTTATCATTTTAAATGACAAAATAATGATTATTCTGTATAGAACTATTAATATATTATATTAGTTTTACAAATTATTTTATAATATTTATTAACAATAATAAGTTAATAAAACAGTCTGCATCTTAATTTAATTTCAGTTATAATGTGTTGTAAATTTATTTAAAACATACATTTATACATAGGTATATTATTCACATTGTGTTACGGTATATTGTGCAAATTCTGTACTATGATTGTTTTAAAAAAAAATAAAAACGTACTCTAAATTAGTCATCTGAGCGCCCTGATCTCTTTTTTGTGAAGATATACATACAGTGTCCCTGCACACATTTTAAACATTGTATTGCTATGATACAAATAGATTTCTTATAAATATAGAAATATGGTTTATATTGTTTTAAATTCCTGGGAAAGATGATGCAACGCAGACAAAAATGTGTGAATCTAAGTTTAAAAACATAAACTGATTAATTTTCTGCATAGCTAGAAACACTGTTAGGTTTTATTTACCAATTTAAAAGCCATTTTCAATCAAATTCAAATTGGAGAAGACCATAAAACTGTTTCATTCAGAAGTTAGATCGAATAAAATCTATTTAACGTAATCGTTTTTTTACGTAAATATCTCTAGCTTCTTTACAATAATTCATTTAAGTATTTAATTAAGATTCCGTATCTCGAAATGTATAAAAAGTTTTGCAATGGTAATTGTTTTGGGATACAAATGCTTTCGAACTAAACTGCCTCCGTAGACTAGTGGTATAGGCGTGTGCTTTCGAAACCGGAGGTCGTGGGTTCGAATCCTGCGGAGACTCAACAAATTTCATTGTTGTTTGCTAGTTGGTTAGGGCAATTCGGGCCGATCATCCAGTTGTCTGAAAAATAAGATAATCCAAGCGTCAGATGGGCATGCAAAAGTCGGTCCACCCACCAACCCGCATTGCACCAGCGTGGTGGGATACGGTCCAAAATCCCCTAATGGATAGGGGCGTATTAGGGGAGGCCTCTGTCCAGCAGTGGACTATCAAAGGCTGATGATGATGATGATGATGACAAATGTTTAATGGTATTCTTTAATTGCGTAAATATCTGACGAAAATACGCTAAAATCAATTTTTCGGATCCTAATGCTTATAAACAATAAGAGATGCCACTAAGCATTAATGTAATGTTTATTGTAATTATATTTACGTTAACTGAATTACTAGAAAGTAATTCAGTTAAGACTTTGATAAAACAATATATATATATCCTATGATCTTTACTCATGAGTTTTGTATTTTCATTTCATTTAATTCTTTTTTTTTTATATCCTGCATAGGCACACCGATCTGTGTATTACATTTAGCTGCTTATTTTTCTGATTGAGTCAGATTATGACATTAAAGTATAAGAGTGTCCATGAAACTTTCCTCATTATATTGCTGTAACCGGTTTTTGAAGTTTGGAATACTATTCCTTTTCTGTCTTGTGTAGAACACTACCTGTGCCAGTCAGGCTTGTAGCTAAGGCATTGACACCTTTTGATAGCTTTGTTGTTACTTGAGACTTCTGATGGATATTTCTTCTTTTATAGATGGCAGCTTAAAATGCATCATTCATCCAAATAAATGTATGTTGAACATAGACCTCTTGGTTTTTGTTGAAACCTTTCCAGAATTTCAATGTTGCTGTTTAAAGCTGTGTCCCAGTTTACAATTCCATAGGTCTATGTTGGTTTGAGTATTGACTTACAGATTGACATTTTGCTTTCATTAGATAGATGACTTTATTTTATTGAGCAGAAAGATTTGCAAAATCTTAGGTACCTTAAGCAGGCGTCGTTAATCCTTATACCAATTAACTTCACTGACGACCTATCCTAGTGTTACTATAAACAGCTATGGCGAATGAGAGTCATCTTGTCTTACACATTTTTTTATCGGAAGCAAGGGCCCTCTTGTCTCTAGGTTGCCTCTGCTCTTGCAATTATTGTATTTACTTTATTTTAATACGCGAATGTATTGTTTTTGTACACCTTGCGTTGTCAGGCTGTATACTTTTATGCGATAGACAGTCAAATGTTTTTTGTAGATGTATGCAATGTATAATGGTTTGTTTTTTTGCTCGTTATTTTTCTATTAGAAGGTCTAATGTGTGTATATGACCTATCGTTAATTGTGCTTATCGAAAACCGACACGATTTTTATATTACATTTTAAATTCCTGGCGTTTCGAACACTCGGGGTCTACCCCGTGACCACGGGCGCTGGAAAGTGTTCGAAACGTCGGGAATTTAAAAATTAAACGCGATAAAATCCGTAAAGTCACTTTATTTAATAATGTATAATAATTACGATTTTTATATGTTTTTTTAACGTATATTTAATAAGAATAGCATAACGTAACGATTTAAATTTTAAAATAATTATTGCAAAAATGTAATGAGTTATGAGTATATCAAATATATAATCACGTAACTAAAAGAAAAAAAGAGTTATGAGTAGTAAACCAGGCTAGCTTAACAAGTTCAATGTAGATATTTATAGATTTTTTTATGTATATATATATATATTAATATAATATTATTTAATAATTGAAGCAAACACTTAAAATATTAGAAGTTCTAAGAATAAAAGTTATAGCAGCTAATGAGATGAGACGGGATTTACGTCGCCGTAGACGTAAAAACAGTATTGAACTACTTGGTTCGATGTCGGTTATGTCGTTGAATTTTCGAACTTAGTACTATTTAATAATAACATGACGTTAGTTGCAGAGCGAAGTGTAAGTTAAAGCTGCTAGTAAATTTTAATTTAAGAAAAATCATGTTTCAATACGTATTTCTTATTTTAATATGACCTCAAAATTATTATTATTTGAACTACCAAAAGGTTATTTGAATAATATTTCAATCACCCTTATATTTCCAATCGTTAGGTGCATAGAGTAACTATAGATATTATTATTGCTTAAGCAACTTGAAAGCATTTTCTTGTTTCCGACAAAATAAATGAAAAACAATTATCCTTTAGAGCACTACCGAGACAAAGACTACTTAAAAACTTTTAAAAGCTCTTATGCGCTTGCTATTTAACCCACTTGTTGCGTCTTTATCTAATATAATAAAAAGTACAATGAACAAAATCACTGCGATATTATGCGATTATTAGAACCACTGTAGTACCTTGAGAAACAGCCTTAAAAATGTTTTCTCAGAAGAGTAGTATACACGCATTAGCATTTTATGTAAACTACTAACATAATTAAGAACCAGACAATATTAACAACTGTTACTAAAATACTTATTAGAAGTTTAAATAACAGTACCGGTAACGTTGTTGAATAATAGTTTAAAGTATTAATAACGGAGTCAAAGCGGCAATCAGTCCATACAAAATACTCCGCATTCCCCAATTTTCATCTGTCTATTAAGTTGATAAGTTAAATCGTGAATATGCATTACGCACTACATTCATTTGGACATTATTATCAACGTTAGTCTCTGTTAGAATTGCATTCTTTTCTTATTTAAAAGAGGGCATATCATGAATTTGTTATTTATTTTAAACTAAAAACAATAACATTATGTTTAAAACTAGAATAAAAACATAATAATAATAATATTCAACCATTATAAATTAGTTATTATTGGCATAGTTAGGAAGTGATGTTATAATTATAATACACTGGCAGACCCTGCCACGCTTTCGCATGGCTTGTATTACTTATTTTACAATGTACATTAAAATAATTACACAATTTTATAAATTTAAAACGTGAATGTTAGGAACATATCAGTTAAATGATGGACCTACGTATATACATCCTTCAACGATCGCGTTGAATAGTATAAAATTTTCTTTAAAGGATAACAAATTCATATTATAATTATCTCGTAAATTCATTAATTATAATTATTTGTTGATGTTAGAAGTACTTTTACATTAATTTTAATGTGCCTGTTAGAACGTATAAAAAAAGTTTGTTTAATGCAATACAACACTATTATTAACAACTGTAAAATTCCAATGTTAATTTTTAGAATCATTTTTATTGTTCTAGATTCACTAATATAACATTTAAAGCTATATTCTATGATAACTGCTATCTAATTTGATAAAACGTAACCATTGCAACTGTTCAAAACGTTTAAGCTACATTTTGTATCATAATAATAGAAAAAATTTGTTATAAACTTATGACTGATTATAAATTAAGATTAGTTAATCTCTTTAAGTTATACTTAATATATGTGCAAACTAATTTAAATCGTAAGGTTTTTCAGAACTCATCGCGTGACAAACATGCGTCTAAACGATTTATTGATTAAGATTTTAATCTTATCAATAAAATAGATTCATTAATTGTCAATGAACTAATTGAATGAACAGTAATCACGGTCCTTAAAAATGATGTTATTTAGATACGAACAGACAGGTAATATTAGATAATATTTACCTACCTGATACTATAGTAGCTAAAAACACCTGTAGTTTTCACATTTCTGAAACCCTTCTGCAGGTAAAAATTACGATCAAAAACACTGATACATTCCAAGACACTTCTTGTTCTCATATGAGCTATAATTGTAATTAGAGTAACAAGATTATTTTATAAATGATTTCTTTATTTACTTTTTTGGTAAAAGTAGAAGCTCAGTATAACAAACTTGTCTTTAGAACTATTAATTTATGTACTTTATATAATAAATAAATAATGCATATACACCCAAAGTTTCTTATTTGAAGGACAAAAAATTGCTACAACGTATTTGGGAGTATTATCTTATAACTTTAGAAAAATTTTAAGTATTTTCTTATTTTAATAAATGGTTTTAATGATAATTTTACTCAGAAAATGACCTGTTATAGTAATTATATTGACGAGACAGCAGATAGGGATACTACTCATAAAAAACATTAGACGTTAAGATATTTTATGTATATATATTTTTAATTATTTCATATATTTTATTGTCGAATAAAAGTATGTTAGTCATCAACATATATTGCAAATGGTGTATTAATCTTAAAATACATATCAAAATGATAATTTATTTGTAAGATATGCTTAAAATTATTATTTACAAAGAGTAACTTAACTAAGTAACATTGCTGCTATAAGAGTATATTATATTAAAAATTAAGTACGTCGCATTCAAATATGAATATTATATATAATTCGAACTTCATGAATTAATATTCGACCTTAATAAAATTTTTAATTTGTAATTGAAAAGAAGCTTTGTTCTTATCTTGAGGCCAACGCATTTTATCAATCATAATATAATTTTTGTTGTAATTCACTATATCTCCATACCGAGTGTTGCATTTGCTATTGGTCATTTATTTATGTAATTTTTTATTATCACTTAATCAAGATTTTAATTAGAATTTAATATACCAACTATTTAGATAATCTAAGAACTCTTAGTTATGTAATGTTGTTTAACCAAAGCTTTAAATATTCAAAACAATGTTAACCTATGCTTTAAAGTCAATTAACCAATGTTATAAACAAGTTCTATCGAATAATAAACGGAGGATCAATTTAATTTAAACCAAATCTGAGATACAATTATCTTGATGTTCCCTTAGAGACATAGGTGGAGATTGTAAACGTCAACATATCGACGAACACTCAATTTCTCAAACAATGAGAACGGAAACATAAGCTCACTTCCATAGCGGTCGACGTATTTACTAGAGCTTAATGGAATTTCAATGTACAATAATAACCAGTTTATTACAAGCTATGCTTTATCTCTCTATTTATACAATAAATTGCAGCATTTAAAAAAAAGTTAATTTTGACCTATGCTGGTCAAAATTAACTTTTTTAAATTTTAAACTTCTTTATAAATGAAATTTAATAAAAAAACAGATATAATGAAAAAAATTGCTTGCTATAAATCATATCGACATTAAAATAAACATAAACACAACTGTGTGAACAGTAAAAAAAGAAACCTAAAAAATATTTGGTAGTCACTTTTCAAGACATACTATTTGACTTTTATCAATATAACAGTAAATTTATACAACTAACAAAAATGGTTCCGGTTGTAAAAAAAGTCAAGTCATGTCCGTAAAACCTTGAATATTTATCAGAAATTCACTAATAATTGTATTCGATGATCAAAGATATTCAGTAAACATATATTAGAAGCACTAATAAATTAATTCTAAGTAAATGAGTTAGATGTTGGTTTTATACAAACATGCTACCGGTGGTAGGTCCCCTTTTTACAGGAGACCGTCTGGGTGGGTACCACCGCGGTGCCTATTTCTGCCGCGAAGCAGTAATGTGAAAACACTGCTGTGTTCCAGTTTGAAGGGCACCATAGCCAGCGTATTTACTGGGTAAACGAGACTTAACACCCTATGTCTCACTGTGGGCAGCGCGTTGGCGATACCACTGGTATTGCCAATGTCTATGGGTGTTGGTGACCACTTCCCATCAGGTGTGTTAATGTTGTATGTTTAGCTACGATGTGTTTGACATGCCTGAATCGATAAAAATCCATAATTAATAAATAATAACTAAAAAATAGAAAATACGCAATAAGTTACACAAAATTTTTAAAAAATTTAACTTAATTTTATTTAATTTAAAATGACTGAAATTTTTTTATAAACTGACTTGTTTGCCTGTTGACAACGATGTAAACCATATTAATATCTATTTCAAATCTTGCTTTCTCCAAATAATTTTTATATTAACAAAATTGTATCATAAAAGAATAGCATTCATCTTTATATACTTCACTTTTATGAATAATTATGGACAGTTTGTAAATATCTAATTATCCACTTCTACTATGATATTTTTTATTTTTTTTTATTTACAAAAATATTTAACTGCATATTATATGATACCATAAAGTAACAATTAAAATAAAATAACAATATAATACGAAAATATGATCTTATTCTGGAACAAACTTCTTGTAATTAATAACAAACAGATTCTGTTTATTATTATTTTTATTAAACTTATATCAAAAACTTTTTGTTTTTATTTAATTTACCCACCTTTATGGGAAGGAAGTTCTTGTTTTCTTCATTTCGATGCATATCTTATTTTTGTTAATAATTATGCTTGTATGTCGAGGATTTAAATTTGCTAACAATTTTAGTTTCCTGAGTCAGAAATATATTGCGTCCAGCAGTAGACAGAATAAAGGTTGAAAAGCAAGAGATTATTTTTATTTTTTAAAAGACTGGCAAGAAATTTGTGTCTTCTTACTTTTTTTCTGTTGGTTTCAAATTGGTGGAGCGAACCGCTACAACTCGACGGAGTCAAGGTGCAACTGCGACAAGCGTTACAGACCTTCACCTCATAATTTGTTATGACGTCATATATATTAAACATTCGTAAATCTGCAAGTATCAATCAAGTGTTTAATGTCATAACTGTTAAATATTCGTAAGACTACTAGTGTCACACGTATGGCTTTTATTTGATTTTTGTTTAGCTCAATGACGTCCGACAGATGACTGTCGGACATGTAGGGGCAAGGCGCATATAAATTATTTAATGAAAAATAGTTTCTTATCTTCTTATTATTCTTCCAGACAGCAACCAAAGCTGGGTTGTAGTCAGCTTAGAGCCTTTACCAGCTTGACCAGGCCACAACGACAAACAACACTACTAAGTCAATGTTCGAGGGTCAGCTAAATTTGTTTTATCCTTTTTTAGCATCGATTCAGTTAATATTTTTGATTCTTTCGATTCCTTTGATGGACTTTAATACTGAAACTATTATTCAGATTAATAAGATTAATTAACGGAAAGGAACGGGGGTAAAAGCATGATTCTATTTTAAAAATATTCCATAAAAGTAGGCTTAAAATGATAAATTCTTTAAAGAAGAAAGAAGATGAAAAGAAGAAATAACAAATTGGTTTCCCAGAGATTCAAAAAGGAAAAAGGGCAGACAGTAGTAAAGGTGGGAATACGGAATAAAAAGAACAGGTGAATCATACGGGAGAAGAGTAACCAGAAATAGCACTCAGTGAATAGAGTTAGAAGAGGCCTGTGCCAGGAGGCAAAGTGAGTTGAGAGATAATTTACAATATTAAAAAAGAAACAGCTACATAACTGATTATTTTCTTTTAGTTGTTAAGTTTGACACTGATGTCATTAATTTTATTTATATTTATTGTGTAATCTTATGTCCCAATACAAACATATACACCATCAGCCTAAGATCGTCTAGTGCTGGACATAGGCCTCCCTAATACACCCCATCCGTTACGGGGTTACTGGACTGTTTCCCAACACGCTGGTCCAATGCGGACTGGTAGGTGGACCAACTTTTACATGCCCGTATGATGCATGGATCATCTTACTTACTTAGGTAATCGGCCCAAATTTTCCTAACCAACTAAGAAACAACACTGAAAATTTGTTGAGTCCTCGCAGGATTCGAACCCACGACCTCCGGTTTCTTCTTTTATCCCTTACCATTAGACTACGGAGATAAGTTCATAGAAAATTTTATAATCTACTATCATCTACTATCTATACTAGTACCTATAAGATACTAAGACATGATGTCATTATGTTATTAAATTTTAACCGTCTCTGAGGCAAGTCCGTCTTAGACTTTACTTAAAACCAAATGGTTCTAAGGGAAAAACTGTTTAATGTTTTCTTGTTTATTAAAAAAAAAGTTTTTAGAGATATTTGTTGTTAAAAGATACGTATTGAATAAACTTGCATTATGGACATATATAGTTAAATACATAATCGAACAAGAAGAAATTGGCTTTAAATCTGTGCCGTGACATTGCAGATTATTGCAAACTATGCAAACTTGATTTTAAGCTATTAGGTAAATTACTAAAACGTAGATTACGAATCAGCAATCATATAATGAAACTACTTGTTGAGATAAAATAAAATCGAGGATCAAATCGTAAATTGCAAAGAAGTTAATCTCCTCCCCAGACAAGCCATAGTCAGCCAAGCTTCTGTCGATGCTTTAAAGAACTTGCGTTTTTGTAATCCTTAAAATTTTATTTCTTGATATTAGCCAAAAACCATATGCACAATCAACAATGAGTAAAGTCGTCAAAAACAATGCATAGTTACGTAGAGTAACTTATCTTTTAGGGATAAAGGAAGCATAAAAAAATACGGATAACTCCTAAAATATGGTATAAGACTTGTTTAGTAAAATATACATTAGTTCTTTACGATATAGTAATCCTATGTCAAATGTAGAAGTATTATCACAATCAGTCTAGTTAACCGGTTTTAACCCACCAATTGTCTTGTCTTCGAGTAATATTTCAAGTAAGTATATAATCCTGTTTAATATCAAAATGTATAATTTCTAATAAAATTAACGAGACTATACAACAATTTAACTAAGTCATATTTTAACTTGATAACATCTTCCTTCATTGTTTACCACCATTTTAAAAGTACCTTTACAATTTATGGCAACGAATATGTGCGCAGACTGCTGTACAAAAAAGGAATGCATTCATCCGAGAGTGCATTTAATTGTTCTTCCCATTGCAACGACCAGCAATATTTTGCATATGCTACGCGTTCATTGTGTTTAACGTTTAATTTTTATGTTTATTATTGTATAGCATTTATTTTTTGATTCAAAGGCATCAATTACCTTAAAATATCTCTGAAGAATGTATTTATCGTTGTTAAATTATATTTTAGTGTAATAATATCCACTGATAAATATTATGCTATAGTATTCTCTCAACACAGTTGTTGATCAGCTCGTGTTAGTACTACAAAGTTGTGAGAAAACAATAACCTTTTTTATTTTATGTAAAAAGGCAAACTAAACAATGTGATTAATTCCTGCTTTATTGCCTTAAAATGATGTTACCTCATACAGAAGCGCCACAATTAGATGTCTTCGGAATAGGCATGTATACACAAGGCTAAGGACACTTGTTACCAGAATATGCACGCAAAATTCATTCGACGACCATACGAGTTAAAAGACTATGGAAGTACAGCCTAATACGGAATACGGAATGCATAATATAGAAAGACTTACGCCGTCTTTACATTGGATACCTCAAAACAAAATATGTTTTTTTGCATCAGTTGTTCATTGGTTATTGTTTTTTGATGTTAAAATAAGAAAATGAAAAAAGATTTTTTTTTGTACAGTTAGCAGATGCTATTTTTATTAAGCCATAGTAGCATAGTTATATGGCAAATTTGGAACCATGGTCAAAGAAGAAGAGACAGACGGACAGTCAAACCTGAAAGATTTTATTTGTATCTCTTGTGGTATTAATCTATTATAAAAATCCTCAAAAATAAGAAAGTGCAAATCAATTTAAACTAAAGCTGCATGATCGCACATTGAGCCAGTAAGCGCTTTACTCTGTCCATGATTGCTCGCCGCTCAAAACTGTTCATCACCCATTTGAAACTGTAACGTTCATCAATATACTCATTATCAAAGTTGGTCTAAGCGACTGGAACGACTGGCAAAAAACAAATGTTTATTGTAATGGTTCGAGGTACCAACATTAATGTATATCTGAATGAGCTCGAATGTCTCGAAGTTGAAAAGGCATTTCCAAAGCACCCAGAACATTATCAAAAGGGTAAAAATTGTAAAAATTAGTTGATATTTAACATGATTAGTTCGACAAAAGCCAGTTTATTAAATTGCAAAAGATTGAATCCTAATATGTAAAACCAAAATAGTTTCTTCTTTATTTTAAATTCTACCAAGATGTTCCCCATTGATTAAATTCTTAATACATTGTAATTAATGGATATGTTATTTGGCATACATTGTTGATGAATGTTATCCTCCTCCAATGCAAAATAAAGTCGATGATCAGTTGAATAACATTCAACGACAATAACACTATGGGTAAGCACTTGATTTCAATAAAACAAACGTCGCAACGAGCGTATCGATCGGATATGGTCCAACAAACCGAGCCTTATTTAGGTATTTACAACTTCAAGGTTAGGTAACGCATTAAAGCACCGCGAAACTTCGTGAAAACTTCTTTACGGAAGTAATTGAGCATCGCATGTTGCCTACTGGCACTGGCCTGAAATCTAAAGTTAGGTTCACGCGATTCAATTCCGCCGCTATCCCGTCCTAACGGTGGCTTATTAGCCTTCGATGATTTTGAAAAGCCGAATGCTTAGCGGACACACTAGAGTTACAATGCACGCCATCTCGCGTACACACCGACACTTTTCATCTTGCGGGGTGGACCGTGAAATCGGCCGTAGGGCAGTTTTACCCAGAGGGCGAACGCTTGAAAACTAGTGACCCCGGAGGAGGTCAAAGATATTATTAAGGTCTTAAACCCCGATCGGCACCTGCCCAGACCGTATTAGTAATAAGGCATTAAAACTTTTACCAGGCCCGATTATTTGTCTACTAGCGAGCATTTTCAATGTACTTCAGCCACTTGTTCCTTTTCCTGACGAATGGAAGGAGGCCATTGTTACCGGCATACCAAAGCCGCGTAAGTCTAGTGGCCAACAACCAACCAGTAACCAACCGACAAGTTATCGTCCAATCAGTCTCCTCAACTGCATGGGGAAATTGTATGAACGCATAATTTGTCGAGGTTAAAGGATTACGTTTTCTCCAATGGCCTTCTACCAGACGAACAATTCGGGTTCCGACCTGAACACTCCTGTTCCGACCAGGTTTATCGCCTCACAGAATACATTCTGACGGGCTTAAACAGATTAAAGTCAGGCCTTAGATCCCATTACACGGGGTTGTCTTATTCAATGTCGCAAGGCATTCGATAAAGTCTGGCACAACGGCTTACTTACAAGTTATACTCTTTCAATGTGCCTGACAGGCTTGTGCATCATCATACAAGCCTTACCTTTCGAATCGCTCTTTCGATATCGAGTAGAAGGCACCCTGTCAACCAGACGCTCCTGCTAGCGGGCGTGCCACAAGGCTTCGTTCTTTCTCCCCGTTATTCACGCTATACACCAGCGATATTCCTAAAAGTTCTAATGTTAACCTTGTGCTTTTAGACGACACCGCCCTCCATTACTCCTCTTCCTCACCATCCCTTATAACCAGCAAACTCCAATGGCAATCAATAGCCCAGGCGATTGGTTTCGCAAATGGAGGATTGATGTGAATCCCGAAAAATGTAGCAATATACTTTAATCGTCTTCTGTCAGAGCTGACCTCACTCGTCCTACCACACGTCCGTTCCAAAAACCGCACATATGCTCGATGTAGACAAACACTCGGGCAATTGAACCTTATGGCAAACCGATCCTGGGAGAAGAAAGCAAATATTTAGGTGTTACTTTCGACAGTAACATGAGCTTCAAAAGCCACGTCAAAGATGTTAGGAGAAAAGCCGCTTATGTCTCGCATCGTCTCTACTATCTTACCAACAAAAATAGCAAAATGCCTCTTAATTACAAACTTTTATTATATAAAGCTTGCATACGGCCGATAATGACATATGCTTGCCAATCTTTTGCCCACCACTTAAATCAACTACAGGTGGTACAAAATAAATTTTACGACGTACCACTGGAGCGGAGTCCTTCATCAGAAATGTCGACTTACACAGCGATTGCAAGATGCCGACATTAGCGCTCATTTTAAATACATTGTTAAAAAATTCTATGAAAGAATAGAAATGCAAAATAACCCTCTGATGGTAAGCGCTGCAAACTATCAAGCAGACCCAGATGCCTCTTGTAGGAAACGTCGTCCCCGTAATATACTCTTAGACCCAGATGAAGAAGGGGGCTTAGGAATTCTGGACCCTTCAAGGGTCCTGCCACACGATACTACACACACAAGTAGGGATAACACACACGCACTTTTAGGTCTACCTCGCTCAAGAGCACGGCGAGACCAACACATCGCGTACACGAGATACACCCGCGTTCCAGGGCGGTTCTCACCGCCCCCAGCAATCGATTTAACAGTCGACCGAACATCGGCGCCTCGGTCCGTATACCGAGCGTCGATGATCCTTGCGACTTCTTCAAAATCAACCTCGCATCCTAAATGTGTGGCCATTCTTTAAAGTTTTGGTCACCAAGTTCGAGGGATCTCGCAATCCTCCGAACTCAGTAATAGATGAAGCTTCACACAGACACAGGTCTAGAAGCATAACTTCGAATACATAAGACATAAGACAGTCAAACCGAAAGACATTTTTTTATTGTTTTTTGTTATATTTACCGGTTATAACAAAATACTCATAGAATAAGAACAAGTGAAATTTTAACAATAAAGATCATTTAGCGCAATATAAGCAAGTAGCAAGGTGCTCTCCGTGCAAGATTGCGTCGCGTTTTCTTCCACCACATTTTAAATCTTTGATAACTTTAATAGTATTCATTACATCAAAATGTGGTCTATGAAGCGTTTTATGGATAAAATGAAAAACTTTTTTATTGTAATAGGTTGTACGTATACTTAAAGTGTATTATTTTGAATGAGCTTTGAATGTCTCCGAAGTGTCTGGAAAAGCCATTACCAAAGATTAGACAGAACGAACAGACAGGCAGACAAAAATTAAAAAAAAAATTGTTATATTTTAAATGTGTTTAGTTTGTTGTTACAATCAGACACAATTTAATTTATTTGTAAAGATTAATTAATATTAAAGGCAAAAATATTTTGTTTTTTTTATTTTAGTTTACCATACATCTTTCCTTACCTTTATTAATCCCAATGGATAAAATATATATGCAATACTCAATAGATAAAATATATATGCAAGACATACAACAGTATTGTAAATGGATATGTTATTTGGCACAATTATTGTTGATAAATGATTTATCCTCTTCCAATAGCAAAATAAAGCTATGCTGTTTGCATTCTATGAAACATTTTTAACAACGACAATCAACACTAGGGGTCAAGCCCATTGCTTTCGTAAAAACACGGACAGATTTATGCAGATGCATCTGGAATATGTACAGTGATGTACGAGTTTAATATTGATCCGCTTAAAAGGATTGTGTTTTGTTATCGTTATCGTTTTGAATGACAAAAGAATGATAAATACATTTTATTAGTTTTTAAAAAATAATTTGTCATATTTATCAACCATACTGAGTTAATAAAAAAGTCTGTATCTTAATTTAAGTTATAGTATGTTCTAAATATATTTAAAACCCTAAAACATACAAAGGTATATTATTCACATTGTATTACGGTATGTTGTATACAATAATTGTTTTAATTAAAATAAAAAGCTATAAAACCTTACTTACATACTCTAAATTAGCCGTCAGAGCGCCCTGATCCCATTTTTTGTGAAGATATACACACAATGTCCCTGCACACATTTTAAAATTGTGTTGCTACGACATCAACAGATTTCTTATAAATATAGGAATGTAGTTAAATTATGGTTTTAAGTCCTGATGTAATATGGTACAACGCATATAATAAATGTGTAAATCTAAGTTTAAAAAACACAAACCTATTGATTTTTTACTTTTTTTTTATAGCAGGCAGACGAGCAGTCGGGCAACCTTATGGCAAGCGGTCACCGACGCCATAGACATTGGCAATACCAGTGGTATCGCCAACGCGCTGCCTACCGTGAGATATATGGTGTTAAGTCTTGTTAACTCATAAAATACGCTGGCTACGGTGCCCTTCACACCGGAACACAGCAGTGTCTTCACTACTGCTTCGCGGTAGAAATAGGCACCGCGGTGGTACCCACGCAGACGGTCTACTGTAAAAAGGGTACTTACCACCGGTAGAACCACTTGATTAAAAGAACGCTTTTGGGTTCTCATGTGCCAGTTTAAAAGCCATTTCATTATGCAATTGAAATTTGAGAAGACTATAAAACTGTTTTATTGCGAAGCTATATCGAATAACATCTATTCAACTTAAATGAATTTAACTTCATTACAATAATATTATTGTTTTATGTTTACATTTAATTTTCTCTTTAAGGTTTCGTATCTTAAAATGTGTAAAAAAGGAACCCTCATAATATCACTTTGCTCTGCGTCTGTCATTTTATTTATCCGTGTCATTAGGAAATCTTTCGTTATACAAATTCTTAATGCTATTATTTTAATGCGTAGGTATATATCACACAAGAATACGCAATTTTTAAGTATTTGGATCGTAATGCTTATAAACAACAAGTCATGCAACAAAGCATAAATAAAACGTTATAAGAAAAATATATTTTTTTACGTCTTAGAAAGTAATTGATTTACATGAAATATAATCGATATATATCTTAATAATATTTACGGTACTATTTGGCTTTGTATTTTTGACATAAATTATTATACTTAGTAGCAACGGAAGTATAACGAAATTCATAAAATTAAATCGTACCAATACCAAACTTGAAACGCGTCATGGCTTGCCCGGTTTAGTTTTGGAAATTTTTACCACAAAAAAATATACAACAAAACTGTCGCCCGGACACTTTGGTCGACAATGATGAATTAAAATTATGATCGACGATGATACTCAATCTATAGCCGAACTAGCAACATCTTTTTATATTACCATTAAAATAATATTAGACCATTTGCAAGAAATTAGCAACGTAAATCGGCTTGATATATGGGTGCCAATAATGGAACCTTACAGACTTAACGGACTTTCAACGACATCTGATTCACCTTGCTTTACAGGTAAAAGAAAATCTTTTAAATCAAATTATTACGCGCACCTTAAAATGAATTCTGTTCGACAATTGAAAGCACTGAGAAAGTAGCAGGTCCGATACTAGTTTAGCGATAAGCTATTGCTAGATACCTTCCGTTGCTCCGCCTGGGCAACTATCTTTCTATCACAAATAAAAGCATTTTCCCAAGGCACAAAAGATTTTATTTGATTAACTTTTTTTGACTTCCCATGAATTGATTATGCACCAACGGGGAAAATAAACCTACATGTAGATAGTGGTTTATGTAGACAAAGAGTTATAAGTAATGCACTTTTAAGCATTTATTGCATTTACGTAATTTGAAATTATAGCCATGTTTCAGAAAGAGGACTATTTTTAATTATAAAAAATACTAAAGCGTTACTTATTTTCCTATTTGACAAATAGGTTTGATATTCGTAAAATATATACACTGTGTTTTTTCTAAATATGTAAGTGTCACGTAGTGTAGATTGTAAATAAATTCGATGCAGTGAGGGCAAGGGCGTAAACTAATCACCGTGAATACTTGTTACCAGACGACAACGCACATAGATTCTCCCCGTATCCGTATTTAAGAGTCGGACCGTAAAAGCTGCTTGAAATAATGCACTTAACAGTTAGTGATGGAAGACGCAGTGCTTTTACGCACTCATCGTTTACTTGATAATGTTTTAAGATTAATATAAGAATTGTTTATAACAAATAATAATGTTTTTTATCTCGAATAAACTAAAATTATAAATCTTTTTAAAAGATTACCATCGGCATTAAGCACAAAAGGTGTTGCCCAATATTTTTTTTCGTAATCTTAATGCTTCTCAAACATATTTTTAAAATTTTTTATATTAATTAAAATTTTACATTAAACAAGATACTACATATACAGAAGATTGGTGGAAGACGCTACAATGCAAATCAAATGTACCGTTTCAAAATGTGTTATAAAATCCAACTGTTAATTTTATTACTTGCCAGTCATTTACTTTTAAAACGAAACGAATGAATCGCTTAATATACACGTTCCCTAATGTTTATTTGTTAATTGAAACTCTTAATAAACAAAATTCGATACCATTTATAAAAATTGTATACAATTTCGAATTATCGATACAAATATTTCAAGTCTGATCTCTAAAATAAACTAAATTTGAGCCGGTAGTGTTAAAATACGTTAGGTGTACCAGTTAATGATATGTCTCATATATTTTTTATTAGTTTAACCTACTTAAGTATAAAGAACACATTTGTAATCGTAAATTGCTAATGATTAAATTCCGGTACTATTGCGTTTAATCAAATTTCTGGATGAAAGAGAAAATAAGTGCTTAATTTTTTTAACCATTAATAGTAAAATAAATACGAGGCATGTTTTTTAAGCAAGTACCGTTTTGGAATTTAAAAAAGATCTAAAAGATATCGCAAGAATTTTATTTTAACATCAAAGGCTGTCCCTTAATTTACTTCTCTACATCATTTCAGTGAATATTAGGGCACTTGTCGTAACGTCATGCCAGTTTTTAAACACCCTCCTCATAAAATTCTGCCGCCTGACTTGTTAACCACTACATCACAAGTGTTTGATTGGAGATTTAAATTTCTATGGCTTTAATTTTTGTGTGAGGGTTTACATGTTTATGATCTCCTATTTTACCATTTTACATTTATCTATTGGCAGAGCGCTTACACTCTAAGCGGTTACCTCTTAGTAGTAGCCCCTCTAGAAACCTCTCATATTTGTCTTTTAGATAACGTGATCTGCAGTTTTAGGATGCTTGGGGTGCGGTATATTTGATATAATTAATATTTTTTACAGTAATATTACTAAATTTTTCGACCAGAACTTCGAACTGTTTAGTAGTTTAAGAGGTAGTTCCAGCTAACTAGTTAGGCCACAAAAGTAAGTAAGTCCTATAATTTGAAACTTGACATGCTAAACACTTGCTAAATTGCGTATTAAACTTGTGAGTTCGTGCAAATTACTAGTACGGAAAAAATAATTGCAATAACGCCACAATAACTTTTAAGTGTTTTAGGACAATTTCAACGCGCACGAAACAATTATTAAAAATAGCAAGCTACCGAACAACGTGAGATAACATCAATGATAGAGCTTACCACCTTAACAGAGCTCACCAATAGGTTAACATCACTCTCAATGTCTAAAGATTAAATGTAATTACATTAATTTATCGCTTTTATTACTTTATTAAATAAAATGACTTTACGGATTTTATCGCGTTTATTTTTACATTCTAATTCCCGACGTTTCGGCTTTTATTACTATTTTTTTAATTACAACGAAGAGACGAGCTGAACGTTCATTTGATGGTAAGTAATGGAAAAAGCAGGATAAGATATTTAAAAATCCGCTCACACACAGATACCTATATATATTTTAAAATTAATAAAAAATATAATATGTAGTAATCTACAGGAATGTCAAAAATAAATTGCTGGCAATCGTTCTAAATATTTTAATTCTTCTCTTAGACTGATGTCGAACGCCACAAGTTGAATTATAGATTCACTGCAGAGATGGGGTGAAATATTAAAGAACTAAGGTGGTGCAACATGTTAAAATTTGCGATTTATACACGTCAAATTAATTAAAAAGATTAAGCGATAGGAGGAGAAGAAATATACTAACATTTTAATACATTCATATATTTATGCGAGTTAAGGAATGGGGCACCTTCAATGCAGAAAATATTAAACAAAAAATATTAAAAAATAGTAAATTTGTGGTATTTAATAAAGATTATTTATATAAAAGTTTTAATTTTATTGCACAATAGTGTATTGTAATTAATTTACTTTCTTCGTTTTTATTGCATACTTTAATCGATTCAAGAATGTTGTAAATGTGTAATATTTGTAATATTTATCTTTCACATTCTTAAATATAAAACGTTTTATAATAGTTTAGCAATTGATTATAGACATACATTTTCTTTGGTAAGATTCTAAGCTTTGTAACAGCAAGCTTTCAGTGCTCTTTTGTTGCCATTAACAGTAACACAATATTCGAACGCTGGCATTGTCTCAAACTTAATATTTTAGAAATTTTATGCATTTCAACGTGTTATCAATACCATTAAATACATGGATTCTCGGTGATTAAAAATTGACGCTGTTTTGTTGCAGGCTAATTAAATATCGAAACCTGTTAAAGATATAAAATTGGTATTTTTGTCCATTACAATTTGTAAAGAAAAAATGTTAAATAGCTGTCCAAATTGATATTATAAGGTCATAGAGAACAAAACTGTCAAGACGTTAAGTCCACCAATTTAATTCTATATTTGGCGTTATGACTTCGAATCTCGAGCGAAAATTAAAAATTGTTAAATAAACTTAAAACACAATTCAAACAAGTCTTCAAGCTCCTTTTTTACCTTTGTTCTTCATCCTAATATCATTGCTGGTGTAAATGACATGCTGTGGACACTCCGTGTTTTTTGTGCCAGGCTCTTGCAATCTTGAGCCCTGCGAATCTGGGACCCAATATTATTTTTTCATCGTTTTCCTCTAATCTTTCATCTTTATGATACGTCATTAAATCAATTCAAATAATAATAAATTTTAATTTTCCCCTCATAAATTTTTAATATTTTATTGTATTTCCGAAACAATAAAATTTTAAAGTATCCAATAATATTTTATTATAATAAATTTAACTCCTTATTAACAAATCATTATTAAGATAAACTACACAGTACAAGTCGCTAAATTCTAATACTGCACTAAGAAGCTTAATTTGTTCCTTGACTTGTTCAAATAGATTGCTAGATAAATGTTAGATATTATTGTACGTAAAACGCCGTCTCAGTCTGTTGAAGATAACGAGAATTGCGGAAGCAAGCTTGGTTTTCCCTCTTACTGTTTGTGAAATTGAGCGTTGTTCGATATATCAACGCCGACAAGTGAATCGTGGCATTTAGGGATTTGTGGTTATAAAGCAAAGTTGTCTTCTGTTGTAATAGAATTTTATTTAGTTATGGATTTGTTTTTTTTTTCTTATTTTTACCTTCAATATTGACCTCCTTTAGTAGAGACTTATTTACGGGACGTGGTCCATGGAATTTGAAGGCGTCCCCGCCAGCACCACATCTCAAAAGCGTCCACTCTCCTCCTATCCGTTAATCTCAAAGTCAGTCTCCATACCAGATAGAAATATAGAGAAGACAAATTATCGAATTAAACGTATTAGAAGTACTTTTACTTTTAGCAATATTGTATACTACTCTAACTAGCTTCATAAAAATAGGAGTACCGCATTCGCAAGGTATTTTTAAATTTGTTAACTTATTTCTCTGAACGAAACAACAACCACAATACTTTTTGGTTTCATGGTTCATATGTAATGAAGATTAAAACTGGAATGTCGAGTATATAATTAATTTGGATTTAAGGTTTCGAAGTTAGGAACTGATAAGTAATTTAAGTCTGAGGGAATAAATGCGGTATAATGTTTAGACGATTAGTTCTACTTAATTTATAGCCTAGTGTGACAAATTGAATAGGAATATTATACAATATTGTTATCATAAGTAACGGCATGTGCGAATAGTTTAAATTATATTCAAAAGAAATTTGTTATTCCTAAGTAAGCGATTTTAGTTGCTTTTGCTCTATTGTGTTTACGTAGTTTTTAATCGAATTGTTGCGTAGAAAAGTTCCTAGAATTACATAACGTATTCTAAAGCTTATTTTTATTTTCGAAACCGTTATGCAGAAAAGCAACGTTCCCGTAAAAACACATACTGTATTGTAATATATGCGATTTTCGTAATACTTAATAATAGTAATAATGAAGGTAATATCTCAATTTTTTAAGCTTTAATCTTTTTTCAATGAATTTATTAATATATAATAAACATTTCTTTGAAGTTTAAAAAGTTGAGAACAGATAGTTTCTTTGATAAAGATTAGGAGTAGTGTATTAATTAGTAATAGTCACTTTAGTGTAAAATACTAACATATGGATTTTTAAAGTAAACATATCTTTTTTGTCAAAAGTTAGTCAAAACTTGATATATGTAAACTGTGTCCTACCCAGCGTCACTTTATTTTAAGTATATTTTAACCATAAGCATTATTGTAATATAAATTACGACACTGTAAAAAAATACCAATTACTAGTCAAATTGCACCAAGAGAACGTTATTGCAAGTTCTTACAATATTGCACGTACAACTAAATTTATATTTACATTTTTAATAACTTACGACGTTTACGTTTATGTCCTTTTTTAAATAAAGTTGTATTACGGTTATTTAAATGTCTTTCACAAAACATTATCATCATCATCATCAGCCTATGTTAGTCCTCTGCTGGATATAGGCCTCCTCTCCCTTAATGCACGCCACCGCTTTCGATCTTTGACTATTCACATCCATCCCTCACCGGCCACTTTGCGAATGTCGTCACTCTATCTTGCGCCAGGGCATCGGTCTCCAGTCCAGAACTTTTTGACTTGAGCGGTCAAATAGATAGAAAATCTGAAAGTACAAATTGGCTAATAATTGTGGCACACCTTGAATTAATAACCAAATAAGGGTTTTAATAACAACGCTGTATTTATTTACAATGTGTGTCTAAAATTTGATCAAATCACTATACGCGACATTATGAAATTGAAGAGTAATATTATTAATATTGTAAATGGGAAAGTTTGTGAGTATATTTATTACTGTTTTATCCAAAACGACTCTTAGATCTTAACGAAATTTAGCAATAATATAACCTATATATCAGAATAAATTATCAGGCAAAATGTTATAGGATGTACTGTAGTTTATTTGAGATATGATAAGTGCAGAAAAAATCTGCCACCGGCGAGCTGTTCTAAGGCACGGACTACAAAAAAATATTTTAAGTTATAATTACTTCCCCTAATCACATTCACTAAGCTACTAAAACTGCAAAACGAAGCTAGTATTATATTTTGACAAGAAACAATCCATATATTATTGGGGCAGATGTCTCGAGGAAGACGCAGGCGGTGAAGGAAGACATTTTATTAAATTTGATTTTAGCTTGACAATTGATTTATTTTGGTAACGATGCCCACCTGTATTTTATTTGCAGATGAATGTGTTATTTTATTTAATATTTTTTTGGTCCTGTTTGACACTAAAGCTTTATATTATTTTTATTGTGGCCACTTGAAATAACCACAAAAGCTTTATGATTTATTTTTTCTATTTAGCCATTATGCATAATAAATAAGATTTAATTAATAAGTTCGTAAAGATAAAAAATTGAAGCAGAAATTTTTTTACATTATAATTTTTTATGATATATTCTTTATGTTTCTTCTGTAATAATTACATTTATGAATTACATATAGTATGAAAATTATTATCTTTATTAAATCTTTTGACAAACCTTATAAAAACATAAATGTATCTGAAATGTATAAGATATTATTCAATTATTTGTTTATGTACACAAATATTCCGTTTAATGTTTCTATCTTTATTTTTAAAAAATATTTACAAACAAATATCAGAAAAAAATTAAATATTATATGTATAAATTGAAAAAAAGTCCAATATATTGATGATAGAATGTTATTAACCATCATTAAACGTTGTGAAAATTCAAAATGAACTGAAACATGTAATCACCACTCACAAGAAATTAATTAATACGCTCTTGCAGCACTAAAAACGTGCCAGAGATCGTCCCCGTGCTCGATAGGGCTTTGCTTTAACTGCGCCTCACTAGCTAATTACTTTCCTTTGAAATCAGAACAAGTGGAAAAGTATAGTATTTTATACTTTTATATGTTCTATCTATAAAATTCTATGACTCGAAAAACCTTGTGCCATAATAAAACTCTTATATTTAACGCTGTTAACTAAAACGACTATTATGAAATTATAAGAAGTAAAATTATCGATTATTTTCCCGGTGACCAAATATTTCAGTGAGGTAGGCTGCCAATAGTGTGGGGAAAAATTTCACGGTCACATGAACGGGGCCGCAATATAAAGGCTAATATCTCCTATTGTCGCTGACACATTATAATAATTATTGAATCTAACTGAGAATTATTTATCATGTAGATAAGATTTTAAATGAGGACATTAAAAACTATTAAACTGAAAATCTATTTTAAGCTCACTTGCAGTATGCTTTAAGTGGATTTTGTTTGAATCTACGGAATGTAAGTCGTTGGACATTACTATGTGTCAATTTTATAGGATGGTCTAAATTTTGTAGTTTCATTCACATAAGTTACAATTGAGGTAAAAACTACAGTAAATAAACATTAAACGGAATATAAACCTCCATATGAAATTTATAAGTAGCAGCCACGTTGATATGAAGCTAACTATTTTATTATTAAATTAATTTAAAAATAACAAACCAGTTAACTAGGACTAGGACGGTTTCGTGACTCTTTTGAAGTAATATAAACTCTACGCTATTGTAATGTTATATAGCTCATAGAGTCTGCACGATTCCATTTTCGACATTGGAACCGAAAGTTCGATTCAAACTTGTACTTAAATAAAAGACGCAGCTAATACGCATGTGATATACATGTGTGCTGTGTTAGACATAAAATTATTGTGATATTTTTAACTGGAAAAATGCAATTAAAATTTGTTAATAATATATTAGGTAAATTGCCTTGCCCATCTACACGTATCAAGAGTTTATTGTTTTAGTTATGTATCATGAGTATGATGATGTAACCCGCGTTTTACATGTTAATTTAATTACTTGTACTTTATCTTGATCGAGAATATTTTTATTTATTCTGCCAAGCACCTAATTTATTTATTTAGCTATGTAAAATTATAATTATATAAACTATTTATTATCTGAAGGCCGTAAGCTCAAACCTGGACCAAATTAATTTTATATTAAAAAAAATAGGGCGCTGAGCATTAATGAATATTACGTAATAAGAAAAACAAGTTTTAAATTTATGAATTTTAACTAACGTTAACTTGCATGCTACAAGCAATTTCCTTCATGCTATGTTTGCAGCGGATATTTTAGAAAATAGATGACTATCAAGGGGTTTTAGGTATCGTACTTTGATTCATAAATTAAGATTATTCCTAACAAATTATTGTATGTTTATTTAAAACAAAATGAGTTAGGAAGCTTTTGCTTGTCCGAAAATTTGAACTACCAAAATTACCGAAAAAATCACTAACCTACTTTTTGCTACTTCAGTACAAATTGCCTGTTGATATGTCGATTCTTAGGATTATGATTAGTATTAATATCAATTAATGTTAGATATATGACGTCTTGAGATAATTTTTAGCAAATACTAAGATATTATAAAAAAAATTCTAATAAAATACAATTCGTAATAAAAAAAATAACTTAAAACGAATTTGTCTTATATCTTTATCAGAGTGCATTCTCGTACCAAGTATTATTATGAGATACAATTTTTTTACTAAAGGAAAAACAAGAGTACTAACGCTCATATAAAATAAAGCGAAAAAAACTTAAGTCACACATATAATTTTGAAAGGCTTAGTTTCTCCATCACTTATAGTTGCGGCGTGAATTTCGTGTGCGTTGCTGTCTGGTTACGAGTGTACTCTATGATAAGTATTCGTGCTTATCCCGACTTTTTCGTATTGTGAAGTCTCTTCTGTGCAAACAGTCTCAAGGGCACGTATGAAACAATCCTCTTTTACAAGTTTTTTACCGTAGTAGCAGTTTATTGAGAAATAATTTTTCAATTAAATTGTACAACTTTTTTCCAAAAAAAACTCATACAGTATTTTTATGTTCGCATGTTTCAAATTGTATTATAACTTTACATCGGTAAGTAATCAAAATGTCTCTTACTATTGACTTATGTCAATTATAACAATTAGATTCCTCTAACAATACATCAGTGATATGTATTGGATTTAAGCATTAGATACATATCTTGAATCATTTACAAACCAGAGACTTGAAGTGGAGTAAAGACTGTTACAAAGTGTATGAAATACAGTTTAAGATTCCGGTCAAAAGCGCACGAGTCTATTTATTTGTTTTTTATTCATAATATGTTTTGCATATGTATCGTAAACTTGTACATTTTAAAGTCTCACTGTTGATATTTTTTTTTTATATTTGACTCTAATAAGTAAAATTAAAGTTTTAAGATTGAACTAAATTTTAGTAGTAATTATATTTAATTATGTTATAGTATTAGAGTTGAGTCCAAAGTTTTAACTTAACCTAATTTGCATGAATTGTACATGTATGTATGTTTGTATGTGTTGTAAATAACCTAAATTGCATGAATTGTACATATAATCTATATTTAATACAAAAGTGAGTCAATGTATCTGTTACGATTTAAGTTAGTGGTTAAAGAATTTAAAAATATTATAAGAAATCTTAGTTTATAAAAATGACTTATAAATTCAGAATGCTAGAGTGAAATTTTTGCCCATTTTTATTTATATAGGCACGATATAGCGGATTATAAATAGAATAAATTAGAGAATTTAAACAACAATTTTTGGTGTATTAATTTAAAATTTCTCGAAACGCCTATTTCGTATTTATTATATTATGTAATAGACTTGGTACATTATTGAATTACGACTTACCTAAAATAAATAAAAAAATCTTAAATAGTGTAATTATGTTTTTATTCAATAACTGATCAAGTACTGATGACTAAATTGAAAATGAACACTAAAAGTAAATTCAAAAATTGAGTTTATGTTAAATAATATAATTTGATTTAGTAATTAAACAAGTTTACTAAAGCTGTAGACATTTTTTTAATAATAAAGCGTAATTCCATAAAAATAAAATAAAATCTGTAAGTTTTTGCAACCTTCCTCTAAACCTGGTTCAGTCTGATAATTACCAATCAGCTACTATTATACGAAAAATTCATGCATACCATATTGTCTCATTACTTTAAATATGCCTCTATAAATATATTGGCAAGAGCTTTTTGACAATTCTTTTATGAATTTATGACTCAAACTTTTACCCTGTTCACTTTTTTATTTAACACATTAATTAATTCCATTAAATTATTATATACATTAAACAGGCATTTTAGTTTTAAAGTTAATCATCATCATCATCATCAGCCTGTGATAGTCGACATAGGTATTGGCGATTGGTAGACATAGGCTTCCCTAATACACCCTATCCATTAGAGGGTTTTTGCACCGTATCCCACCACGCTGGTCCAAAGCGGGTTGGTGGGTGGACCGACTTTTACATGCCCATCCAACGCATGGATCGTCTTACTTTTCAGACAGTTTGGTGATTGGCCCAAATTGCCCTAACCAACTAGGAAACAACAATGAAAATTTCTTGAGTCCCCGCGGGATTCGAACCCACGACCTCCAGTTTCTAAACCACACGCCTATACCACAAGGATACGGAGGCAGTTAATTTTTTTGCAAATTAATTTTGCGTTGAAGTTTATGATAGGTGTATACCATATTAACTTCAATGTATTAAAAACCTTAATGATTATATTTATTTTATTATAGATTATCACATAATGAATGGATATTTCTTATCAATTTCAGTTCAAAATGAACTATTTACTTTCTCCTGACACTGTGTCTTTGAAGTTTTCAGAATTATTATTAATTAAATAAAATATGTTATTTCAGTCAGTTCCTTTTGGGCTCATAGTTTAGCATTTTATTATTGTTACAAATTTGCCGAAGACTCAGTTTTCTAAAATATTTATTGCACATTAATTCCAAATTTATAATTTAAAACTCAGGCTTTTGCCTGAATTGTGATATTCTCTTTTATTTGATAAAAGTTTGCTTAATTATTTAGCCAATTATGTATGTTAAATATTTGTTAACCGGGTCTCCAAACTGATGCACAGAAATATGAAACATTGTCCAAAACAAATTCTAGGTAATATAATATGTAAAATAAACGCGATAAAATCCGTAAAGTCATTTTATTTAATAATGTAATATACGAGCAAGCAATAGAAATAATTAAATATAATATGCATTACCCACCAACCCGCATTGGACCAGCGTGGTGGGATACGGTCCACACCCCTAATGGATAGGGTGTATTAGAGGAGCCTATGTCCAGCAGTGGTCTAACGAAGGCTGATGATGATGATGAATATGCACTTAAATATTTTACCGGTTTTGCATAAAAATAAAAACAAAATATGACTAAACCATTTAGTTTCCAAAAGCTTAAACCACAAGCAATAAAAATTATAAAAGCTTAATAGCTTTATGTATATTGTTTCTTTATGACTTCTTATCATAAAAATATATTAAAATTTTATGTTTTTAAAATTGACCACATGCAAATTATAAATAACTTTGAAAAGCTAGGTTAAATAGGTAATATAATGAAGATCATCATTAGTAAGCACACATGTCAATATTACCATACCTTTCATTGTTAAAAAGAGCATTTATCTTGGAACTGGGATTCCATTTATACAAGTGTATAATGAACCAAAAAGAAAAAGTAGTGGCTTAGATATTTCAAACTCAAATTACTAGTGTATTTTATTTAATTAGTACTAATAAAAATTATTATTAATTAAATTACTATTTTAACTACTGTTACTACTATACTTAATATTTACTACAATACTTAATAAAAGTTCAAATAACAGAAACGTTGACGTTGTTGGTTAACAGTTTTGAAGTATTAGTAATGGAGTCAAAGCGACAAACACTCACAAAAAGTTATTAAAATCTCTTCTCCCTTACTTTTATTAATTTATTAAATATATTAAGGTATTTTAAATAAACTTATATATGGAATGTAATAATATAAAAACACCTGTGTTAATATCATAAAGTTCTGTTTAACAATGAATCAGGAGGTTTTTCAAATTTTTTTCTGTCTTGCGTGCTATACGAATTGTGCTATACGTATACTTCTGTCGTGCTTGGTTTTTAACCGACTTATCAAAATTTCCCATGATTTTTTATATTTATATGCATATTTTCCTTTGTTTCTCTGCTCCTAGAACATTTATTTTGATCATTCCTTATTTATTTAGTAGGTAGTAGCTGGTCCCATTTTATAAATATTTTCGTTGATATAAGTCAGGCACATAAATTCTTCTATTTTAGAAATTATTAAAATTATTAAATTTCAATATTTAATTCAATATATAATTCATTATATATTTAATTATATTATATTTAATTCAATATATAAAATTCAATATATAATATTTTAAAATTATTAAATTTCAAATATAAAAGCTGTACACTTGCTTATTGATTGTCAAAGACCCTACCTCAATACACAGTTTAAAGGACTAATTGTCTATCTGTTTTTATTTGATATAACAAATTTGCTGTTTTTCACAGACCTTTATGTTTTGAATAAGCTTTGAATTTTTGGAAAAAGTTTAATTGTTAGAACGTTTTAAGACCTTTAATATCAAATATACGCATCATGCTAAGACATGTACGAGCTGCGTCGTAGATTTCTTATTTTTAATTCATTGGTACGCATCGGTCATCAAACATGTAGGGACGTGACCGTGCGTCGGGGCTCGACGGCAACACTTTGCCCATATTTTAAACATACTTACTTATAAATTTATTTCAGTCAGAAATCTGAACTATTATTTACCACAATGTTTGCATGAGATCCATAAAATTAAATGATTTCATTTAAATCAAAAAGCGTATTAAGATATTTATCTTTTCACCTTAATAAAATTGCAAAGTTACCGGTCCACATTACAATATTTTTCGTCACCATTTTGTAGACGAGCTTGCCCCGTCCTGGAAGCAACCTGGGGACGCTTTTCTTAGGAGTGAGGTTTTCCTAGAGACAGTAGACTAAACAAATACATATGTAGTATACGCAAAATGTCTAAAATGTTTACACTATTGTTTACACTATATCTTCGGGTTTTGTAAGTCCAAAATCTTGATGCCTAAAATGTAACGTGGCTATAAATATTAATAAATTCATTGAGCATTCAATGTTTTCTATGAGTATCTCTGTCTGCTGTCTCTTCAATATAATTATTCTAACAGTTTAATTTCTATATATAATAATTATTAAAACCGTTTATTATGCAAAAGATAATACCTCCAACTACATTGTTAATCTTTTCTGCCTTTTAGATTAGTAACTTTGTATTGCGTGTACTATGTATTAGATATGTATTATATTACGCGCATAAATAAATAGTTCTAAAGAATAACCACTGGTATAAAATATTCCTTTTATGTGTATGAGATAATTACCAAAAAAGTGAATAAGGAAATCATTTATTATGATCTTTTCTTATTTATTTACAATTTTGGCATTGATAAAGACAAAATGTCTTTGAATCGTAACCTTGTTGTGCCTTTGGAGTCTTACTCTTTTATTTACAACCAAATGTTTTTTTTCTTTTATCTTTAATTCCATTTAGTACTTTTTACATCTCAATGCACAAACAAGTATGTTTAATGTATTTTTTATATTATTCATTAAATGAATACATAAATCAATACAAAATATTCTAAAGTTAAATGACTTTATAGTGATTAGTTAGTCCTTAGATTCTTAATTATTACAATTTTTAGGTTTTTTCTTATTTTCATATTATGTGATGATGGTACAAGATATGGGTACATTACAACAAATTACAACAACAAATATATATATACAAGGAAGTTATAAATTTACTGCACGAACGTCGTAGAATGGTTTGTTTATTGATTGCAGACATCCATGTCCTTTGTAGAAGCTTAAAGGACTATATCGACAAGCTTTTGATGTTCTTTTGTTGCCATTTGCAGTCACATCATATTCGAAGTCAAGCGCTCCTTCAAACTCTGTGTTTAGAAAACTTTATTGCTCTTAACTAAAAGCTTGAACAGAGATTAATGTTTTTAAAACTATATATTCTATTTTTATTAAATATATTTTTTTGATTTTGATATTGCAGTATAATAGTAAACTAAAATAAATAAATAAAGGCATTCAAATAAAAAACACTACATTGAAGATAATTATTTTGCCGCATGTTTGTGGTCATAATCAAAACAATTAATTTTATTTATGCTCATTTAATTTAAATTTCATAAAATAGTTATGTTTCTTTTCTTTTTTAAGAATAAAGCCGCTGCAGATCTTGTCGTTACGATTGAGTTTTGATTAAAATTTTAATTCGCCTGCAATATTGTAATTACAGATGATTTACGATTGCCACTAGATAATAAGATTGTTAAACCCTTCTTGTTCAGCTTTTGTTGCTACTTAATATTCAGGGTTAATTTAAAATATATTGTATACATTTTTTTACCTTGGCTTCATTTATTAATGAGGAATATCTTTAATAATATTTCTAAAAACCAAAATCGTTTTTAGGAACACCATTGCGCCTTTAATTAAACTAAGTAAAATTATTAGCCATCATGCATACATCCATTAAAATAAAGAATAATTATGTGTGATGTAGTTCCATGATCAATAATTTTAAATATTTTGTTAAAATTTTATTTATACATATATAATAATAATAAATATTTTTATTAAACGCGATAGAATCCGTAAAGTCTTTTGCAGTGATTTGATTAAACATTAAATCAAATCACCTAAGTTACGATGCCAAGCGGGCAGTGAGACATCAGCCCATACATAAGTCTAGGAGTTTATCATATACATTGCGGTCTACTGTTCAAAACAGTACAAAACAGCGGGTTAAAATAAATATCGTTATTATGATAATCCAAGTTAGAAATTTTATGAATACCCCTCAAATAACGAGTACAACAATCTGATAAAAAGTTAATTTCCAAACTTGAAAAACAACACTTTAGACAAGTATTACCTTTAATAACTTATTTATATCTTAACTTGGAGTCCTTTGAAAAACTCTTTGATAGAATCTTAGTCTGGAAAGTTATAAATGAAATTGATTTTACAAGATTGGTAAAACTTTTTTATTCTGCGACGAAAATATTTTGTGCAAGAATTACGAATACGGACCGAACATTGTATGTAAATGCGATTTTTTTGCTGAAGACTCGTTATGTGAGAAAAAGAAACCCGTGTTTTGTTTTTTTTTTATATTCGTTTCCTACTTTTTTATTACCCTTTAAGATATTATTTTAATATTGATTGATTATAAATGATATTGATTGATCATGTGCGAAATATTTTATTGTAAATAACGTATTCCTACAATTCTGAAAACTAATAAAAATTTTTACTCACTCCAAAATGAATTTGAATTACCATCCACTAACATGAGGTCAAACACAAAAGTAGTTTTCATCCTTACCGTATGCACGTCAAAATATCACTGTAAACGCGATGGAGAAGAATAGAGTTATCTTTTGATTCGTTGGATTCCTTCGATGGATTTTCATGCAGATGACAGTAACAGGGATATTTAAGATAAAAGCTTGTTTAAAATAAACAAAACATATTAAAAATTATAAAAATGATAAAGGCATAAAATGACAACTTATTTTTCAACTTCAATTATGGCTTATTTCGCTTATAGGCAAGAAATTAATTGTTGTTGCTTACGTCGTAACATTAATAATTTTACCGGTGGTAGGTCCCCTGTTTACAGGAGACCGTCTGGGTTAGTACCACCGCGGTGCCTATTTCTGCCGCGAAGCAGTAGTGTGAAAACACTGCTGTGTTCCGGTTTGAAGCCACCGTATTTACTGGCTAAACAAGACTCAACACCCTATGTCTCACGTTAGGCAGCGCGTTGGCGATACCACTGGTATTGCCAATGTCTATGGGTGTTGGTGACCACTTTCCATCAGGTGGCCCGACTGCTCGTCTGCCTGCGTAAGCCAGTAAAAAAAAACAACAATAAACCAAGTATAAATAATAAATTATATTAGGCCGAAAATTGACAAATGATTACTAAATTTATTACATCATTTAAGAGGCAGTTGGTGAATATTAAATTACTTCTTTTAATACAGGGTTGGTTGCATTCACGTGATCAGTTGGCGTGTTATTTAACTAACTATTGCCCACGACCCCATTCGCGTATCACTATATAATATAAAACAAAGTCGCTTTCTCTGTCCCTATATCACTATGTATGCTTAAATAATTAGAACTACGCAACGGACCAATGCGGTTTTTATTAATATAATACATATGCATAGTACATAGTGATTTAAAACGGAAGGTTCATATGTATAATATTGTAGAGAAGCGCTGGTAAATTTATATATTTTTCCATACATTTTTTAGATATCAGTATTGCACCCGTGCGTATATTTTTTTTGACTGGATCTCGTGCTCTGTGGAGTAAACCTATTAGAACATACCAGATATGGGAGGGCACGTTGCCCCAGGCGCGTCTTCCCACCGAGTGACTTAACTGCACTAAGGGACCCCAGATTCGGCTTGGGCCACCACTTTCGGTTCCCGTTAGCTTGCTGAATCGAGGGTTTCCCACGTGGGCCGACGCCTTGGCTCCATTCAGACACTTTCTTAAGGATGATTTAATAGCTAGAAGAGCTCTATCTAAACTTTACTACCACTTCGTAAAGCGTTGGCGCTGGGAGAAGAAGTGGCCCAAGAAACTCCAGCAACGCTCTTATATAATTTGGTGTTAAGCTACAGTGTCATATAGCAAAGGGTATGTAATTTCGACCTCACCGGTAGGGCCGATGTCATTGATGTTGAGTTTTTCTATATTCGAAGTGTAGGGTGTGTTTGGGTACTTTTTGGGTGTACTACTACGCCACCTATTATGCCTTTAATTTTTTGTTTTTACAAGAAGTAAAAACCTAGCCATAGCGTTACCGCCGGTGGCGACAAATTCATCTGCTGCTTGGTTAAATGCGCTGGCTCGTAATTGGCGAGGACTTCTTTGTCCTTTGGTCTGAGACAATCGGCAGTACCGTGATCGCCGAGTCATTTAACGCAACGGGGGCGGGCGAAACAGTTCCACGAAGCGTGACCGAATAGAAAAGACCGCTGGAATATGGTCGCTCACAAGAGATACGGCTGATCCCACACAGTTGATCGCCATCATAAATGCACTTTTCTTTCTTTGATCGGTCTAGCGTAACCAGCACCATACCGTAAGGGTGTTTGGCACGTGGGTGGTACGTACGTTGTACCGAAAGGGCGGGAATATCTAATTATTTGATAGTAGATGCTATCTCAGAGCAAGGGATTTCCTCAGGCAGTCCTTTGACCACTGTCCTGAGTACGCGGTCATCCGGTAACGTGAATGTGTGCTCCTTTTCTCTGAGGAAAGAAGTCATCTTTTAATGAATCCCCACCCACATCTCCTTTTCTTGGAGGTCAATTAGTAGGGGAGTAGAGCCGTGCCTGGGAAGGCTGGGATGAATGGGCGGGGCGAGAAGCCAGGGAACGCCTAGGATCGGCGGGATAGATAGATGGGATGGCTTTTGCCGACTGGGAGGTCGACGGTTGGGTGCCCTGCTGGGGACGGGTGGTAGAAGCGTCAGGCTTTGCAACCTTGACGGGAAGGACGGAAGCAGGTGAAGAGGTGCGAACCTTACGCTTCCTCTTTGATTTGACAGTTTTGAAGCCATCGTCGGGTTTGGGATTAATTAACGCCTCGACCTCTATATCCGATTCACTGCGGAAGCTGACGTCGACAAAGTTGTCGTCGCCATCATCCACAGGGAACGGCGTAGTAGGCCCAGGCGTTTCGGCAGAGGTAGGAGCGGTAGGGCAATGCTCCACGATTAGAATATGCATCGCATCGGTGAGTTTTAGGTGTGGGTGATCGGGTGGTAGACCAAGCGGTTAAGTCGCGTCGATACTTGATACATAGGTTGCGTCGCCCAACGCAATCGATGAGTCCCGGCGATCGCCGAGCGTAAAAATCCTTCCCGCCCTACTGGGCTCAGTAGGAAGGTGTGACATGGTTGGTTCTGTAACAAGAAACAAATATTAAAACGTTCAACGGGCCTAGTATAGTTGTAAAAACAACTAGTTTAGCCGAGAAACACGATAAGAAAAATAAGAAACAAGATAGCTTCGTCAAGCAGCTGACAACACAATTGTGTTAAACAACGAGTTGCATAACACAGCCGTGCGAACGCCGGTCGCTTGTGGTAGCGAAACAAATAGCAAACGCGCTGACGTCAGCGGTACGACAAAAGTTTTTATGGGCTCAGGTGCACTCAAAAACACAGATGGCGCAGCGCGATGACTTTGTGGAAGCGGACAATGATACCGCGCGGTGAGCTCTGGAAACTAGGGCGAACACGTGCGGACGGGTCCGCTGCTGTTGACGTAATGTCGTGCGGAGCCGGGCGGGTCGCTAGTACTGTATTTTTTTTTTCAAAGTAGCCTGCTAACTTCCAGCTACATCAGATATCTTTTATTGAAAGTCCAGTCAAAGTCGGCCCAACCATTCCAGAGCCAGAACAAACAGACAGACAGACAGAAGGATTTTAAAAAAGGTTGTTTTGTTATATGTATCCGTGATATATCACAGTGTAATCATTCACTCCAATCCATTTTGTTTATTTGTATCGATGTTTGCACTTTACAGTAGAAAGTTATGTAATTACCATATCAATTAAATTTAGCTTACATAATAGTTATTTATAGTTAGTTTATTAGTTTGTTAATTTATTCAATGTTGAGATGTTTCAACGATATTCTGTTGTTATTGTAACTTTTTCTGATGTTCTATTTTAAATAATGTCCTGATAGAATTAATTTAATTTGCGTGGTAGAAAACAGACCGTTATTATTATTGCGTTGTATGTTGGTCTGTAATCGTATTAAAATTCATCACAAAGTATGTTTTTTCATATATCTCGTTGCTCTGCTCCTACTGATCAGATTTTGTTCATTCTTTTTTTAAATGATACGTTTTAGCTGACATTTTGTCTTATTTTTTTAATAATATTTTATTATGACCTTTAATAGAAATTTGAGATATAAAAAATTAACGGCACTAACTTGAGGTCAAACACAAGAGTAATTTTCATCCTTACCGTATGCAAGTTAAAATATCATTGTAAACGCGACGGAGAAGAACAGAGTTAATTTTATGATTCGTTGGATTTCTTCCATGGATTTTTATGCAAAAGAGTTTAAAAAAACAACACATACTTCAATACTAAAAAAATGACGAAGGCGTGAAATGACAACTAATTTTTCAACTCTTAATCATCAAATAGGTAATATGGAATCTTTGGAAAAAAAAACATTTCTTTTAAGAATGATGATTATAATAACGTTTAATTAAGTCACATTATACATTATTAGGCTATAGTTTTCCTTAAAGTCAAATTACGACAATTAAATAGCTTGATAGAAAGATAAACTTGAAAAACTATTAAATTAAATTAATAATAAATGATCATCACGAAACATATTGAAAAGATGCTGTTATTTGATTAGGTGCATGAAATAAAAATCAAATTCAATATAACTATGGTATTCTTATTTTTTTTTTCGTTTTTTTGTTTGCAAATATAAATACGTACCTACTCGAGATACCATCATATTATCAACAAAAAGTTATTACATGGTTATTATTCTTCCCAAATTACACGTTACGTATTGGATCTAATAAATGGAGCAAAAGAAATAAATGAATGCCTTTTACAAACCCGTGTGTACGACATTTGTTAATTATGGCTTATTTCGCTTGTAGGCAAGAAATTTATTGTTGTATCTTACAATATCAAATCAACTATAAATTATAAATTATTTTATTACGAAAATTGGTTCTTAGATGATGTAAAAAACTAAATTTATTACATCATATTAGAAGCAGTTGGTGAATATTCAATTTTTCTTCTAATACCGGATTAGTTGCATTCACATGTTCAGTTGGCGTCTTATTTAACTAACTATTGCCCGCGACCCCATTCGCGTATCACTCTATAGTATAAAACATAGTTGCCTTTTCTGTCCTTATATCCCTAAGTATTCTTAAATCGTAAGACCCACGTAACGGACTTTAACGCTGTTTTTATTAATATTATACATATACGTAGTGCATAGTGCAATGGTAAATTTATATATATTTTTAGTAGATTTTTCAGAAATCAGTATTGCACCCGTGCGGAGCCGGGGCGGGTCGCTAGTACTGCATAACAAAAAAAATTTTTTGAAATAGCCTGAGTTACTTCCAGTTACATCAGATATCTTTTAGTAAAAGTCCAGTCAAAATCGGACCAGCCATTCCAGCCAGAACAAACAGACAGACACACAGAAGAATTTTAAAAAGGTTGTTTTGTTATATGTATCCGTTATATATTACAGTGTGATCATTTAAAATCAGTTATTTTGCTGTTACAAGTAGACACTTCATTTTGTTTATTTTTATCGATGTTTGCACTTTACTGCCGAAATTGATGTAATTATCATCAATTAAATTTAGCTTACATAGTTATTATACCCATTAGTCGGTTAATTTTTGAATGTTGAGATATTTCAACGGCATTCTGTTTTTATTATTACTTTTTCTGATGTTCTATTTTAAGAAATGTCCTGATAGAATTAATTTAGTTTTTTTGTAAGAAAACATAAACCGTTTTTATTATTTTATCATCAGAAAGTTTTTTTCGGATTCGGAGAGTATGTTTTTTAATATATATGTTACCACGTTGCTCCAAGTGATCAGATTTTGTTTAATCCTTTTTGAAGTGATACTTTTTAGCTGTCATTTGGTCTCATTTTTTTTTAATAATTATGTATTAAGTCGTTTAATAGGCAATCGAGATATAAAAATTAACATCGTGCAATGAAATTGCAAACGCTGCTGAAATTAAAAAGATAGACTTAAATTATGCCCTATGTAAATTTACTCCTCAAAATTATCTATGATTAAGTCGCGGAGCGCATATATCTATGATTTAAGAATAACTCACCATTACCATTTTAAAAAATGGCAATGAATCATATTCAAAGCTCATTTACGGTTTTGTAGTGTAATTTTACCTCAATAATAATGAATTAACAAAAATCTTCCATTTGTGTGCGTGAAACGTGTCATACATGACATTTTTATTGAATAAATAGCTTAAAATATATTCGAGATTACAAATGCAGTATATAAAATATTCGATTTTTCAACAGACACCGTATGGGCTTAACAACTATCTATACACACTTTAATATGGAAAAATGGCAAGTAGAAAGAAATCAGCAGACACTGTTTCGGATTTTATTGTATGAGAATATTGGTTTAAATCCTGTGGTAAAATAACTTTGCGTTGTCGTTATTTTCAAGTTATTTATGGGGATGAATGCCCACCACCCGATTGCTCTAAAGTATGATGATCAATTTAGTTTAGTTAAATTCAATTGAATCTAATGAATAATGAATGGAACACCTTTTGGGTCGTTAAAGATGTTTTTCTATTTCTTTCTCAACTTATAGTTCTGCCGCTAATAATAATATTTTTAACAAGTTATTATTTATTTATTTCACTTGAGACAATTACAGTCTTAGCCAACATACAGACAGCGCTTGCATATTTATTGCAACAATGAGCCAAATCAGTATACTACGTTATCAAAATAAGGCGATGATTATATTCCTTATATAATAGACATGTGATACATTCCAGTCAATTATAATAAGTAAATTTGTAACGTTAAAAATTAATTGTAAATTTTTTTTTAAATATTTTCACAACATAAAAAAATGTGTAATATTAAATTAAATCTAATGTTCACGTGTTAAAGCACTAATACGAGTATGTAGATAGGAACATCAGATAGTGCAACAGAGCACTCGAACGTTTTAAATTTTAATCCGATCGTGATAAAATTTTAAAAGGATAGCTTATGCGATACTATATTTCTGCACTAAAAATTACGTGCGTTGAATTTATCTAGTGCATACGGCTTCGGGATATGGTCCGAAAACCTCCTAATGGAGGAGGCGTGCAGTAGGGAAGGCCTATGACCAGCAGTGGACTAACACAGGCTGATGATGTAAATTTATATTTACGTTACTATAAAAATATTGTCATTTAAAATTTCAATTGGTAGATTTATTCTGTTTTAAATTATGCCCGTTTTTAACGTAGAAGCTGTAAAGTGATAGTAAAACATTGTTTAAAGCTTTTTGTTTTAATATTTTTTCCCACATACAAACTAGAGATCCGCCCTGGCTTTACACGGGTGCAATGCTGATACTAAATAAAAATTCCTTGCCTGTGACCCTACCAGTGAAGAGCCATTTTTATCTATATTAAAAGAACAATATATTAAAGGTAAAAGTCCACCCAGCGGTCGGTACGGTCCAAAAACTTCCCAACGAAGAAAGGCCGATGTCCAACAGTTGACTTACACAGGCTGATCATGAACATAAAGTCAGATGCCTAAAATCAAGGTTTTCAAGAAAATGTTATTATAATTCTTTAAAGTTTTTTTAATATTTGGTAGGTTTATTATTCATTAAACGTATAATCTTGACTTTCTGACAATCACTATATGGACGAAGAAATTATTTAACACAGCATATATATTCCCATCATTCATCTCAAAGTAAACAACGAAACGTTCAAATGATTATCGAAATGCAACTCAGCAGTTGAACATAATTACTTTTCAAATCCTTAATATACCGTATCCTTATCACGTTTGGTAAGTTTGCGTAGCTTCGTTCGTTAAATCTGACTAGCACTTTATTATAATACAATAAACAAGTTTTATATAATATAATACAATGCAAATAAAAAATATTTTATGTATGCAAGTTAAATAACACTACAAAAAAGGCAATTACCTACGTATTATATAGGTTTTATGCATGTATAAGAATTACATTGTACTCTCGGTCATAATATCGCCAATCCAATCTTTTAAAATTAATGATTTTCACCAAATGTTATATTATTATTTTAATATAATTACTTGTTTATATTTTTTATATCATTGATTTTATCCGCATACAGCCAGTACTTTTTATAGATTATTCGTTACCCTTACCAATTTGTACCGCTTTATTACACTTATGCCAAAAGATTCTTCAACTTTGCGTTCGCTTATATCGTTTTATAAAGTAACTATTACCTGATATAGATCATAGAAATGGTACAATCGCACACAGTTTACGTTTGTCGTCATAAAGTACAATTCTAGTCAGATAGCTACTTACTTAGTGTACTTATCCCTATACTAGACTTTAGAATCTACTTTAAAGAACGTAACAACGATAGTACTCATTCATGTATGCTAATAATAATAATTACGTAATAGAATGTTTGGCTTTACAGACATTAGTCGTTTTCAGTATTTTGTTTAAGTAAACCTTCAAGTTCTTATGAGGGGTAAAAAGAAGTTTTATTATTATTATTTATAGTATGATTTATAGTATTAACGTTACAACTTAATAATAAATGGGAGGAATACCATTTGAGTATTCATCATTTAACACTATCACACAATAATTTGTTAAAAAAACAAAACTAAGCACAACTTTTGCTAAGGCTATCCTAAAATAAAAAGTAATATTTGGAAACTTTCCGTAACGACCAACAGTAAAGTTTAAATGAAGAATTTTGCCTTTAATATAATTAATATATCAAATTTATTTTACATTGATGTTATTTTCATGACTCTTTAAATACCGAATCCACCATTCACGTTTAAAACGAGTAACGGCAATCTGTTCACTACACAGACATTGACTTTGATTTTGATTGAGAGTGACGCAGCCACGAATCTCAATTTAACGCCTGATCTGTTGCACCAGGTGATGCTTTTTTCATTTTAATCTAAGCTTTTTCTGTAAGACTGTTTTCAAATCAGTATCATGTCAATATTAAATAATAAAAGGAGTAACTTCTAATCTATTTTAAGTTCGTACACAGAAGAATAACCGAATGCCTGAAGGAATCTGAGATCCGGTGGGTGATTTTGCTTAAGTTGGCCATCGGTTGTTACTTTAAATTGAAAGACTATCTGATTTAAATCTGTAGTTATTATTTTTTACTGGTAGTAGTCTCCCTGCACCGTAGGCCTCTTCCAAACCCTTCTAAACATCTGTTTCCCGAGCCATTTGCATCCAGTAATCACCGCACTCGCGACTGAAAACATCTCCATTTCTTCTTTTTCTGTCCCATGGTATATGTATATATAGGTAAACGTTTTGTATAAAGCTATCAGATAAAATTGATAACAGTGATGTAAAAAGCAAAACAGGAAACATAGACGTAAGGAAAAGAATTAGACTTAAAGCTACTATTTAAATGCCATTGGACAGGACATGTTTGCAGAATAGATAACAGATGGATCAAATTCGTGTATTATAATTTTATTTGAATAAACAAAGAAAATTGATGCTAAAATAATTATTTTACTTTCTGCTTGTCTGTGTCTTCATTTTTAGGCAGCGATAAAAGTGAGGTATTACAACTGACACAATTTATAATTTATAGAAGAAGTCTTAGGAAGGCATCCAAGTTATGTACCACTACGCCTGTGATAAGTGCACTAAAAAAAATACATGATAACCAATATTGATAAGTCCAATTATTTTTGTTCTCACGTTTAATAAGCCGTAAGCAGTTATTTTATTTTAAGACTAATTTTTAATTTATTACATTTTCGTTGTGGAATATTTATTTCTATTTGATTTTATTATTAACACCTCAAATGACTGCGAAGTACGGATAGGAGTTCCTTTGATTCATGAGTCAACAATTTCTAAACTATTTTAAACTCTGTTAAGTATAGTTAGCTTTTAATATCATTCGTTAAGCATAATTGCTTTTGGGATTCGTACGCACTGTTCTGGATCATTTGACGGTACGTGATGGAGTGAGCATTTGTTAAGCACTGTTAGAGACAATCATTCTGAAAACGAGTTAATTTACGAGTGATCTAAACGAAAATTAATGTTGTTTAGAACTGCCGGTCACTTAAACTGACATCTACCAAATGGAAGCACTAAAGTTGTACTAGAGGATAAATTTTCACATAAATAGACTGTAAATATGTGTGATTACGTTTTGTATTATACATATAAACTGTACACCATTATAACTTAAGTAATTTTCATTCAATTATAAAGGGCTATTTAAATGATCATAAATATGAAGTAAGAAAATTCAGAACTGTACTTGATTATCAGCAGGTAATAAAATACCAACTACGATTAACAGAGCGTAAAATGGAGCACAAAATTATTGTACACACACAACATTGATTAAAATAATCGCTATGGATTCGTAGTCGTTATCTTATAAACTTAGGCGTATATTCTCAAATTTTGAGATAGTAATTGATCATATATTTTTACAAGCTCCTACAAAATATTTATAACATGTAAAAAAATAGAATTTTAACACAAATATCTGACTGGCTTAAAATCAACTAGTGTAAAACGGTTACTTAGATTTCTTTAAGTTCTTCCAGCACAGTTTAGGTTACAGTAACTTAAATTATTTACAAATTTAATGTTTTACTATTTACATAACCATTCGAGTTGTCGTTTAACGCAGCTTAAAATATACAACGTTACAATGGTATTAAAATTCATAGAGCTCTATAATGTATTTAGTTAGTCTTTTTCATAATCGCAACCTTTTTTCATTGTTTATTGATTTAATATTTACACCAAATTGTACTTTTTTGCTTTTTACGTTTAAAAAACAAAGAAATATTTATATTTACAAACAGTATACAACTTAAGTTTTTAGAGGCGGGAGGTTTCCTTTTAAGGGGGGCGATACATCCGCGGTGCCGATTTCTGCCGCAAAGTGGTAGTGTGAAAACGCTATCGTATTCCGGTTTGAGGGGCACTGTAGCCGGCGTTTTTGCTACGCAAACGAGAAGTACCATCCTATGCCCTCACGGTAGACAGCGCGTGGATGAAACCCGTGGTATTACCAATGTCTATGGGCGTCGGTGACCACTTTTCATCAGGTGAGCCTACTGCTCGTCTGGCTTCGTTAGCAGTAACTTTGTACAATAGCTATTGATACTTTTAACTGCTTATTCGTATTTTTTAAAACGTGATATTTAAAATAGCATACTTCATGATTATTAAAAGGTTTGCTACACAAAATAAGAAAAATATGTATGAATCAAGTATCTCTTCCTTCAGTTTTACTTTATTTTGAACGTAAAATTGCATAGCGCAATTACAATTTTTGTTTTGTTTTATTTGCATAATTTTTAGACAAATAACGTAGAAAAAATGTCTTAGAAACAAAAGAATGACAAAATTTATTCAAACAGATTATTATTAGGTAATAAAGGTACAAACAGGTGTTTTGAATATTTGTTCCATCATTCATAAACTGCTAACGAATTGGCTTTGTCAATCACAAAGCTGATTTGGCTGAAAATAATCTACAAAAAAACTTCACGGTCCTTGTTGATACTTATTTCATATTTGGAATCCCTTTCAAAATATATTATTTTAAATTGGTCGTATTGGATAAATAATTTCTGCTGGGTAATATATTTTAACAATTAGATTAGATAAATAAGTAAATTGCTCAAGGTATATATTTTTATCATATATTGTTTCAAAAAACTCAACATAGTTCATGGTGGTAGCTAAACCCTTTATATTTTTAAACTTGACATTAGTACAATGTAAACTATTCTCTCATTAGATCATATTTTAAAATAAATAGAATTAAAAAAATGTGACAATATTGTATATCTAATGAGGTACAGAGATATATATTTCTATCCTTTAGTACAAAATAGTCATTTATTACGTTAAAACCTTAAATTTTTGCTTGTACCCGCTGTACAATATGTATAAATAGGAGAAACTATCTACTTTTGCATTTGAAATTACAGAATTTATATCGTAAGGTACATATTTCGTGGTCGTTTCATTTATTAGTCGAGCATTATTCATGAAGCTCCTCTCTCTATAACGAAGAGATTCGAGAATGAAATTTATTCAAGATAAAAAAACTAGTACATTTATTTAAACACCTTGGTAAGTTTTTTGCAGAAATCTGTAAAACTTATTGTATATTTTTAATATTTTGAGCAAATATCATGTTTTTATATACTCAACAAACTGGAAGTAAAAAAAAAACAATTTTAAGTGTTATTAGCTTAATAGAAAAGTAGTGAAGATTTCTTGAAATATTAATTATATTTAAAATTACTTCATTGAAAGCAATCGGATTACATATTTTAATTTTAACTCGTAAAATTGTATAACCATTCACAAAACATGACAAATAAAAAATAAATCATATTCCCTCTATTTAATGTGGACATATCCACTCAGAATTGTGATTAACGGGAGCAAATATTGTCTAAAATGAATACCGTGATGTTTTTACACCCATGTTCTATCCATGAAAATGAATTTTATAAAGAATTATAGGTAGGGATAATTTTGAACCAGACATTTTACATATAAATATATAATAATTTGTTCATAACAATACGCCCATGCTATCAACACTGGTATCGATTGGCGTTCAGCTAAGCATAGCTTGTATCTCAAAACCCTATATATATATATTACCTCGTTGGACCTCTCCTAAAGCTCCGATTTTTTGATCATTCTTTTTAAATAATAAATATTAGCGTCCCATTTGTCAAGTAGATTAATAGACATTTGAGAAATAAAAAAATACGGCACCAAAATCTCAACTTCGTACGATAAAATTAAAAACGCTACCAAAACGGTAAGAGATAGAGTGTTTTACATAATTTGAACATTTAGAAGATAGTATTTTTTACATAATTTTAATTATAAAAATAGCGTAATAAAGTATTTTAATGTAAACATTTTTAAAAACTGCAGTCATGAACATTCAAAGTTAGTTATTACATTAAATAAAAATGATCATTCTATGTACATAAAACGTGTTATCGACGACATATTGATGAAATGAATACCTTGAAAGTTTTCAGAGATTTAAAATGTGGTGGCAGAAAATGCAACCCAATTTTGTACGGCGAGCATGTAGTTACCTGCTTATATTGCGTAAAATAGTTATACGTTTTTAAAAGTCGGTAATATTTTTTTGAATTTACTTATATTCAGCATCTTACAAAATATGATAAATTAACTACCAAGGCCGAGATGTGGCTCTGAAGTGGCTCAATACGTTTAAAAGTACTTTGTGTATCCAGCGTATGCGCACATAATACGCAGTCCCAACTATTTGGTGCGAGTCTGATACAACCTATCCTAGACCCTGCGAGAATGGGAACGCGTAGGTATTTCTCGAAGAGAAACGCTGCCTCCGTAACCGTAATCGTACGAGGTGGTCTGATAGAATGCCTTAGTGAACAACTTTCATATTAAAGCACTATTATTATGTCCTAAATGTCATAAAAATAACGTCATAAGCCTAGCGCTCTTATCGCTCTTAACCTTATCGTTAATAAGAACGCAATGCACTGTTGCAATTGCGTTATTGGCTATTTGCTTGTTAGTAACCTACTGTTATTAAATTATTTTAGGTCAAGTTTATATGAACTTAGCCGTAAATAAAGGAATATATGCATCAATTTATACTAATGCTCTTTATATATAAATTTTAGATCGACCGTAGTCGTGTCGCAGTTACCCGACTTGAATTTCAGATGAATATTTCATGATGTTCTGTTTTAACGGTCCTTTTTTATTTACATGTGTTAATTTAATATTTTTAAAGAAGATTATTTGTGACATAAATGATACGATAAAAATAATAGCCATTTGTATGGTTAATGAGGATATTAAAATGTTTTGGATTGTTAATATATTAATGAATTATTTGCTATACCGGTACTCGTTAAGGATGAAAATAATAGATTATTTTAAATATATACAATTTTAAATTACATCATCAGCCTGTTTTAGTCCACTGCGGGACACAGGCCTCCCCTAATAAACCCCTATCCATTAGGAGGTTTGGACCGTATCCCACCACGCTGGTCCAATGAGGGTTGATGGGTGGACCGACTTTTGACCATCCGACGCATGGATCATCTTACTTTTCAGACAATTGGGTGATCGGCCCAAATTGCCCTAACCAACTAGGAAACAACAATGATAATTTGTTGAGTCCCCGCAGGATTCGAACCCGTCGTGGGTTCGACTCCGGTTTCTAAAGCACACGCCCATACCACTAGGCTACGGAGGCAGTTTTTAGATTAATTTTAAATTAATACATTTTTATTCGTATATGCTTAAAATTGTTTTATTGCATGCACGATGATAGTATGAATATTAAAAAAATGTAGGCTTACAAAATTTAACAAGTCATGGCTGCGTTGATAATCGGATTTAATACGCTTAATTGTCGAAAACGGTTTATTTGTTGAAACAATTTATTGCTTTGATAAGGCTTTATGATCTAAGTTTAATTAATGGATGCAATGTTGAAAGTAACAATGTAGACCATATGACTGTTAATGAGCCTAATTTAAAATTTAATTAAGAAATTTACCACATAAAAAAAATATTACTACATATAAATATTATTTGGTTCATCTTTTCAATTTTATATATATGAATAAAGTTTAGCTTGGTCGTTACTTTGAAGACAGACAATGGTCATTAAAAGATAGAACAGAGTTTTTAGATTGAATGGCTATGAAACCTCGTATCGGTTGTTTTGGCTTACAGAGTTATAAAAAGTACTAAAGCTTTTACTTTATTTATGAGGACGTTATGTTAGCTTAGTAAAAAGTTTATTTACACTGCTTTTCAGAAAGAAACTCCGTGTTAGCCTAAATGTGCCCGTTAGGGAAATGATTTTTTTTATTATAAATTTTGTTAATTAAGAAAACATAATTCGTGGTATTTCTCACCGTGACAAGTTTTAGAATGTCTAGGCAATTTTTTTCAAACGCTAGATCTGATAAATTTGTTGTGGACTACTGTTTTAATTTTGCAACACCAGCTGGTTCTTTTACTATTTTCGTAGCTTAAATTTTTAGTATTTTATTGATTTTGATCCATGTTTTTAAATATGTCTTAAGCAAACCACGACACTAGTTTTTATGAACACAGGGTTGTCAAGTTAATGTTGGTTGCGATAAAGTTAAGTTTCATCGTATACTTATTTAAAATTTTTAATACAATATTTGTAATTTATATTGTTACAGTCATTATTGTCACTTTCATGACGCTGGTATATTTCAGCTATGAGAATGGCGACCAGGAATATTCTTTCATTGACACAATTTCACTAAACCATGTTTAATGTATGAAAAAATCCTTTTTAAAACTGTTTGTGTAGATGACAAATTTTTACGGTTAATATATTCGCATGGTATTATTAATTCATTTTTAAATAAAAGGACTTTTTACGGATATTATAGCGTTTTTTTTACATTTTAAATTCCCGACTTTTCGAACACTTTCCAGCGGCCCTAGTCACGGGGTAGATAAAATCCGCTTTTTACGGATCCTTTTATTCAACAATGTTATTTTTTAGGAACTAGATTGATCGTTCTAGTTAAATGTGATTTGTCTGAAAACGCAGAGCAAGCGTGATGAACTTTTTTTAACTATATTAAAAAATCCTTTTAAACGCACACACGGAGTCTACGCTGAATACAATTGAATTTAACGTTTGAAATATTTATGCTTTACCAATCTGTTCCAATATTTGGGCTAATTTCATTTTCAACGACTAAAACAGATCTCTTTTTTTAAAAAAAATAATATGATGTAATTATATAAATTTATAAAAATAACATCCTCAACTAATATGTTTTTATTTAATAACAATTTACGCCATCAAATATCAACCAAATTTCATAAAAAGATAGTTTAACTTGGCAATCGGCTTGTATTGCCAGTTACACAAGCCTTCAACTTATCTTTTATTAAGACTTACGATGACATTAATTTTAATCGCAGGAAGTGGCAAACAACAATATTGACCGAAGTTTCGTGTTATCAGCGTTTTCGGTGCGTACACCTTTGGCACAACTTACCCTAGCGTCAGAAGGAAATTCTCACGATGAACTTCTTAGAGCTATTGGATTACCGGATGATCAATCGGTTAGTCCAAACTATATTTAACTTTAAAAAAAAACCCAGCCATTGTGGAATCAGGGCCATCTTCCAAATGATGTACTAGCCTGTTTCTTTAGTAAATACGCAAAGTTTTGTTTACACATTTTATGTTATAATATCGACTAATTGAGCCGTATGTAAATTTTTTAAATATACGTTGTTATTAAAAAAAATCTTATGTGGAATATTTGTTCCTAAATATTAGATTAAGTTAATGATGAATAAATAAATATATCTTAAACTATGTTATTTAATACGTAAAATAATTTGCTTACATTTAATTACATTTGATTACAAATTTCCATACTGTTTTAGGCCAGATACGTTTTTGCAGAGATAAATAACAATCTCAGATCGATCAAAGAAGTATGTTCAAAAATAGCAAACAGGATTTACATTGCTAAAGTACGTATAAAGCTTTTTCTAACTTAACTATTAATCATAAATCCTAAAAATGTTGACTCCAGAAAGGGGTACGAAACGGCTAATGAAATAAATTATTGGGTAAGTTGAAAATTATTTTATTATATTAACTATGACATGTTTCTACGACAACAAAATTTATTATTCAATTAAGAATTGAGAAAAATTTTGAAATTTGTAAATAATTTTGAAAAAGTCAAATATAAAACAAAATACTTAATGGTAAAATGTTTGATATTTTTAATCAGTGCTTCCTAAGATAAAATGAAATAAAACACAATTTTCTAATTATATATTAACACTTTAGATTTATTAAAGTTAAATCTACAGAACACTATTTAGGATGTAAAAATATAGATATTAAAAAAATATGTTTCAAATAAATAATCTGTGAGAGTTTCGTAATATTTCATTTCCTTAGCTTAAGCTTAAGCTTATGTTCATAACTGCCTCCGTAGCCTAGTGGTATGGGCGTATGCTTTAGAAACCGGAAGTCATGGGTTCGAACCCTGCGGGGACTCAACAAATCTTTATAGTTGTTTCCTAGTCGATTAGGGAAATTTGGGCCGATCACCCAATTGTCTGAAAAGTAAGATGATCCATTTGTCGGATGGGCATGTAAAAAGTCGGTCCACCCACCAACCCGCACTGGACCAGTGTGGCGGAATACGGTTCAAAACCCCCTAATGGATAGGGGTGTATTAAGGGAGGCCTACGTCCAGCAGTGGCCTATCACAGGTTGATGATGATAAAGCTCATAGCAGCGATTTTTTGAATAGTTGTTATTTCTAAAACTCATTTATCAATAATTAGTACATACATCATTATCTTACTGTGAGACGCGCTGCCTACTGTGAGATATAGGATGTTACGCCTCGTTTACCCAGTAAATACGCTGGCTGCGGTGCCTCTCCTTCAGGGCCATGATAACACACTCACTTAGCGGCAGAAATAGGCACCGCAGTGGTACCGCTCCAGAAGGCCCAAAGGAGGCACCCCTTTTTACAGGGGGCCTAAAAAATTTAAAAAACATTTAGTAATTAAATACGTGATTTTCAATAAAATATTGTAAATCATAGTCAACATCATAATCAGCCCTTATCGATACACTGCTGGATACAAACCTTTCTTAATAAATGCCAAGACGGCCGATCCGTTTCTACTCGCTTTCAACCCAAACCGGAACGGAGATCGGCACCCCACCGGGTCGGAGGTCGACCAATGCTCCGTCCTCCCAAACGCAGCATCAACACCAGAACCTTATTGGCCCATCGGTCATCAGTTCTTCTGACTATTCGACCGGCCCACTGACACTTCAACGAGCTAACACTTTGCATTATGTCGATGACTTTAGCTCTTTAACTAATGAATTCGTTATGAATTTTATCCAAAGAAAAAAGAAACTCCTATTAATATTCTAAATATATTGATATTTTAAATTTTTGTAGTTAAGCAAGTACATTAATAAAATTTCTCTTTGCTAATGTCATTCGTTCTCTGATGTATTAAATTACCTTCATGAAAATGTTTTCTTAATCTTATTGAAAAACTAAAGCCAATATAAACTTTTTAGTTTCACTTTTTCTAATGAAGAATCTTTATTATAACAGGTGGCAAATCTAACTAACCATCGAATAAATAATGTGGTAGCGCCTAATATGTTCTCGGAAGATACAGGACTATTTCTTGCCATTGCAATATATTTTAAGGTATGGTAATATACGTAAATTTAATTAAAATCACGTTGTTTGTCCGCAATGTAAGTAGTTTAGAAGTAAACTACTTTACCGATTTTAAAAAATAGTTGCACACATTGTGCAGTTTAGTCGCAGTAATGTTTTATTGCGATTTATTTTTCTATTATTTTTTGATGGAAAATATTTGCTACAAAACGTTAGTGACAGTTGGCGCTATCTTTTGATTGTGTTGTGTGTGTCAATAGATGGCGCTGTTTAATAGTATAAACTTTTCGTTGATAATAGGAGAATTGGGACTATAAAAAGTAACTGCTTAAAATTAACTAGTTTTGGTCATTTTATTTTGTAATAACTATTATCTATTGTTAAATACAAAAATGCAACTTCATGACGCTGTTATTTTATACCAGGTTATTAAATAAAAAAAATGTAAATTGTAGGATTTTTACAGAGCAAAATTAATTAAAAGTGATGTAGTATCCTTTATAAAGAATAAAATTTGATGACATATTCAATGACGACATGCGATTGTAGGTACTGTAAATATTAGTTATTTATTATTTCACACGATAGTTGTTTCCTTACGCTTGAAGACGCATTTTTAATAAACATGCAACCAAAAAGATTAAAATGGTTTTGGTTGTAGTGCTCTGTATCCATACAATACTAATTTATAACATTTTTAATAGAAAATGAAACAATAATATTTTTTAAAACTAACTCTTTCGTATAGAATTTAGCACGATATCAACAGAAGAAACATTTAGATTAATCGTCTTCAGTCTGTCCACTTTAAATACCAGTCCAATCGATTGTTATCCCAGTGTTATTTTTTCAATGTATTCAGGTGTTACGGTAGCATCATCGAGGTCAATGTCTTTTTACAAATTACATCTATCTAATAAAACATGGTGGTCCTCATGACGGATATTCTCTTTCCGTTTATCTTTAGCCCTTAAATTGTTTTTTACAATATAAAATAAGTAAATCCTAGCCGCAGCAACGTGTGGCAGGGTCTGCTAGTTTCTTTATATAATATAGAAGTATTGTAGTCACGAAATTAATTTAACACTATGATCGGTTCAAAATAGGAACCTTTTAGTTTAGAAGATTATGCAGGTCAATTGCTTAAGAACAATAAAGTAATAGATATAATAATTTATTTTGTTATGCTACGTGTTTCTAAGGATAAGCATATTACGCGTCTCTGCAACTTTCCAAAAATTTTACGTAGTTTAATTTATATTTTTTTTTCTTGCTCCCTTTGTACTTAAGTTAATAAAATACATCAATACATCAATACTTTAAATAGTTCATTATGTTCTGGTTTCTAGATACTAATGCAATCTTCCTCTTTCAATTTTTTAATTATTTTCTGTTTATATAAAAGACAACTATTAGAGCTATTGGTCAATTGCGTCGGTTAAACATGTAAACAAGTACGTTATTTTAGATTAATTTACAAAAAATTGGAGGGAAAATGGAAAAGACAATTTGATAGGAGATTAACACGTGATAAAGATCTTCACGTTGCTCCTGGAAAAACAATTAAAACGCCTACGATATTTCAAAAAGGAAAATTTATGTTCACTGGAGTAATGGAGTTAGATGCAAGGGTATTTTTTTGTTATACTTAAACATAAAATTTTTGTTCAATAATACTTATTACTAATAATTCAAATCATGAAAAATACTTGTTTAAAAATTTTTATTTTATTATTACGATAAATTTTCAGATTTTAGAAGTTAGAAATGTCGGTGACGACTTTGCTTTCTATATTATATTGCCCAATAAAGTTAACGGTCTACTACTAACCTTATAAACAAATTAGAAGATCCGTCTATATTAAGCAAAGCTTTGAATAATATGCAAGAATACACCGTGGAAGCGCATATTCCTAAGTTTAAGATCGAAACCACATCAAATCTTACATCGATACTGCATAAGGTATCAATTTTTGGATATAAAATAATATTTTTTATATCTTTTACTCAAAAACAATATTTTTTAGTAATAAACGTAGCTTAAAGCACATTTAGAATCACTACATATTGCATTTCGTCACATTTGTTTTTGTGACTGACTTCCCAAAAGAAGGAGGAACTCAATTCGGATTCTAAGAGCGTGTTATTTTTAATTTTTTTATATATCATGTTGGCATGTTGCTTCACCCCTAGTGCTCCGATTTTCATTTTTCTTTTTAAATTTTAAGTAGTAGCTGTCGTATGGTCTTATTTTTTAAAGGATTTTTTTTTTACTTATTTTTTTGATAGCTGCATACTTAAAACGTTTTACTAACGACGTTATGACCAAATGAATGCCTTAAAAGATATCAGAGATTTAACAAGGGGTCGCAGAAATCGCGAGGCAATTTCGTACAGAGACCAAGTTGTTACCTGCTTATAAAGCGTTATACGTTCTTTGAAGTCAGGCATATTTTTTTGTTAAAATTTTACTTCTTGTAACTACGACTTTTTTAATGTCATATATCATGTGTATCTAATATATTTTATACGGTGGTAATTTACTAAATTTCCTTCCAACAGAGCGGCATGCAAAGAGTATTTAGCGGGGGTGAAGCCAATTTGAAAAAATTGGTAGAAAATAACACGTCAAAATTATATTTAAGTGATGCGATTCAGAAAGCGTATATAAAAATAGACGAAGAAGGTACCGAAGCATCAGTTGTGGATGGTTAGGGCTTTTATGCTTAAATGTTAATTTAGGTATGACGTAGAAGGTTTAGTGCTAATTTTTTTTTGTTATTATACTTTAATTTTTTTTCTGATATTTCAAACATGACATAATTTTTAATTCATTATCTGAAATGAATTAACATAAAACTTGATAATAATACTTCTTGCAAGAAGTTTTTCCGTTTTTGTTTCCTCACACGAATGCGTTGACTAAACTTAATATCCGTTGATCGAAATGTCGTTACATTTTTTTGTTACAATTACAGGGTTTGGTTGTCTGTTTCCCGCACCGGGACCACCACCTTTTGTAATCTACCTCACTGCGGACCATCCGATCGTGTTTCTTCTAAAAGGGGAGTAATATATTATTTAAAGGAGTATTCTTTTCACCATAGTTGATTTTAGTGTTATGTACATGAAATACAAATATATTTTTTTTTGCATTTGTTATACAATAAAAATATTAACGATATCCTAATGTAAAATTTAATCAAGCATTTATTGTTAATATTCTGTAACATAAAACGGACTATTAAAATGGAGTAAACATTATTCTGTTTTTATTCTTTTCTCAGGATTAAAGCGCACTGCTGGGCATAGACCTGCCTTATGTATTAAACACAATGAAAATCGTCATATTAAAGGGTGCTGTATTTTTATTACTGGGTAAACAATCCCGGGTATACAACAACTCCAATGGCTTACTTTTTTAATATTAGGTGAGCTTCCTGTTCGTCTAGTGACTTTATTGAGTAAAATAGTAATATCTTGTTCACTCAAATCGATAGAATGGTAACTCAACTGTAACCCGCAGACTTTAAAAATAATATAGATTCTAGGCACTGAACTGCAGTTGCAGAACTAATAAAAAGTGCATAATTGCAAACAAGATCCATACTAGAAGTCTAAACCTTTACATGGTGAGAATTCACATTTGTGTCTGCTATTGTAAGCATATATGGAATTAATTTTACGAAAATCATAATTTTTTTTATGGCATACGCCGGCAGACGAGCAGTCGGGCCACCTGATGGGAAGTAGTCACCGACACCCATGGACATTGGCAATACCAGTGGTCAACGCCAACGCGCTGCCTACCGTGAGATATAAGGTGTTAAGTTTCGTTTACCCAGTAAATACGCTGGCTACGGTGCCCTTCAAACCGAAACACAGTAAAAGCTTTGTTTTTTTCTGCCGCAAAGCAGTTGTGTGAAAACACAGCTTCGCGGTAGAAAGAGGCACCGTGGTGGTACCAACCCAGACGGTCTCCTGTAAAAAGAGGACCGTCGTGTGAATAATTACTATTACTTTATATCGACTTAAGGTAACGAAAAAGAAAAAAGTAAGGAAGATTAATATATTTTAATAAACAACTCGCTTTTTAATATGATGGATGCCGAATAAATATCGGAGAATTAATTAATTTAGTGTCAGAGAGTAATGGTTACTAGTAATACTTTCTTGTGTTTACGCAAATAGTACACATAATTTAATACAAGACTTTAAGGAATACGAATCGGAATTGGATCTATGGATCTTGTAAGATTTCTGAAAATTGTAAACGAAATTAAACGCCATGAAATCCGTAAAGTTTTTATTAAGTTACAAGTAAGATGTAGACATAACACTATATAGCAACTCCTAATATTTTGAAAATAGCTTAAAATGAATTCAAGTATTTTGTTTAAAAAAATAAAATAAACATGTATTACTATACAAAATAAACTGGATAACAATACTGCTTAGTTTGCATAAAAGTTGTTATGTTACTTAAAACTGCAAGCGTACATTTGGAGCGGTCTGTGAAGCGAAAAGTATAAAGTTTCAAAACAGTTTTAAAACGTTCAAATAATATAATGTGTCATTTATTCTTCATATAATGAAACCATTTAATTGCTTACATAATAGCAAATATATATTTTACGCCGTATTCAATACATTTATAAAAAACCCAAAACATAATAGCAAATGGCATAACTTTTTTAACATAACATTAAAAGCTTTTTAAAACTTAACAATACTCATATTACTATACAGAATATGAATTTAGCAAAGAACATGGTATTCCTTTAGGTAAAGCAAGAGTTTTAAGACATAATATATTCTGGACACGAAAAGACTCGGTCGTTAGTGAGTCACTCGAATATCTTTACTGACGTGCCTCAAGTAGCCTTCCGCTTTTGTACCTATTCTTGTGATGCAACTGATGTTTTATTCGTTTTAATCTTCATAAGTAGGTAATAAATTTTTAACTGTGTACTGTTCCATAGTTATAAATATAAAGTATGATAAGACATACACATATCATACATAAATGTATATACTGCGATTAAGTATACATGCTACATTTTAAAGGTATAAATACAGTATTTTTTAGTGTACTTTAAGGTACGTAACTATTGGTTTTTCACTGATTTACTAAATATTAAAAAAAAAATACTTTATTTCAATCACCGTGAAGTATTCACGCAAGATATCTGTAGAATTAAAGTGAAACTACACCTTTATCGATTTACTAAATATTGATGGTAAGTGTTTATGTCGAATGTCTTGGTCATCGCGATACTGATATTTTGATGATTATTAAATTTGTTTAAAACCAATAATAGATTTAATGTTAAAGGACTTTAATACAATTATAATAGTATAAAGTAGATACAATTCTAAATAAAATATAACGTATTTAATTGTTTTACGAAGTCTACGGATCACGTGTCATATAGGTAGCGATAATATTAGACAACTTGCATCTATGTCAACACTAAGCTAAATGATAAACATAAACCTTTACTAATTGTATTAATTTTTAATAAGTAATAATACCATATTATAACTACAAAAAATTTAAAACGAAAATGCACTGTAGTACCACTACATAACATAAAACGTAGTAGTCAATACGTTATAGAACAAAACTTTTTTACAGAAAATACGACCTAACCATATACTTAATAAGTATAAAAGCTCTTATAAATAACAAAACTTGGATTACCAACATTTAAAATAACATTCCTGTTAAACTTTGAAATATCCTAAGCGCCTACTTTACGAACATGATTGTTTGTTCTAAACATAGCTTAACTTGATATATACAGATAACTTAATATTTGCGATTTATGTTTTAGTGTGTTGAACCAGACAACAAATATGGTTTGGTTCAATATTGTTTTGATTTAATTGGGAAATACTTTAGTTATTTAAAATTAATTACATTAATAACAATCGAACAAATTCCAAAGTACCTTATAATATATTGTGTGTATACCGTGCTATTTCAAAGCTTTCGGCCTATTTTAAACATTAAATCATATATTTTTGTTTAACTGGAATTTAAATTTAATTTAAGTAAAATAAATGAATCATTACTACTATCAACTATTGAAAATGACGGACAACATTAAAGCTGTAGCTTAGTTAGTTTTCGATATAAAGTAACAGTTTTATAATTGATAATTGATTAGTATCATTATCGAGTTTTATCGCGTTTTAACCTTTCAGTCCCGTATCGATGGAAACTCAAAAAATTTAAAACGCGATTAAATCGACGAGAGTAAAACTATATTATTTATCGTGTAAGTCGAAAAAACTATTTCTACTTTTGTAATTGGTATTAAATTTATGCGTAAAACAAACACAAAAATTAGAAATTCCTCATAATATTTTAACATAATTCTCTAAATGATAGGCCATTAAATTCATTCTCGCATATGATGAATGCGCTGAAAAGATCAAATGCTCATTCCTATTGAATGTTTGTTCCCATTCCATGCTGAGATGAATATAGTAATCAACATGCAGTTTTAATACAGAAACATCAGTGGAGCAGTGAGATGAGGCGAACCGTCTCAAACCGGAGGTAAAACCTTACACATACGTATATAGTCTTTTCATATTACTTCAATATTTTTTCATTCAAGGTAAAATATTAATAGTTATTGTTCTGGTAAGTTTACTTTTGTGTTTACTTTTACGTAAATTTGGTGATACAAAAAAAGAACTCACAATGATTGTTCAATAAATAAATTACTTACAAGTTGCTGTGTTCAAATGAATTTAAAATTTAAAAATCCTTTACTCTATTAATAGAATAATTTTAACATACCAATATTATGTCAAAGTTTCTGTATGGTATTACATAAATTGTAATGCTTACAAAACTTGTAATATAATATGTTACTAGTAATATTCAAAATCAATAAATGATGTATGCAAAGCCATGGGATACAAGCTAGTTTTTAATATATATATTAATTAGGTGTACCCAGCAGCGAGTCTCTTGTCTGTTTTAATTTTTGTCTTTAAAATTATTTTATAAGTGCTTTTTTTTTAACAAGGCGACAACATTCGACGCAAATATTTTATAACTCTAAAGGTTTTACAAACATTAGTTAAGCATTTCTTGTTATTATGAGATCATCATAGTCAGCTGTTTATATTAAAACAGTATGCCATTAAGGTAGAAAACCCGAACATACCTTATGGATTATAAAATTAACTCCATCTTAATAAATGACAAAAATTCTGGCTTACCAAGGTAAAGATATACGATAGTAAACAAGTAAAGCGACGTATATATCTTCCATATATCTTTGAAATTGTGCTTTATTAAATATGTTTGTTTATCGATATGGATTTGGATTAAAATTAAGTACAGCCAAATACTGTTATATAACTATACATATGTATAGTTATATGTTCATACATATATAACTAAGTATTTTTTTCAACCAGTTAATTAAAAAAACGCTTGCCAATACTTAATAAAGAGTTAAAACTAACGAACCATTAAACTATGTATATATTTATTAACTACCAATTTTTATAATACTAATCTATTAAAACTATTTATTATAAACTGCAAAGTTCCCACTGATGACATGACCTTTTACCATATGCAATGCAAATTTATTACAAGATTAATCTATACTTTATGTTGTAAGATACTAAAATTTAATATTATTTGTCCGCACTAGATATTTATATAACCCGATGGTAGCGATAACCCATTGTGTTTTTTTTGCAGCGATAACTTTTTGTGACTCAAACATTAATTTACAAATCAACCACAGCAGGAAAACAGGTTAGTATAGTTCCAGCAGGCGAGTGAGAAACTACTGACAAAATGAAGCTCGGCTATTGCAGTATGTATTTTTTCCATTTTTTTTTAACGTATTTTTGTTTAAAAAGTTATCATGAAGTATTGATTAATTCAAATTGTATTGCGACATAATATTACTGTGTGGATTATTTGTTGAATACGAGTACAATAGTTCAAAAAAAAGTTTTTTGAAACAACAAACTGAACATAGTATTAACTATAACGGTTGCGTTTGAATATCTGTATACTAATTTATCGAAAATTTTGTAACTTATAATGGTGTAATTAAAAAATACCTGAAAATTAAATATTTACCGAATAGGATAAAGGCTACATAAACATTTTTTAAATAGGTTAGTCCTAACTCGATGCATGTATACTTTTATCTCATAAAAAGTGATAGTAACACAAGTTAAATCATTGACATTGACACTTAAATAAAACAAACAATCAGTTGACCACAGCCGTACATAACCTCAGACCGGTTTTACCCACGCAAACAAGAATTCTAGCTTAGAGACGAACGACTCATGACTCATCATTTAAAATAGTTTTAAGTGTTAAAACTATTTGTTCAATTCGAAGTTTTGATATGAAAAATTGATTAAACTGTTATTTCATAGAAGGGTTATCATTCTCGTACATTCTATATTTTTTACGAATATTAAATACATAAAGCAGACATTCAACTTAACGTGGCTGTTAATTTTATACTAAACAAAAACGAGCGTACGAAATGTCTTGTAGCAGTCAAATATTTTTTACATCACTATTTACATTTAAAAAATGTAACTAATAGCCCATGTGAAACTTAGGGCTTGGTTTTGACATTTATTTAAAAAACTAAATTAAAATTAAAAAGCTACATATCATTAGAAGCGTTTCAATCGTAGCGAAAAAATATATTTTGGCTTTGATTCAAACGCGCAGAGATTTTTTTATATATAAAACTTCAGCAATCTTTAAAATAATGTGGAACAAATAACTATTGTTCTATAACAATTTAACTCGCTTTGATTACGTGAAGGAAAAATATTTTTTTAATGAAATTTGCTTATCGAATATGCGTTGGATTATTTTTTATTATCATTCATTCTAAGACATCGAGATAAATTTCAAATAAGTAAAGTGGGATATGCTTGTTCACAATAGGATTTTTTTTATTTTTGTCGCATCTAGTCTTATTATTTCGTCATAACTTATATGAAAAAAAAGTCATACAATAAAAACTTTATCAGTATTGTTTGTCTGCCTAATCAGATCACAATGATATTAATTAATATTTTAATTTCAGTGTTGATATTAGCTCTCGTAATGATGGAAACTTTTGGGAACGAATCAGGTGATGCGGAGCTGCTCAAATCCGGAAGCAATAAATTTACTGCAGAAATGTTTTCTGTGAGTTTATTTCTAATCTGTAAATCTATACTTCTATACAATATACAAATAAATAAAATTAGAGTGTGTGTATGTACCATTAGAAAAAAGTTTTTTAATGACTACATAGTGAGATTTAGTGGCTAATCTCTCGAATGGCTGGTCCGCTTTTGACGGGACTTTTTTTTAGCTGAAGTAACTGGAATGTTGCGGGCAACGGCTAGTTAACAATAAATTTAGGAAAAAACATAGTTCGGTATTTATCTACGCATAATAATATGCATCTAGAAATCAGTCTTTATTTTACTTCAATCACTATGCAGTTTTTAAACCACACATGGAAACGACGGCCGACTTGATTAATCGTTATTTATACCTGCTCGCTTATAGGTATATATAGCCCACTTTTTGTGGTTAGAACATGGGACAGTCTATATTTAATTAAGAAATTTAATACCGAAAATAATTATAGCGATCTATTGGTGCTGTATTATTTTATTTGTTAAGGAATTTGATTTTACTGTTTTCTTTTATTTACTTGATTATATATATATATCATATCCATTAATTATGTATAGAGACTGAAGAGAGTTGGAAATATCGAAAATAAATATTTATAATTAACGCGAAGAATCTGTAAAAATAAGAATTTCATAAAAATTTATTTATTTTTATTATGTAGCTGATCACCCAACTGCCCTAATGATCAATGGTCAAATCAATGTTGATCTGTTTTAGAGGAAATTTATATTCAATCTCGATTGTTAACGCTACATTTTTCATACGATAAATGCACTTCTAAAATCTATATTAGTTCAGAAACTTATTTTAGATTATGCTTAGTTGTAGGAAAATCACCCTGGGCAACATAGAGAATAATAGGTAGAATGAAAAAAAATTGAAGAAGAAAAGATCTTTACACTGCGTTATTATTACCTGCATTCTGCATATCAGAGTATATATCCGTTAGGATTAGTAAATGATCTCCTACGCGTATTTCTAGTTGAAGGTTCTTTTTGTACAGGAAGTGGTGTTTCTTACCGTTTATGCCACAGTTAAGTATACACGTTTTATCCCTTTAGAAGTGGGGCTCTTATATGTATGAAACAGAACAGTGTACAAAAAGTATTTTCTAAAAGCAGTTTGCCATTCTGTAGCAGATCAACTTCGCGCACGTCATAGGTCTTCATTATGACGTAAGCAATGATTTTGTTAGTGTAGTGTAGACCTACAGGTAGTAGGTCCCCATTTACCGGTGGTAGGTCCCCATTTTTACAGGGAACCGTCTGGGTGGATACCACCGCGGTGCCTATTACTACCGCAAAGCAGTAGTGTTAGAACACAACTGTGTTCCGGTTTGAAAGGCACCGTAGCCAGCGTTTTTACTGGGTAAACGAGACTTAACATCCTATGTCTCACGGTAAGTAGCGCGTTGGTGATACCAGTATTGCCAATGTCCATGGGCGTCGGCGACCACTATCCATCAGGTGGCCTGAATGCTTGTCTGCCTGCGCAAGCAATATAAAAAAAATAGTCTCTAAATAAGTACATGTTTTATTTACCCTGTGATGTGTATTATAGTGTGATGTGGAAAAGCATTTGCATCCCTTATAGCCCTCAATAAAGTTACAACTTTATGAAATGGGATTTTTTTTCTACTAAAGCCCTGGCTGAGTA